>JAOXYL010000039.1:1760783-1834689 GCA_028564955.1 Terapon puta | reverse complement strand
AATCATTTGACGTTTAAATTACTCATGCTCAATATCATATTTTGAGGCAATCTAGCAAGAAGTGGCTGATTTATTTTGTTTTGTAAAAAGAAAAACATATATATAATCCATACAGTCTCTTCCATTCTTAAGTCTTGCTAACAGCATGGCAAAATCCTTCAATCAGAAACTGTTTTGGAAATACAAAACACACATGAATAATAAGTCAGATAAGAATGACCATACTTAACAGTAGGGCTAAAGGTATAAACATGAGTACATTATCACAGTGCAGAAGGGAAACCCTGAATATTCAGCTCAGTCAGCATTCAAGTGATTAACCCGAGTGTAGAAGACAGTCCACGATACCACCATCAGAGATGCTGATGCGAAGGTTACAATTCGGCATGAACAGCAGAATGCAAGTATTCAACTTGATTTATGTTAAAGAGACAGGGCCATGGTGCTTGACTAACAGTACAGAGAATTTCACTTTTTCAGCAAAGTTGCTGACCAGATACATACTTTCAGAATACAAATATTGGACAAATAAGTGCAGTGGCCTTTTCTGTTCACACATCTTAATTTGCTGAGGGAGCAATTTTAGACACATCTTCTGCACTTTGCTACATGCATGTATTGTGAATTTTAAGACATACTGGATTTTCTCTTAATTCATATTATATACTATTAATATCCAAATATATTATATAAATCTATCATCCTATATACATAAATCTGGCTATTTCTGATAGAGAGCACTTGAAAATTGGCATCTCAATCAGTAGGAGGAGCTCCACTGTTTTGAAAGGAGGATTGTGGCTTGTACTTACAAATATTATAAGATGATATATGGCATAAATACATAATTTAGAAAGCAATTATTAATTAACAAATATATTAACAAGTTCTTTTTTAAACTTGTAAAAAATATGGGACATCATCTCATTCTGTCAGGAGCAAACTCAGTTGTACTTTCAGCAGTCTTAGCTGCACTTTGTCATTCTTAGCTGTACTACCACACACTTGTCTGTGCTTTCAAAGTGTACTGTTTCAAAGATTTGTGACAAAGACAAGCATTTAAACAACCACATAACAGTACAACTGGATCTTACAAACTTGAACATGAGTACAGCTGAGGCTGGCAAAGTGCTGCAAGCTTGACAAGCTGTGTCTGAGATGTCCTAAACTGCCCACCGTACCACAAACTTTAAAGGGTAGTGAAGCAGACACCTGGATAGGCTGCCTCGATCTTGACAGTGGATACACCCGGAGATAGCTGGGGCAGGATAGGTTCAATTACTGGCCTATTACTAACCACAGGAACTATCAGCTCCTTCAATGACAAGACACATAGAAAAATACAAAGGGATAAGGTCAACAGATCAAGTATGCATTTCTTTCAGTTCCAATCTAATTACTTCAGGTTTGCTTTCGCTCCATCTGCCATGCAATACAGGTGTTGTGCTGAGAAGCATTAGCATTCAGATTGCCTGGCAATTGACTGCAATTTAAAAACAGCTCAGCGAGCAAGCCAGAAAGCCAAAAATGCCTGCCACTTCTGCACAGACTTCAGTCTGTATTTGTTAGGACAGTGTCAAGGATCTGTTTTTGGTACTTACGTATGCATGTACACATTGAAGATTTGCACATTGACTCACTGCTCAGCGCTGACCAGCTCAAAGTCATGCAGCAATGTTGCTGACTTCATGCAGAGATGGTTCTGCAACTCCTCAGCGGCTGAGGAGTTGGTCTGTGCATGCAAACTGCCTTCTACATTTTCACTCCTTAAAGTGCCCAACCTACCTGATCTGGTGCAGTTGTTGCTACTGACCACAGAAAAAAAGAAGCAATTTTTGTCTTAATTTAAAAAGTTAATAAATAACAATAAGTTTGAAACATAATGTATAAAATGTAAAACTGTTATTATCTATATTTTGTCCACCTATCTATATAATACAATTCAGTTTAACAGCAGTGTAATTAACATCTCCAAAATGATGACACAGTTGAATCAACATGTCTACAAGACAGAAACTGAACATTAGAACATTTATATTAGACTTCATATTTGTATTATATCAGACCAGCTTGCTTGCTAATCAACTGTTAGAGATTGTAGTTGGCAAGCTAGCTCTCTTTCTAATCAGAGAATATATAGTTACACAGTCGCACAGATTGAAACAAACTGTGGCTTTGACCCTGTTTAAATTCCAGCAGAGGATTACAAAAAAGTAGTTGGTGCAACACAGGTAATGTGATGTTTCCTCTGCATTTGACACACTCCTTTCCTTTGAAAGTCTGGGATTCACTGTTGGTAAGGTTTACCAGTGCTGAACTTTATCCAGAAGATTTATGCTGCTTTCCTTCCTCCCTGCAACCTGATCTGCTGAGCATGAGGGTCCACTGAAATTAACTGATTTCCCACATAACTCTAAATTTCACCCTTTTTACTCCCTTTTACTGTTATGGTTTACTTCATCAGTTCCTGTGTTGACATTGCCCAAAAGTTCATGTTTTCAGGTTTTATTAAATAATCAAAAGGTGTGCAGGCTTTCAAGGTTTAAAAAAAAAAAATCTTTTTTCTGTGATCACAAGTAAATGGCACACCGTCTATTGCCCTGTATAACCAGGTTATGACATGCAAAAACATGGCCAATTGCAATTTGTCTCAACTATGAGAAACACCTTTATGACATACATACCAAGCCTTTCTTAAAGTAACTGATGTACTAAATGCCATATGAATTCACAGACGCATGTTATCATGTTGTAAAAAGGTCATAAACATGGCAGACCACATTCTTAGGTCTAAAATATAAGGCTAGGGATATTTTAAAAAATCCCTCCTCTCTTCCCCTTGCTCAGCATGGGTTTCTGTGATGCCAAAATGCCAATGTGTTCAGCTGCCAGGCGCCACATTACTATCTGATGGTATCCAAATACTAATCTACACAGGTTTTGGGTGGAGGATTTCTCTCAGATTGTTTTTTTGAGGTCTGTCTTGTGTGCCTGGAAAACTCTGTACTCCTCTGCTCCAGAGAGGCTTAGCAGTAATTTGGACTCAAAGTCTGGCTTTGGCTAAGATTTTGCAAAGTTTCTCCTTCCCTTGGTGCTTGCCAAGCATGTCCTGAATAATAACAGGAGAGGGTGAAACTCCTCTCCCTCCCTCAGCCAGGTTTATCTCCCCTTCTTCCTCCCTGCTCTGAAGGTCTGTCTTTGAAGAGAATTTCAAGTGAGCCAAAGCACTGTAAACCTTGTCCTCTACAAACAAATGTCACATGAGAGATGTGTCACAAATCACATGCAAGGGATCATAAATCAGGCTTCCTAGTGCCACTCTGGAGAAGTTATTTGTAAAAGTGAGATTTCTTTTCATTGTGTAGATGTTTTCACTGGGTCACTAGCATTGAGGGGTAGATACATTTAGCCCAATTCTGCTGCCAGAAATTGAAATTCATCTAAATCTGTACCTGCTAAGTGACTTAACCGTGAAATTGATAAATAACATAGTAATATAAAACCACTTATTATCTAATAAGAAGTTATAATTAAACTCACCACCCTTTTGTCCCTCAGACTAGGTGAAGCCAGTATTTTATCTTTCATGACTATGCAGCGTGAACACCAAAACATCATCATGGCTACTAAGGCAGATTCATAAAAAGATTGATGGCTTTGAGTACTTTCCCTTGAATCACAAAAGAAGTCAAAGCAGAGGCACATTTGATGTTCATTAGTCTCTTAACTTCTGTCTACTACTGTCACAGGCTGTAGTTAGCACAAGTCACAAAGGTCACAGCCGTTATCTGCTCATACAGCCTGCTAAAGCCTGTAACACAGACAACTTCTGTTACAATCTCACAGTAACGTATAGGGATACACATGCATGCACATACCAACACATTCTGACCAGCTATCAGGGGTACTATGACCGAAACAAGGCTTTTTGAAGGACAGTTAATCTAATTTCTGCAGATATGTAAACAGCATATCATGTGGAAAGAGAATGTTTCTCATTGTCTTTTAGCTCTGGTGGTCCTTCATGCTGTAAAATCTCTTTAAAACTGCTGAAAAGTCTAGACTGAAGACCAAAGCACAGGGAGCTCTTGCAATGTACTGACCCAAGTAATATACTGGCCTACCTTTAAATAATTATAAATGATAAGTAACAAAAGTCATGCAAGCTTGCAAGATGCAAGCTTTGCACATGACCATAAGGTTTACAATACAAGTGGGTAAGAGGTTTCTCTGCAGCATGCCTGATGCTGCCAAAATATGAAAACGAGTGAGTTCAACAATAGGGAATGGCCCTGGTTTTGAGCCTCAGATCGTTTTCATTGACAGAAATCATTAGGTGTGGTTTGGGCAACTGGTCTGCCTCCTGGCCACCTTCCTTTATAAATGTTTTAGGCATGACAGACTTGTGGAAAAGACCTTGGTGAACTCTGGGACTAAATTTCTCAAATGGATGAAGAATTCCTGGGGATACCCAGGAGAAGTTGGAAGAAGTTACTCTCTAAAAAGGTGATTGGGCTGCTTGGCTCACCCTGCTACCGTTCTGACTTTGAGAAGGCCAAAGTAAAAAAAAAAAATAGATAAATATGAGTCTGTCGTTGTGTTTTGAGTTCGAACACTCAATAGTTGGCAAGCATCTACTGTAGCTCATGCTAAGCTAGTTAACCTGTCCAAACATTGTCAATAATTAAACTGAACCAAATGAAAATCCACTGGTAGCTGTGCATGGTAGAGACTCACCTGGTATAATCTCTTCAGGTTGCCCAAAAGCTTCAACTGGTCTCTCTAGTGTTGGCAGTGGTTGGGGAGGTAGCTTCTCGATGGGCTCCTGGTAAACGGTGACTGGCTTATTAACAGGTGGATTTGGTAGAACAGTGTAGCCCAGTCCACCAGGACAGATCTCTTTGAACTTAGCTAGATAATAAAAAAAAAAATACAAGGATTTATAAGTGAAAATAAGAAGTGCAAAACAATACTTTTTTTTATGTACACATATGTTGTTTTATGTAATTAATTAGAATTTCTCTTTCTAAAAGACATTGTAGGTTTAGGTGTCAACTGCAATGCTGCTGAGATTTGTTTTCATCTGATCAATAATTTGAATGAATGAATCGTGTATCAAACTGATACTTGTCCTTGCAGTCATGCAGTCATAACTAACTACTTTGCTGGTAAATTTCTTCAGAAGTGGCAAGCAAATAAAAAATCTGGAATATGTTGGAAGTTTTCCAAGAATGTGTTCGTGGTGAAGAGAGTTCACACATTGACAGAGACATATCTTATGCTTGTTCCAAGACCAAATTCTGTTACATACTGGAATGTTTGGCTTGTTTTCATCAACAAGCAACAGCTACATTTGAAGTACTATAAGGGAAGTGTTATTTTCCATAACACAGTCCTGCGAATGTTTCACAAAAAAGGAAATTCTGGGGCTCTGTTCACTGAAATGTTCAAGGGCTTTGATTTGTGTTGAGCTTGTATAAACGGCTAATCAGATGAGAAAGGAGGCATGCACCTAATATAAGCCTGCTCCAATTAGACCACTCCCTTTGCTACTTTTTTTTAAAGGGTTGCTATAAAACGGCTGCTTTAAAAAATCTGGATACAGACGACAAATTTCAACAAAAGTCACACAATCGCTTTAAAATGTTTTACAAAACAAGTAATATGGTATTTGGTAACATAAGTAATGAGATCCTGTCTAGACAGCTGTGTTCTTATTTTCTGTGTGTATTTCCCTGTCATCAGTGCAGTGTGTGTTTACATCCTGGTAGACTGTTTATTTCCATCAACCTACCTGATGCAGATGCACTTAATTCAAAAACTGATTGTTGGATTAAATGACTGTGCAAAACTATTGGGGTCAAGTCAGATAATCATTAAATGACTTAGTACCCAAGTCTCTAGGAATGGCACCATTAAATCTCTATACTTAAGTTATAGAGGTTTAGAGGTGCCATTCCGGCAAGAACCAAACCATTTAAGATGCTCAATATGCTCAAATTAATTTGTACTGACATAATACATTCTTGAGGAATAAAATAAAAGATAAACATGAAAGTACAGTAGCCAAAGTGAATGTGATAACAGTTACCACAAAAGGCTCAGCTAATGTAATCTAAAAGCAATTCTAAAAGCCACTACTTAGCCAAGCTGTGAAACCCATGCAGACAGAAAGTATCCAGGAGAGGAAAATGGAACACAAAAAGGATCTTTTTTTCCCCCTTTCTTTCTTTTTAGTAATTTTCTGAAAGATGAAAAAATGTTGGTACAATAAATGTGCTCTAAACAGTGTGAAGGCCTTCTTTGATGGGAAAACAATGTTAGCTATTGTTCATTGGAGCTATTACTCCACAACAAAAGTAGAGAACTACAGAATTACACATTTAAAAAATGACAATGAAATGATGAAATACCCTCAGTGCATGATTATATGTTCCTTTGTTGTTTTTTTTACATTGCTGAAATTCAGTGAGGTTGTTCTGCCACCATCTGATCTCCAGGTGAGCCACTTACACTAAGCAGCCTTTTCCTTCATTATCAGGCTCAGCACCATTATGTCATTGATGACGGTTGCCCCATTTAATGTTATCTTGGATAAAGTGTACATTATTAAAAAGTACACTGTATGTCACAGTATAATAGAGATATTTCTGATAAACCATAGTGACCAGCCTTAATGTTAATGCAGAGCTATAGTCCACAAGCAACATTATTCCCCCTTACAATTTCTGGGAGGCCTCTGGCACCCAACTGTACTGGGTTCAGTGTCAGAGTTAGTAAGGAGATGATGAAGTCTTTAAGGAGCCTCTTCACAGCACTTCAGTTAAAACAGAGGTCAGAGCTACCTGCTGGCACTCATTTGGGCAGCTGGGAGGAGGGTTCTGTTAGACAGGCACCACTGCTGACAGTTTGAAGCATGTGGGAATAACAGCTGATTCATGGAGAGGTTGAAGGTCCCTGTGAACATCGTGGCCACCAAATCAATGTATGCTGTGAGAATGGCCAGGGATTCCATCTGGGACTACTGCACATGGGCTGTGTGTAGTGTTAGTCTTCAAGGGCGTTCAGAAGGTGTGAGCATCATAAACTAAGCTAGCTTGAGAGATGCATTATGTTCCTGCTGTTGCTCTAGTTAGCATTCAATGGGAAACATATTCCTCTTTCACTTTTCCCTTCCATCTCTTCCATTTTTTGGCATTTGCAGTTCTGTCTATGATATGCAGCAAGAGGCCTCCGCTTGCTAAATGGCATGGTCCGGTGCCATGTGCATGGGCCCTCAACCCATTTGTAAAGCCAGGTTGTTTGCTGCATGTACATGTATAGCGTCCACAAAAAGACCGCTTCCATCAGAACAGAAATGTTTCATTGAAGGATAAAGTTGATCAATCAGAAAAAAACATGTATCACTTAGCAGTAAATCTTTCTTATAGGGGGACAAATAGAAAGTGTATCCTGCATCGATGTTCAATGATAACAAATTAACTTCCTCTTGCAATCTTGATATAAATAAATCTGAATCCGCTGGACCTGCTCAGTATTTTTATACGTGCCACAGAGCATAATTCTGTTAATTGCTTTACTGTAATATGCATGGAAACATCTGCATTCACCATTTCTCTCTACATATTTATTCAGGTTTTTATTTAATTTGTCCTCTACCTCTGATTTGGTAATACCATACAGTACTGAAATGTATTTCACTATGTGAGCTCTAGCTGTGTGTATACTTTATGTCTCAGAATCTATTATTATATCACACTGTCTTAGTTGAAATTCTGTTACAATAACTTGTTTAGTCACAATTTGCTGGGCACCACTAGCAGGGCTATATATGTTTCAAGTAGTACTTAGGTAGCTATTACCTTGCTATGCTATGTATGTATTTGGTCATAAAGCAATGTAAATTCTGAGCCAATGATGGCACTGGATAAAAAGGCAGACCATCACCAAAATGGGGGACATGGATGTGTGTCACACATACTTTGTCAATAATTAAATAGTTTTCTAAATATTTTACTTAAAACCATAAATGTCAAAGCCATGTTAGATCTCAATGAGAAGTCACCCATGTGATTAGGGAGCATAATTTGGGAACCACATGTGTGTATAATGTTTTGTGCCCATCCATCAAATAGATCCTACCATTACTAAGTTTGGAAACATCAGTGAATCAAACTGCATAGCAATTCGTCTGAGGAGCCATGATGCTTCTGTGCATTAAAAGTATATGATGCCCTAAAAATCAGGTACTCAATAACGGGTCTAGACTGATGGGTTGTTAAGTTCATGGAGGATCAGGGAGTTGAAACCAGGAACCTCAGACCTATGACACATGGACATATGAACCACTCAAAATGATTAAGACCAAACTTAACTTCAACAAGATTGTTGAATGTGTTGGGTTTTTTAAAAAAGGAAAGAAAGCTTTGGGCAGAACACGATGGGCCTTTTGTTCTCAGTTAGGCTGAGATGAATGTCTGATACAGCTAGGGGCCTTACCTGTTCCTGGAGGGGGGCATTTGTCACAGCGAGGGCCCCAGGCTTTGCCCACACTGCAGCAGCAGAGCTGTTTGCTCAGCTGGGCAGACACTGGGTGCAAACACTGCCTCCCTGAGCTGACCAAACGGAAGCAAGCCCCCTTCTCCTCTTGGATGGCAGGTGTGTTGGCTGAAGAGGAGCGCAGTAGGAGGACAAAGAGGAGGAGGAGGGAGGCGTAGAAGTGGTGCACCAGAGTGTAGGAGACACATACATGGAGGAAAGAGAGGACAGAGAGTGGGGAAATAAAGAGGTCCCCTTCACCAAAGAAACCTCCCCTTTTATCTGACGACATCTCTGCCACAAAGACATCCTAAACATATCTCTATAACACCACTGCAGAGACACAGATACACATTTTACAGTGATACATATATAGTACTTATTTATGTATAGAACTACTTAAAATGTAGTTATATACATAACTATCTAAATACATAATGACATTTAAACAATTAAAGCCAAACACAAAATCCAGAAACATTTGAACACAACGGAGCACAGACAACACAAAACATGAAAAATATCTGTTTTCATGCCAATGCTTCATGCACTACCACAGTCAGGCGCTGGCTAAGGTGAAGGCATGCAAGAGGGTTCGGCCAAGATTGTGTTTTTCAGCTCTAATGGCATAATCCAGCATCTTCACAAAATACCGACTGGAAACTGTTAGTGGAACATGGACAAAATAATGACCTCCATCAGGAACCAAGAATGTTTGGTTCACATTTTCTTTGTTGCCAGAAACACTGGCTGGAGTAAATCATTTCAATTACTGGTTAAATACTTGACCTATTTTCCCAGCAAATAATCAGGTTTCAAAACATCAGTAAAGTAACAGGTATGCTGAAACTTGTTCAGTAAATTCAGCTAAAATCTAGCCATGCAGACAGCTGAAGTGCTGCTCTGATGATAACAAAACACACAAGACACAAGACTCTCAACTCCCTTCATTATAAGTCAGGGGGACCCACTCAAATACACATACAGAGGTTATGTGGTGTATGGGGTTATTTAATGGTTTGTGCATTTTGTTGCAAATGTATTAACATTTTCCATACATGCCACTTGTTCATTAGCAATATTGACTTAATTAAATATTATAGTCAAATGTAGGTTTAAAGGAACAGTTCAACATTTTGGAAATATGCTTATTCCATTTAAGAGCAAGATGAGAAGACTGATATTGGGCCTGAGGGCAGGAGCAAATATCTTCCTTAACCCTGTCTGAAAATATGCCAGCACTCTAAAGTGTGTTTGTCATTTTTACTTTGTGTGTCTATGTTTATTAGTTACACTAAAAATCACTTATTACCAACACTATAATTAATACTAAACATAAATGTAACAAGGCTAACAGTCTACAGCCACAACATCGATGTGAGGCCCTGCCGGTGCAAAGGGCGCGACACATGCTGGAACTATTTCTTGAGGAACAATCGCTTATACTCCATGCAGGAGTTCCCAATGTAGTGCAGCCTGTAAACACAGGTTTTGGCCTCTGCATAGCTGATACCTGATACCAGGTTCTTGTTCACTAAGAACTGGTTAGAGCCTCTTCTAATCTGTTTGCTAAACTAGGCCAGTTACGTACAAGCACTAGCTTGATACTTGAGATCGATATATCTTCCCTTCTTAGAGTTGGGCAGAAAGCAAATACGTTTCCTAAAATGTTGAACTATTCCATTAATACTTCCTGATTCCTCTGATCATCCTTGCAGTGCCATGATACATGACTACAGTCCACTGAAAGTCATCTGAAATCTATATAATGGCCCACAATTTCAAAAGTCAAAGCAGACCTCCAAAAAGGAAATGTGTACGAGCATATTCTTAGGGAAAAGTATATGAGCAAAATGAGTTAATAGCGAAGGAGGACCAGTCAGGCTGGTAACCAAGAAAACTAATGGCTTCTCTCTGGAGGGTTTGTCTGCTGAAATGGGACAATTTGCCAGAGGGAAAACTATCCCTGCAGCACGCTGTCAGTCTGCCCTTTGTGGCAGAGTGAGTAGAGGGAGTCACTCCTGAGGTTAAGGCAGATGACAGCCAGGCTGGAGTTTGCCAAACTGAACTTAAACCTGCTTGTGAGAGCATGAGGAAAATGTTTGTCTGGTTTGATGAGACTAAATTAAGCTATTTGGTCTTAATGTTGTGCTCTTCATTTTCCAAGAAACAGAGTGGTGGTTGCAGTCGCATGCTATTGGTATGTTTTCATGACGAGAAACATCTGAAACCCGCGTCGGACAGGTCAAACAATTTTTGTAACTTCTCTTTTTTTTTTTTTGTAACTTCATAACTGAAAATCAAACAATAAGGCATTGGCTTTGATTAGCCAGGTAACATAAATACTTCTGTCATGTAACGTGAGTGCAAGATGATATGCTACACCATGTGTGCCTTCAAGGAGAGACTGGGCCAAAATGACTTCTGTTATCCCCACTTGTATCATATATTGTTTTGAGACAACAAAGGCATGCAAAAGATCTTAAAGTTCTTAAAGAGAGATCAGGTATAAAAGACAACACTATGGCAGCAAGCTTCTGCCATTTCTTTGAGTGTGAGCACCATGTAGAAACACTTTTGACTTTAGATGTGGTTAAAAGACACGTCATAAGACATAGTTGGTTTAACACACATGGTAAAGGAAAAGGATTATCTTGCTTTTTCAGTTAAGTATAGTGAGATAGTCACACCATGCTCAGCCACGAGCAGCTGCAGCTATTCAAAAAGGTTTTCCAGAGGGCAAAAAGACAAAGTAAAAAAGTGCTGTTGGCCTTGTCAACATGTTGAAGGTGTGCTGGTTTGCACAATCCTGTTGGATACAATAACCTTTTTATGTCTCTTCTGCTGGGCCTTTTGGATTAAACTGTGATGTTGATGAATAGATTCTTGGCTTTCATTAGCCAATAGATAAAAGAGAGGATGAGGCACAATACCCCCCAACCCCATTACATTTTATCTCACATACATTTACACACAGACAAAAACATGTATACAATGAAAACTTGCAGCAATGCAAAACCAGGGATACACATGCTCACAGCATGTCAAGAATAAGGGAAATTGATGATTAACCCCACTGATCAAGATTGATCACTCTGGCTCTGCATAAGCAGTTATCTCTTCCTCTCTCCCCCATTTTTTCATTCCTTTTCCTCTTATATGCTTTATTGGGTTTGGCCTCACAGCATGATATGCCTTGCACTACATGCTTGGGGGGGATCTGACTGTACAATACACATCATGCTTTCATTCATGCACTGTTTTCATATGCATATCATCAAAGACAAACTTTAGCTTTAGCAGCAATCCTAGCAGCCCTTCATCTGTTTGTAGTTTGGTGCAGGGGGAAAAATGAAACGTATATATTTATGTTCTCTGTCATAAAGTGATGGCAAATATTAAAATAATTTAGGGAAGCTTTTGTATAAGCAGATCTGCACATCATAGGACAGCATGCAACTGTAATGCAATCATTTTTGTCAATATGAGGTTTTTGCTCAGTCTGACACTCCAGGTGTGGATGATAATCAGTGAGAATGGGATGACACAATGTTAGACTGTAAGACTTACATATACACGAGGTGAGCGTGGGGTTAGGGACATAACCGGGTTCACACATACACCTGTAGCTGCCCAGGGTGTTCTGACAGTTTCCATTTGGACACACACCCTGTAGCTGGCACTCATCTAGATCTGTGAAACCAAAAAAAAACTGAACATTGCAATATGGGACACAGAAATTTTTACAACTTTCTCAATTAGTGTACAAAATCCCAGGATTTGCTTTCACTGTATTTTTATGATCAGTATGCTGCTAAAACATTTCCAATTATTTTCTATGATTAAAAAACTAAATTTGAGTTTGAGTATGTCGTTCCTTTATAGTTTCACTATAAAGGACTATTTCAAAAGGATGCCTTGAGCTGGTCCTACAGATCAGTATCGGGGAGCAAAAGCATACAATTCATTCTGAAGTGTTTCACTTTAGTCAGTTTCTATTTTAACTTAAATAATTGTTAGTCTAAAGGGACAAATTTACGAAAAGATGATGAAAAGATGAAAGATGCGACCATTCAGCTGTTTAATGACACTACTGGTCGTCTGCTTTTTAGTCTTGAAAAGAAGACTTTGTTTCACCTTTGCTTAAATTCATTGTGACATTGCTCATCCACGCTCTTGGAACAGCTAAAATGCTAAGAGGTTTTATATGTTAAAATCAAGAAATCTCACGCCTCAGCACTGGTATTGATCTACACCCTCTTAACCCCTACAGATGCATCATGGTCATTACGTGCTACAAAGTGGTAGAAAATTGTACTTATTGCCAGTTTAAGGGTTCTACTCTAGACACGCATGGACGATTTATCAACATTAATCCAAGAAATAAGGAAAAAGCTTACAAAGCATGTTGGGTCGGAGAAAGAAGCAAATAGAAAAGCCTCCACTACTGGTTTGCGGCATCAGCAAAGGCAAGTGGATTGAATTTCTGTTCGCCATTTATGTCAGCATTAAACATCATTTCTTACATTTAAATTGTCATTTATATGTCAATCAGGGTGATAATGATAAATAGTACAAGCTGAGGTCACAGGTTATTTTAATTTGTTGTGAGGATCATGACCGCCTGCACTGGATGGCACCGTAATCCCCCTAATAGTTATTTCACTCAAAACTACAGGCCAAGTTCATTCAATCTAACACCAAATGTTGTAGAGACATTTCAGTCTGGATCAAATTAATGGATCGACTGACAGCCATCAACACTGTCAGCCCTAGAGGCATATCACTAGCATGTGAGATGTTGGACAACTGTTTTATTGTGCTATCCCAGCTGACTGTTGATGTTCTGAAACACCACTGTGAAATGTGTCAAATTTTAGTGACCCAAATTCTTCCAGCGAGAACACACTTGGCCCATATCGCAGACCGTGACTCATGTCTGTATCCCACCATGACATCGACTTTATAGGTGAAAGGGAGCACAAGTTTTTAGGCCAGTGTGTTTTAATAGGCTGTTGACAGCCTATTTGGTTGGTCTTTTATTGGCGAGGTCCTTCACGTTATCCTACTACTAAAATCCAAGAAGGTTTTATTGCTACACAAGCCTTTGTAAGATTAAAGCATAAAACAGGAAAAACTGAGTACCTAAGTTGAACATGATGTGCGTCAGATCATCTGCTCTGTGGACAGCCACACATTCGGCATCGACCCTGTTCTTTAAAACAAGCCTGAATGCACGTACTGAACTGATTGTGGCACGTCAAACCTTGGAGTAAAATTGTGATTTAAGTGGGTTATGCGTCTGAAACTTGTCTTTTTGTAGATTTTCACCTCAATGCATACTCATCAAGCTTGTAATTGTTATCATTGTTGATATATTTAAAAACCCAAATGTCACCTTATGGTAAAAAGTCAGGCACCACTTTGGGACTAATTCTGGTGTCTATATACACCTCTCACAAATTTCTGACTAACGTCGTCTAGAGCCATGGTTAAAAAAAAATAAACACCATTACCTTGGCAATGAGAGCTGTTGATTCTCTTGTAACCCCGAGGACAGTCTATTAGAGGGATAGCTGATGAGGAAAGTGTGGAAAATAAAAAAATGCAAGGAAAAAAGTGCAAACATGTTAGTCATAGGATTCAGACAATTAATGAATGGTCAGAGTATCACAAACAAATACAATTGTTTTAGCTTGCAGGTTTGAGTTAACCATGGTTTCCTATATACGCTGATCATCTGAAGGTTGCTGTAAACTTTATTTTTCACTATGCCAGGTTCAGTTTTCACATGTTAAGTCTTCTGAAATATTCCAGGTTTTTTTGTCGTAGCTGATCCACAACAGAAGTCAAATAAAAAATATTTTGCTTTGAAATATATAGCTGTTCAAATATTTGCAAGTACCAGTCTCTCAGATCAGTTTGAAACAGTAGCTTGTTTTCCAGCTGAAGATGAATTTATATGTAAAGATAAATATGAGTCTTTTATATGTACTGTGGAATAATTTAATGCCATTGCATTATTGCAACATTGCTGATCCACACTACAGTTACCATTACAAAGTCAGATGTATCAAACATTGGATGAGCTACTTTGGAAACAATTTGCAAACCACAGATTTTTTTCTTGCACCCACACTGCACGTAAGATATATTTACTTCTATGAATAAAATCACCAGCTGAAAACATCTGCCAACAGCATGTATGCATGCCACCAACAACGAAATAATATGCTAAAATTGCAGTAATGGATTTTTTGGCCCATCATAATCTTTTAAGTTGACAGAGTAAAAAGGTTATATTCAGCAGCTACAGAGCAACATTATCATTCATTTGGAGCCATGTTTGTAGTACCAGGTATGAATATAAGTCCAGTATTTATTCTTCTTTAGCTTACCTTTCTCAGATAAACAATAAGCTGAAGCTCACTCACTCTCATTTTCAATTTATACCTTGTTTAGATATAAATAAAGATTATAGCCGATTTAAGCCAACCAGGGGAATTCTTCAATTCAGACATTAAACATGAGACAATAAAATGAGTCAGGGAAGGAGGTGGTGGGTAGAGCTGAAAGCTACTCAGACACCCGGTAGCTCACAGTAAACCACAGACGGAGAATTCTTGTAAATCTCTGCTGCAGGTTAAAAACTGGGCCCTGCTGTAATTATGGACAAAGGCACCAGTAGGGAAGTGGTACCCAAATACTTGAAAGCAGATTGATATTTTGCTCAATGGGAAACAACAAGGCAATGTTTGTTTGACCAGTAAAGCTAATTTATTTACCAGCTACCAAGGTCTCCATGGCACAACACGACTATTTCACACTGTACTGTACAGCACAGAAAATCTAAACTCATGCCCCTTCCATTCATGCATAGAACAGGGGACTGGACAAACATCTGGCTTCTTAGTGACTACCAAGGAAATATGCGATTCGTGAGGTTGAAATTTAGACTAAAAGCTGCAATGAGAAAAAAGTGATGAACACAGTTTATCATCTTTTAATGTACACTGTGATCAAAACCTTGCTCTGAATCTAAACGGTCCCCAAACTAAGATGAATTTTAATGTATACAATAAATATGGAATTGACAATTGTTTTTAGTTCATCATAAACTCAGTAGGTGCTTCTTACTAAATGTGCCCTAATTTCTCCTAATGCTTTATGGATCTTTAACTTTTAGATAATTTCTGACACTGTTATTCACATACATTATGTCATCCCAGCCTAAAAGGGCTACCAACCACCAGTTATTTACCACTATGGCTAATGTAAACAACATGTGTATTTTAGCTTGTATTCAACAGATGTATCTATCTGAAATCAAATTATGCATGAATGTCTTTATTTGCTCTTTTTTTAACTTATCATAATTTATTTATCATTAACTTTAAACTACTGAACCCATCTTCGCAGTGCTGTAGCTCTTAAACTAGCACAGTTTCAGTGTCATGCTCTACATCCAATAGATTTGGCTTCAAAGAGACGTTCCATGGTTCTATAAAGGGAGTACAGTTGAATAGCCAGCAACTACATAAAAAGCACAGCCACAGTCAGGCTGGTAACCCCCCCCTCCCCAAATGCCATCAAGGCATTTAGTGCTTTTCCTCTCTGGAAATAACTGCCTGGGCGAAGTCACCTGTCTTTAAATACCCAGACCAGCACAAGGGTCATATACTATTTCCTAATTGCTCGGGCTCAGCATTTTTATTTTGTCTGTTGCTCACTAAAGCAAAGACTGAGAGAGACGCTCACTGAGGTGTGTAAAAAATATTTTGGGTTGTAGGGTTCCAGACAGCTGGACATTTCACTCTGACTTTCATTCTAAGTACAGCCTTAAATTTATGTTTAGTATAAATGGTTTTTAAAGTAGTGTCTTAAGGCATAAATTCCTTTCAATAGCTTCAGAAGTTTCGTTGTGTTCAGAGAATTTCTGTGCTTTAGGCGCTCAGGACTGCAAAGACAGACAAGAAAAATAGACAAAAAAAAAAACAGAGGAATTCTACCTAATGAAGCCCTGACCCTGTGCATTTTAACCTCACCTTACCTGTGCAAAGAAACACAGCACCAGTCTAATTCTGACTGCTCCCAAGTACTGTTCTCAAAAACACTGTGGCATCCAGCAGTGAAAAATCCCTAGACACATTCTTTGGAACAGGCAAAACGTAGCTAAAGGACACAAGTACAGTGGTCCCTCGCTATAACGCGGTTCACTTTTCATGGCATTTTTTACAGCGCATTGTGTTCTGCGTCCTGATTGGCTAAGGGACTGTAGACCATTGTCAATGAATCTCCTGTACAGTACAGAATGGGTCCAGCTTGCCAAATTTACAGAAATCTTCGATTGCTTGATCTTTGGTTTCATTTTATAATATTGGATTTATTTTTCTTCTAAGGTTTGAACTTTGAACAGGAGAGAAAAGTGAGGAAATGTTAATGTCTGTCTGAGATGATTCTGATTCTTTGTTAAAGACATCAAAGCGAAAAAATTTGATCTGGCAACAGGTCCATACACACAATCCACGTACCTCCATGTAACCTGTGATCTTCTGGATTGCTTGCCACATATCACTGGTGTTATTAGTGCTAAAATCTCTCCAGTCTCTAGTCCTGAAGTCTCTGCTTTAAATTCTTGATGCCCTAGTCAATCTCACTCTGACAGTGTTGTTCCTTCTGTTTATTGGCCCTCACTTCTCCATTCTTGCAGGCATTGTAATCTAGAATAGGTTTAACTTTCTCTGTGATCATCATATCATCAGCACATTTGCTGAGAGTTAAGTCACTGATGATGTACAGCGGCTTGCAAAAGTATTCATACCCCTTAAACTTTTCCACATTTTGTCATGTTACATCCACAAACATAAATATATTTTATTGGAATTTTATGTGAAAGACCAATACAAAGTGGCATACAGTAGCAGCAGAAAGAAAATGAAACATGATTACATTTTTTTTTACCAAATAAAAAACAGAAATTAAAGCTGCAAATCTTTATATCTCTATCAGTTTTGCCCATTCTTCCTTCCAAAACAGCTCAAGCTCAGTCAGAGCAGATGGAGAGCGTTTGTCAACAGCAGTTTTCAGATCTTGCCTGAGATTCTCAATTGGATTTAGGTCTGGACTTTGACTCTGACCCATTTTCCCTGTCCCTGCTGAAGAAGAGCACCCCCAGAGCATGATGCTGCCACCACCATGTTGGACAGTGGGGATGGTGTGTTCAGAGTGAGGTTCATTGTTAGTTTTCTGCCACACATAGTGTTTTGCATTTAGGCCAAAAAGTTTAAATTTTGGTTTTAAAGTTGTAATTTTCACGCTTACTGTGTCCCCCACATTGCTTCTGGCAAACTGTATTTCTTATGGTTTTCTTTTAACAATGCCTTCTTCTTGCTACTCTTCCATAAAGGCCAGATTTGTGCAGTGCACGATTAATAGCTGTCCTGTGGACAGATTCCTCCACCTGAGCTGTGGATCTCTGCAGTTCGTCCAGAGTCACCGTGGGCCTCCTGGCTACATCTCAGATGTTTGGTCTCTAAGGTCATGTCTTGGTAGGTTTGCAGTTGTGCCATACTCTTTCCATTTCCGAATGATGGATTGAACAGTGCTCTGTGAGATGTTCAACGCTTGGGAAATCTTTTTATAGCCTAACCCTGCTTTAAACTTCTTCACAACTTTATCTCTGACCTGTCTGGTGTGTTCTTTGGACTTCATGATTCATATCCTATTAACAAACCTCTGAGGCCATCACAAAACAGCTGGAATTGTACTGAGATTAGATTACACACAGCAATCATCAGGCAATTTCTGAAGGCAATTGATTGCACTCAGAGAAAAAGGGGCTGAATACTTTTGCACACTGCACTTGTCAGTACTGTAAGCCATTTTGTGTTTCACATAAAATTCCCCCAAAAATATATTCATGTTTGTGGTCATAACATGACAAAATGTGGAAAAGTTTAAGGGGTATGAATACTTTTGTAAGCCCCTGTATAAGAAACATTTCTCAACATGTGTCAGTCTGTGTGGTCAAAACTGTATAAGTGCGCACAGGCGAAGCAACAGCATTTCTACAGGACAGTTTTTTCTGATGGTTTGACCTTTTTCAATCAGCTGAATGTGTGTAGGCATGAGAAGCAGGGAACTGACTGATCTGACTGAAATGGGGATAGGGGAAGAATCTGTTTTTGTAGGGTACTGTTCCCCCTGATGGGGCTGGTGACATGCTGGTAGAATTTGGACAAAACAGATCTGCAGTCTTTTTTATATAAAATGTCCAGCTACAATAAAATTACCACCCACTTGTGATTGCTGATGATGTAAAGAAGTGAGTAAAGCAGTCTAACACTGCAACTGACCATTGGCCAGAAGGGGGAATGGACACGGAACAGCCTTAAATCTGGCTTAGTTAGCTCTTATCTCAACTCTCCTACCCCTCTACCCAATGCCATTGCACCACATACAGGGGCATTTTGTTCAGCTGTTCTGACTGCATGGTTGGAAGATATAGGCAGTGATCTCAAAGTCCAATGCACTTAATCCACTTCCTTTTCCAATGTTCCTGAGTGTATTACTGTCATAGGCAATACATGCTTCACTAATAAAGATGAAAAGATACTGCATTAAAACAAAAAGCTTTGAGGGAGTTACTGGTCCCCGCATCTGCACATGCCGCGGTCACGATGGTATGTAACAAACTGATCTTGATCTTGAATAAATCTGTTTGAACTCATACTGGGCCCCAGATCCATAGATAATTAGATTTACTATAAAGAGCCAGCATGGTCAGATGATAAATCCTACATATTCATTTAGCAATGTCTGAAGACATCTTTACTATTTGAACAATAACCAACTGAATGATTATGAAAATCAGTAATCATTTCTAAAGAACATAACTTGCACATATATTCAGCACACAGTAGGATCATAATGGAAGTTAAGACAAGATCAGCTGGTGTCAATATGAAACAGTTTCCAAAGTTATGCCAAATGTAAATAATGGGATAGTGCACCACCCAGCCAAAAGATTTAAACCTGCTGCCACTAGGATGAGGGCTAACTGAATAGTTTGATGAGCATGAAAATAATGTGAATCATATGCTATGACCTTCATGTCTCAACCAAGTCGATCACTTATGGGTAATAGAGCAATGTGCTAGACAGCGTTCTCTACCACCATCATCCAAACATCAAATGAGGCGATATCTTTTGAAGAATGGTGAAATCTAGCAACTGTTTAGGTGTCCGAAAAGACACCTAAATCTAAACTACAACATCTCAGGAAAGACAGCTGCACTTACATGGTTTCTTTGGACACTTTTGGCATTTATGGAAACCCCAGGATGTTCCAATGGTCCCACAGCACTGCTCCTGCTTTGTGAGACCAGGTAGAGCCTTGCCACACTGAAACACAGATATGATTAGTCACACAGAGTGGAGGATAAAGAAAAGGATGGACGAGGGTATTATTTTACAAAAAAAAGTTCTTGTGCTGTGATTCTCTTTGCTTCCTCTGTATGTCTAATCCCTTGGTGTCAAATGCAAGTTCATACAAAACACCTCACCCATCCTAAGCTAAAAGGCCACATGCAGATAAGAACACATACTTCTTTTCCTCTCCAGCCTTCCCCTCCCTCTGACAGTTCCTTTATCTACAACTGCAATACAAAATGAACCCAGTGACTGACTCACAATTTATGACCTTGGCACATGCAGATGCAGCCGCCAGTGAATCTAATAAATTTTGCTTTATTTTTGTTTTAATTCGTTATCTGTTAGCCTTTCTGACCACCCAGCCAAACCAGCTTGACCACATGCCACTAAAAGCAGTCTATTGCACTGTCTGTTGTCAGCTCAAAGGGAAATAAAATAGATGAAACAAGATTATAAGACTATGGTGATCTCAACAATGGGAAATCAGTACTGTCAAATCTTCACAGAGACCTGACAACATCCCTGATCAAGCTATAGTACTACATCAGGGATCCCTGTTCGTTATCAATAGAACAACACAATTTTTGTTTTTACATAAATTATGATTGGTGTTCAGATGTAGACAACACAGATTTTTCCAGGATGTTAAGTTTTTTAGATCTGCTCAGACATCTTACCAGTGTTTTTGTTGTTACTGTGTCCTAATTCAAAGAAACTGCAGGAACAGTATGCCGTCATCAGCAGAACAAAACAGCTGGATGGTATTTTTATCGCAGCTGGATATTTTAATCAAACAGAGCTCAGATCTGTTTTACCCAAATTCCACCAGCATTTCCCCTCCTCCAGCGAGGGGAAAAAATGCAGAAGCTTCCCCATCATGTATGAAGCCACCTTCCCTGATAAGCTGAATGCCTTTTATGTTCATTTCATCTCCTCAACAAAGAGTCAGCTGTCAAGCCTACTCCACCCTCAGAAGACTTGCCACTGTCAATATCCATGCTACTTTATGTTAACGCTCCTGTGACACCTCAATGTCACAGGAGATTCTTCCCACATCCTTCAACCATTGTCTCTGTGCTTTAATGATGACACCTTATGTTGGGAGGAAATCAGCAATCTTGCAGAGGAGTGCACAGTTACTGCTTAACATCAATGAAACCAAGGGGCTGAATGTTGATTTTAGAAAAAAAGAGGTGAAGACGCACACTGTCTACATAAAAAATTAAACAAATATTACTTATTTCATCAGATGTTCTCCAGTTGTCTTTAGCCAAGACAATAAATGCGTCTACCTGACTTCCTGCTGTTTCCTGGAAGCAGCGACCCAATGTGTTCTTTGAGGTGACGGGCTGGTACTGGGGCACTTGATAGCCAGGGTGGCTAGGATATACTATGTTGTAGCCATGGTGTTGGAACTTCTGGCTGCTTTCGGTGTGGTGGTAACTGTAGCTGGTGGATGAAGAGGAGGAGCCTGACTGGGAGCCTTTCACCTGGTGCCCATTGTTGTGGTAGTTGTCCAGCTGAGATACCTGATGGACCTGGACGGAGGCCTCTGGAGGATGTTTAATATGGATGTTGACAATGCTGGGGCTAAACACTGGAGGCACATAAGACAGCAAGAGCAATATAAGTATTAGACTTCATTATGATGATAAAAAGGGAATCATGGACATTACTGGTGAGAATGGGCAACATTTTAAAAAGGAACATGAGCATTTATAAATTTGTTCATTTATAGACTTATGAGTTTATTGAGTCTGAATCATTCACTGATTATGTCACTGTTAAGCAGATACCAGGTCTAAAGCAAGAGCAGTGCCTTGTTAGGCTAACAAATCCTTGATAAAACATCTACTATAAATCAGCTGTAAGGTATACTATGTTATGATGTGGATTTTATCTTCAGACTGAATGCTTTTCAAAGTTGCAATGTGCACTAATTACACCTCCAGATAAATGATAAAATCAGTTTGATCCATCTAAAACTCATTCTGAATCAACAGGCTGCATTGCAATCGGTCGCCACTGCTCTTGCTGCTTCTAGTCCATTTGTATATCAACAGAAACTGTCAGATTGCCAGATGAGCCGTGGTGTTCCCTTCACCAACAAATCATCTCCAGCATCTGCGATTGGACATGAAGACAACAGAACAACCAGAAAGCATTAACAAATGCCCTAACCTGCACTCATTACACAATCCAAGATAATAAACATAAACCGGATTATGCACAAATAAAAGTGCAGGTTTTTACAGGCACTGAATATCTATTGCTATAGTAACTGTTTTAATTGCTTGACCTTAAACTAACATTTTATACACTGGTTGTTACACTACACCAAAGACACAAAATCTTTTAAAAGTTGAAACATCCAGAAACACAAACACAGGGCAGAGAGACTATTACAATGACTAATGCACTGACTGTGTGTGATCTCATCATGTTCTAATGAAAAAGGGTCATGTCATTTGTAACTTTTAAGTGAGCCATTTAAGATTTATTGTGAATGCATCCTTTTCCTGTTCACAGTCTTTTATTACTGGACAGAGAGCAGTTCTATTATAGAACACCGGTTTACAAATGTTTTAGCCCATTTACTACAAATAACCTCCACTTTACATTACTGCTGACCACCCTCAAGAGCTGCATTATTACACAATTTTCACTTTTCACAACCTCACATGCAGCCTTCGCAATGCATGACTTGCACTAAATGGGCTAAAACATGCATTCTTCAGAGGAAGTTCACTGATAAGGAACTGGAAAGTGTTACTCATCTACTTCTTCCAGCTAAACCTTCCATCTAAGTCACAAAACCATTTGTTTAGTCTTTAATTGTTCCGCTGGCATCACAGTCTGGGTTTATACTCACCAGGACTCTGGCCGTTGCTGTAAGTCAGAGGCAGCGTGTGTGTGGAGTGGACCTGAGTTTGGCTGTAGCCGCCCGACGTCTGCTGGTGGTGCTGGTGTCCGTTCTGTACAGGCATCTGACAGAACTTTCCAGTGAAGTTGGGAGGGCACTGACACTTGTCCCTGGCGCTGCACTTGCCGCCATTTATACACGGCAGGTGGCACACCACTGACGAAAAAGAACAACAAGTGGATGATGTTGATGCACTAATGGTCCCACACACAATCGCAAAGCAAATAGGAAGCTGCTATGATCAACACATCTAGGAGCGTATTTGGATTCAGGTTTGTGTGACTTTTCGACACATCTGTCAATAATTAGGCTCAAGTACGTCATAGTCGGATTGGGCTGCATCTGGAAGCTAAGCCTCAGCAGTCATAAACATAAATGGGGGAAAGTGGAAGGCAGGTTGCTTTGTCTCTGAGGAATCTGTGGCTTTGTATGATGCAGTCAGCGCTGATGTAAAACTAAATGTGCAAGTTAGCTGTCCAAAAACATTGAGCTTCATGATCAAAAATCATTGAAAATAAACACTAAGCAAACAAGCATGTCACAATGTGATTTCTAAAGTTTCATCTATTTCAAAACCAGGCCACAGAGTTCTCAAAAGTTCAAGTGTTCATGGCTTCTTTTATTTAATTCCATAAGAGAACCCACCAATCTTGGTAATTTCATTGAAATGAATTAAATCTGTGAAATCACCATTTGAAATGCTGCCAGAGACTATGACAGATTTATGCAAACATAGGGGCACTATCATGAATCTAAAACATATTACACTGTATTTTTGTCAAAGGAGAACACATGAACAATGACTTGCAGAACAGATATGCATGATGTAGTGCACGAACAATATTTTCAAATTTCAGCAGGACATTAACTTGTGGAATGGCCACGCTTAAAATGGTGATTGATGGGTCAAATATAATGATTCTATTCCTTTTCCTATTAGACATGTTATGACCAATGAATAACATAACCCTACTCTAAAAACAGTGAGGAGTAAAAGAGGCTGACGTGGGCTCTAATTTATGATATCAACTGCAATATTCATGCCAACTTTACCAGCTTCTGGAAACAATACACAATTCCTGTGTGGCAGCTGAAAAAAAAACCATACCTATGTGCACGTCATTGCAAAATGTCGCAGCAAAATATAAGGCAAGGCAATAAGAATGACAAACAACTTTCCTGTGCTACACCTGTCTTTATACTTTAAGCTCTCCTGGCTTCCCTTTCACGCTCAACTCACCTCTCATACCACCCATACCAAAATCTATTTGTTTTAATCCGACTTTAAACGGTTCAATATTGTCTAGACTGCAACTGACACAAATGAGCTGGCAGCTACAGGCGTCTTTAATAAAGAAAGCATGAGGGCCAGAAAGCTCTCAGCACTTGGCAAGCCACTGCACTCACCTAGGAGAAAATATGCCAGAGGAGCAGGAAAAACACCGCTCAAATCCACTCTCCAGAGACCGCAGCAGGCCAAATGGGATACACATACAACGGGCCGAATCATTCACATTTATAAAATAATCCTCATAAGTGGTATCAAGTCATTCCCTATCACCAAACCATTATGGTCAAGTAGTGTTCCCCCTGGCTTTGCTAAGATTTTTTCTCTCAGATATCTATGGAATATTTTTTTATTTACTATTTTTATGGTAAGTGAAAACAAACTCAACACATCTGACTGTCAAAGAAGCATTGCATATTTTTGAGAACAATGAACAGGGTCAAATAAGGAAACAGAAATGTATAGATGGAGCCGGTGCAGACATAGTGCAAAGTTTCTGAATATGAACATTTTTTTCTCATGGTGTGATTTCTTTTTAGATGGAAAAAATGATGGGACAAAAAGCCTAATCAAGTCATCAGGCTTCATCCTCTGAGGACCAGGAGTGATGATTTAGTCGCCTCATCACACAGTGTCAGGTGGATGAGACGGAGGGTTTCCAGCAGCCTGAACAGTCTGCCCAGAAGGTCACAGAAATACTCACATTCCATTAGATCCAATCCAGCTTTAATAAAACGTTATCAGACGACTCCACCTGTACTCCACTTGTTTTAATGACGATCTTCTCGATGACAGGGTAGCCTGTTAAAATGCTATATTGGCTATCTGTGATCATCCTGACAATGTCTATGGTTCAACCTTCATATCATTCACTTGTTTTATGTAATCATTTAAGTAGTCCAGACTTGACATGTAAGCCATGACATCAGTTTACTCTATATAAATGACTGTATCACTGAAGACAGGAACTACAATGAATAATAGCCTTGGATTAAATAGTGCAATATTTCCCTCTGCAATGTAGTACTCATAAATTGAATACCTTGAGTGAAGTACCAGTCCTAAACCCAGAGGTTTACAAATTTTGCTTTAAAATATCTCTGTGGTTTAACTGGTTATGAAACAATTCAATCTAATATGGATGTCTCTGTATGACCTAAATAAGCAAAGAAGATTGGCTTTCTCTATGACTTCCAATTAGATATTCTTAATGCCTGCCACAAGGTTGTATTTTTCCAGGCTATCAAATTAAACAGCAGGGTTTGCTCTGTCTGAATTCGAGTTGCTTCAGCCACTAACTGAAGGTCTCTGGAGCTTTCACCTCCTCCCAGTAAAGTACTCTCCCTGCAGCAGGGAGTGAAGCGCAGGGAACATGTAATCTAACGTTAGGCCCAATACTACCACCTCTGTCCAAGGGGACAGCCAAAATGAACACAACATGAAGAGTTTCTCTGAGTTCCTTTAAGTTTGCCATTATATAACGCAAAACAATGTGACAATGTGACCTGAAAAACAGAGACACAGCCAGTCAGACTTAGAGACTATCAGACAGATGGATGAAGAACTGGGCTGATGTCCCAGGCAGCATTTTTCTGCTGATTAACTGGGGAAAATCCCTGAGGCATCTATCTAACGTATAACCAGACTACATTTGACTTAAATGAATGTTTATTTTGCACTGATAAGATTATTTCAAGTAATTTTTGTAATAATACAGTACAACATAAATTACAAAATATTTTCATACTTTCTGTAGCTTGTTTAAGAGAACCTGCTGAAAGCATGATGAATCAACCACCGAGCCCCATCATCGCTGTTAATTGGCCAACATGTCATAGTGGGCTGTGGTGGGCTTGAAAAGATCCACCGTGTCATTCCATATCATGAATCACCACTCCTTCTTCATCACCTCTTTCATCAGGTAAATATGACAAACAAGGCGAGTGCAATTTATTCTGTCTGCGCTCTTAGAGCAGCTCCAGGACAGCAAATGAGGTTTCAGCTCCCCAGTTCCTTGGCTCAGGTTTGTACCTTATCACACAGACGAAAAAGATGGAGGAACGAAGGGAAAAAAGACTGAGGTGAAGGGAGGAATGAAGCGAGTCTGGACAGGCACATGAGGCTGAAGCTCTGTTTCTCCATCGTCAGACAAATCCAGGTGCAAGGTGAATCTGCTACATTCTCTGAAGATCACATGCTCAACAGCCAGTTGTGTTAGAACTTACAGAGAACCAGAAGGTAAATAGGTCACCACAGCAACTACATCAGCACTGCAAATCTAAACCTGCATTGTCCTGGGAATTCCCTTCCTAAGAAATTTAACCAAGAAGTTTGTTCAAAAGATCCAACACAACATTTTACGCTTTGAACAGAAAAGTGAATCAGTATGAGTAAAACTAAACACATAACTAAAACTAAAATCTTCATTTAAATCTAAATCAAATCAAATTAAATCATTTTACTTTATCTAATCCAATTTTAAAAGACAGCTAGAGATATTTTCTGCTCTGTGATGGTATCAACTGCTCCAAGAACACACTTCAACATTGTAAAAAATCTAAAGTAAAATAAAAGTCACAAGCCTCTGCTCAATGAATGAACATTTTTTTCGATACAGCTCTTAAATCCTGTGTTTCAGCTGCATTATGAGGAGTTTGCCGACCAGGGACCACTAAAGACTGAGTGGTCTGCCAAGACATGGTTGACTGTGAGTCGCACCCTGAATATCTCTTTCTAGTTCTTGTCTCCTGCCCAAAATTCCACCTTTTCAGTGGGATTTTCTTTTTATTAAATGATTTCCTTTGATTACAGTGCAAGAAATCATTTGAGAGTTTGACGCTTTAAAGGTAGGAAGTGATTCCTGATGGGTTGAATTGACTAAGTGGTACCTTGAAGTTTTTTTTTATTACTGTGGCACAGTCACTTTCAGGAGGAGGTAATTAATATGATATACACAAACATCTCTACTTCTACTGTCCAATACACCCCCGTCATTAGTACTCTTAGTTTAATATGTGAACCCGGACATCACTACAAATCCATTCCAGTTAACAGAAGGAAACCATCCCTCCAGGTCATCCAGAGTTAAGAAAGTCTGCAGGTATACTCATTTGTTCAGCTGAGTCAGACTTGCTCCACTCTTCCCATGTTTCTGCATGTGTCAGAGCCGGAGACACTAATCTGCTCCTTGTAAGGGCTGAGGCAGGTTCAGACACAGCTTGCTGGGTCTGTGCAAAACATTAAAGAACACCCACGTCATGTGCTCCATTACACAGGAGCTGTTTCATGATATCCTGAGGTTGCAATCTCACACATACAGTCAATTCAGGGACATTCCCACTGGGCTTTTGATTTAATACTTGAGACATCCCATCAATCCAATCATGTTACAAATTCTTCCTAACATGCAGTGCTTCTAGATTTCTAGATGAAACTGTAAAAGCTGTGGTCCACATAGACAGGCATTGTATTCATATAAGTGTCAATTTACAGGCATGTCTGTCTGTCCAGTGTTCACATAATCTGGAGAAACTACAACAGTCCAGGAGGAAACTGCTACCTTAAAATATAAATGCCTTCTAACATCGATTTGGTTACATTCAGTCTATTTAACATGGAGAAACATATTGCCACGTTACACATTCCACACAACCCGTGACCGCCAAACACTGGGCACAGTGACCGCACAAAACTAAGCCTCTTATATGAACTCAATTCATTTCTAAATTCAGATTAATGAACGAAGGTCAATTTTAGCCTCTAAAACAACCTGCAAGTGCTGCTCCACAGTGATCACCAGGTGGTCTCTAACTGTGCCTGTCTGCTGTTTGGTGCTGGGCAGGTGGTGAACAGTGGGTTTATCAGAGCTGTTTGGCAAAAGAAAAAAAAACACAGCTGCAGCTGGAAACATGTTTGATGAGAACAGAGTTTCATAGCAATGAGGGGAAATGTGGAACTGGGTGATGATCCTCTGTGGATTCACTACTCCAAGTGACTTCTTTTCCTTTATACATCAGCATTGAGTCCATTGTTATTTTGAACTTATGTACTAATGCAACTTAAAGACTGCAACTGTAGTCTATTGCACTTTGAATGATGTTAGACAATAAATCACAGTAAATGAATTCAAAGCAGAAAAGAATCAATGCTTCTGATTTAAAAAAAATAGATCATTTTATGTAGAACTATAATTTCACACTAGTGTACCATCGTGTACACTCATTTAATATAAATGCTTCACAGCTTTAATATCACAGCTGGCCATAAGTACCATGCCTACAGAGTAAGGTCTGTGTGTGGTGAGTGGTAAGCAACAAAACTCGAGATCACCTACCTACTCTGAAGTTGGGTGCCGTCAGGGTGTCTGTAGCATGGCCATTCTCACTGATGATGGTGGTGGTGTTTCCCAGCTCACAGTTGTTGTGACATCTACCTCCTATGCAGGTTAATTTGCAGATGGTCGGTGTGAAGACCACCTTGATCCTTCCTGTGTGGTTGCCCACTGCCATCGAAAACATGGCGCAGACCAAGAGGAGGGGGCGGGAAAGCAGACAAACTTTGGTTATGCTTTGATCCATTGGAAAACGCGACATCACTTTCAAGTTCAAGCTTGTCCCAATCGACCAGGGAGGCTCCAGTAAAAAAAACGACAAAAACAAAATCTACTATGTAATTTTCTAATTCGAAAATCTTGTGACGTTTCTCCTCCCTGCATTTATATACTTCCAACTACCCCTCTCCGTTTCTCCTCCTCTTCCACCGCTCCTAAATCCAGTGGCGCCTCGGAAACGTGAGCACGAATAAAGAAAAAATCTGGGAGAGAGAGAAGTCAGCAAACAAAACTCTGGGATGTCTTCCAATTCTTCATTATAAGTCTCTGAGAGGTGGATATTGGCATATGAGCATACCAAGCTTTATTCCAAAACAGACAAACAGCAGGCATGCCACCTTCAGCTCCTGTGCCTGCTTTCCTTGGTCTCTGGTTTTCTCCTCTTTCTTTCAGTCTACTTAGATTTTACTGTTGAGGTTTGGCAAAATGTGCTCAGAAACTTTAGCACCTCAAATAAAGAAAAAGAGCTCCAAAACTTCAGTGCTATAAGTTTGCACTAACATCAGGAAGAACTCGCTGTAGCCTGTAGAAGTACTGACAGAAGACAAAAGCTTATCTGTCTCTTCCTGTCTGCTGCGTTCTTCCCCACCCTCAGTACAGACTGGCAGGAAGAAGATGATTGAAAAGGACAAATGTTGATAGATATACTGCATCCCATCTAAAAGTACCTGATACATATAACTTTTTATCTTCTGTATAACAATATCCTTAATTAGTGATGTTTAGCTTTTTACTCTTATTCTCTCAGCTTCAGTCATTCCTCTTCATTTTTAATCTCTTCTAACTTCTATCTCTTCCGCGCAGTGGTTCTTGGCATCTCTGTTTCAGGTCCAGACCCCTGTCTCCAGTACTCAGTGCTTTGTCTGAGGCTGTCAGCTGTTCACACCAGAGAGTGTAGACACATGGAGTAAGCCAAGCAGCCAGAGGAATGTTTTCTAAACCTGAGAGGCAGGGAAAAACGTGATAAAACGTCCTGGGCTACCTAAACATTCACTAATCGGTGCAAAAATGAACTATTAGAGAGGGTCCTAGTATGATGCTGTGGTTATAACTGGATGCCAACAGAAAGGTGGTTTTAGAATTGCTGCCTGGACCTTATATGGTTGTCCAAGATTTGAAGTCTAAACATGGTTTGTCCCGTTCCCTTTGGTTGGAATATTGTTTTCAAAAAGAAAGAAAGAAAAGAAAGTTGCAAGGTAACAGATGGGAAAGTAAGTGATCCGAGTTTCTCCCTTCTTTAAAGGAACAACGTGTGAGCAAAATGCAAACAAAATCTTCCAAAACAAAAAACTGCTTCTTTTTTTTTTCTTTCTACTTATGGACAGATGGTTTTGTGGTCCTACAGTAAACAGCAGCTAAATTAAGTTATTCATGTTTACTGATGCTCTTAGGGTTTTTTAGCCATTAATCAATTTTTTTATTGTTGCATTAAAGCTGACTTTTTGTATGGTCGACAGATTGTACCTTGGACCTGGACCTTGACAGAATTTGTGATGCTGAGCTATACAAATAGAATCGACTTGATTTTACTTGACAATAATTAAAATTTAAATAATAATTACCTGAAAAGTATGTACTGCCGATCTAAAACGTTCAATAGCCTAATGGTCCTCCTGTATCCTCTTACATCTTTATGGGATGTTGAATCTAGTCTTTTTCAGGAAATTCCTTAACATGTGGAGTCATGCTGTATCACAACAGTCTATCTAAAATATTTTTAACTAGTTCAGAACTTCAAATGCTCTACCCTAAGACTTGTATGATGATACCTTTAGCAATCATTAACATGTTGGTAATATTGCTTGCATGTACTCTATGATGCTACCTGCCTCTTCTATTGCCAGGACAGCACAGTTCGTCATTGGTTGTCGATACACATACGACTGTTTACCGGTCTGACGCAGCATATCTAGAGATAAGGATTATTAACATTTAGGTAACTCAGACTACCTGGTCTACAGATACTCTTTTTTACACAGGAAATTGTCGTAGTTTGTGAAGAGTTGTATTAAGTTTTCCATCGCTCTGAACAAAGATTACCAAAGTAGGGAAAAATAACCCTGCATTGATGACACCATTGAGTCATTATCCACTTGCATCATGAGAAATAGACGACAAAGTGTTTTTGGCGCTTTGACCCATAGAAAACAGTAAAAGTCAGGATATCGCAAACTCTGCAACTTTAGTTTTGACCTCTCTTTTTTTTTTATTTGTTCTTGGTGAGTCCCACAACCTCATGGAAGTTGACAGACTAAACCACTCGAGCTCTCCTTAAGGTTAGGAAAAAAGAAACAAACTCTGACTCTTAGTTGTACAATGAGTGCAAGGTCCCTGGCCCTAGCGATGAAACATTTCTAAATCTTCTGAAAGCCCCCCGCCTCCTCCAGATTCACCACTATGCACACATTGCTGGCAGATTTCTTTGGTTGTGTCAAGCATATGGAAAGGGAGTCAGGAGAACATCTTAGACACAACACAGACATCAATCAACTTGATTCATCCAGCCTGCAGAGAGGCAGGAGAGGCTGGAGGGAGAGCAGGCTGAAATGACAGCATAAATACTGAAGTCATGAGGGTCATTTCTTGGTTTCCGATGTTTTCCATTGGACTGTAGGGGGTTTATGTGTTTGCCATGCAATGGAATAAAAGTGCAGTGGTCTCCGAGGGAAAGTGTGTGCAGAACAGACACCACCTGGTCAGTCGACGCGTACTTTAACTTATTCAGTACTATTTAGGCAGTGAATACAAATATGAAGAGTCATTTATTTGAAATATAAAAGGAAATATCTAAATCTAAAGAAAAATCTTGGACAGGAATCATACATTTCAATTAGCTCTAGTTGACATTAGTTTTGTGTTTGCAAGGCCAGTAACAGGGACACTTGACAGTGAATCCTCCTTAGAGAGACAACGCTTCAATATTTGAACCCTCAAACAATCTAAGGCCACAGTGACCAGTATTTCCAGTCAGTCATGCCTTGAATGAAGACATGGCTTGGCTAGATATTTGTTTGGAGGCCATATATCAGTTATTTCTCTCCAGTTTCCACATAAATGTATTGAATATGAATTATTTAGAAATCGTGGCAGCTGTCCTCTCACTTTGCTATATGTGTCTGTGTCCCATTTCTCCCTGTCTGAAATGTCTGGCCATTTCTCTGGCATTTACAAACTGTTAACTGAAATTAAACTGAGCTGAGGAGGTTATTTTGAAACTGGAGCTGGGTCTAGGTCTGCTTGAGTCTGCTGCAGCACTGCAAAGCCAAGGATCAACACCGTTTTGTCTGCTGACCTCCCCATTAATATCCCCAAGTCGGTCTGTCTGGTCGTGGCCAGAGGCACCACCACTCAATCTGCAGGCTACGGATTCCTTGAAAAATATTGACTCGTTCATAGACACACAGTGGCGCGCCTGGCGTTGGAGTTCGGCCTTGAATTTTTTGACAAGCCACAACAACCAACCACAAGCTGGTTAATTATAGCTGTTGTTGATCTGTCAAGTCTATAAGACTGCAAGGCAAAGCAGAATATTTTTTTCAAAATGCTTTTTGGCAGCTCAGAAATGAAAAGTGTCTCTTAATAATGTGTATGCCACAGACCAGTGGGACCCATCAGAGGAACCTCAGCCTTATATAGCTGAAGGTGTGGGGAATGATGTATGAAGTGTTTGTCTATAAATACATATAACACACAGTGTAGTAATAGATTGAAAGTCAGCCTCTGGGTCTCTGGCAGTGGTCTATTCATGCTTTTGAGTGTCAGCAGCTATTTAACATTGAAGTCTACTTTCATGGGAGATCATGTTCCGTCTGTGGCAAGGCTGTTGAGTAGTAGATATACTTAAATAGGCAGTAGATAACAGGTATTCATACACAGCCTTACCCCATTCATATCAATCCAGCTACTTGTTGTTTCAGCAAATTGAGGGATTCTACACAGATTACAGAGTTATTTTATTCCATCCTCTCCATTCTAATGCTTACACTCCTTGCCTTTGTCTGAAATCGCCCTCAGAAAATGAGAGTAATAAGTCATTTTCGACAGCCCCAAGTAGGGAGCAATGCTTAAGTATTTACTGCTGGGGCTGAAATTTGAACAAATCCTATTCCTGCCCAACGGCAAGCTCCACATTCTCTCCACATCCTCAGTTACAGCAGATGTGATGTGCTTTTGTGCAAGTGTATGCTATGTGTAAATGTGTATGAATTAAGGCTGAAGGCTTGGTAAAGTTTAATTGAAGGTTGATTGCTTCCTGGAAATATATCCCACTTTTCACTGAATTCTCAGGATTTCTGAACATGGTCTTACTAAAATCTAAAATGAGCCACATTTTCTGATGTTATTCTTTCATTTTTATAGATGACGTGGTAATATTCTGACAGAGCATTAACTGCTCATAAAATGTGTTAAACACAAAGAAAAAACACAATGCTAACCATACAGGGTGCTCCCCTAATTCAGACTCACAATGGACAGCAAGTAAGCATTCAAACTGATGCGGCAGAATCAGAGGTTCCATCTTTTTTGACCAGTACACTTATTATTCTGGTAGATGCTAATGTGGCAGATACTTGCCTAAAGCAGAGATGATAAGTTGGCTACAGAGGCTGGGTAAGCTCAATTCCTTCTAACTCCACAAACCTATTTTTTTTTAATACTTGTGTACTTGAGAAAGTGTCAGTAGGAGAACTCATTCTAGGTGTAATGGTCCGCATAAGCCATGTATCTCGATTTTGGGGTCACATTTTGGTATGCGCTTGGTACAGCAGTGAAAATAAATGAGAAAATTGTTGTCATTTAAAATTGCAAACATTACCAGTGACTTATTGCCCACGATTCCTGTGTAATAGAGTGTATGTTGGTCAAATTCTGGTATATTATCACAAATCACAAAAATGTCAGTAATGATTGATCATAAGTCTCTGAACTGTTGATAATTCTTGAACAGCTGCAGCTTGTGACGGTTTACACAGAGCAGCAGAACAGACTGACTACCATGAACACACCACACACTGGTGCAGGACTAAAGCATGTAGATCATATGCTTATATATGCTTGTATTCAGTATTTTCTACAACCATATCGCATATCACATATCATATATCATATATCAAGAATATTTATTTGTGATTGTGTTTTCACATGATGAAATTTAGATTGGTGACTATCATATCATATCACATTTCTGCAGTGATAAACACTGCTTTACAGTGAATCATTACTTTGGGACGGTCTGAATAAAGTGCAAGATGGCGCCTGAACTCTGTGGAAAGAAGGACTTACCTTCCAGTCTCTTTTCATGCCTCATGCCTACAGTCTCTCACTGTGTTTGTCATTCAGCGGCAGCAACAACACATGAGCCTCACTAACCTGGGTAAGTGGGCTAAGCCAAGTAGCATGCTACAGCTGACAGATAACAAATGGTGGACCGCCAATAGCTTCTGTTTAAACCTCACACTTGTGCACATGGGAATAGTGATGTAAACAGGCTATTTTGTCAGTAACTGCTAGGTCACTGAACAGAGTATGAAGTATGAAGTTCAGGATGACTACACATACCTTTCCCAAAGTTTAAACTTACCACATTGAGACTATATTTTAATTTCAGTTTCTTTATTAGCATCATTTGTTTGATAATGCCCTTTTATACAAAGCAAGATATTGGCTAATCATCGTTTTACAACTCTGATATAATTGTAGTTTCAGTTAATATTGAACTTTTAGGACTAAAAAAAAAAAAAAGGAAAAGAAATCTGCTTTTCCTAAATCTACCTTCCCTAAAGAAACCTCCCACTATCTCTACATGTTGTAACCTAGTGACTACAAATTACATATAATTAAAATTATTGCTCAACACTTTTCAAAGTATGCTGCCCTTTACTTCCTTTTATGCAATTTCCTTCCTTAAAGGCATCCACTGGTTGTCAGATTATTCTTTAGTGTATATGAAAGAAAAAAAAAAATCTGCATGCAGAGACCTGAAGCTTTCTTGAGTCAGGTAAGTCATCAATGTAAACACTATCTCGACTATCAAATTTATCAGGTCTTTAAAGACTATACTAATATTAATAGTATAATTAATTAATATAGTATTAATGGAAACCAGTTGCTATCTGGAAGACAGGAGGAGGCAGTGGAAGATAAAATGTCTGTAGGGAGATTTACTCACCATGGATGGGGTTGTCTCCCACTGTTAAGGGAATCGGCCTCTCAGGTTGGGACTGGACATGCGTCTGTGTGTGCGTGGTATGTGTGTGGTAGTATTTGGGCTTTATAACATACTGCTGGCTCTGACCTGGGTGAAAGGGCACGGGCCGAATCCTGGAGGAAACAACAGAGAACAACAAAATCAGCTGTCAAATAGTAAATGCTTAACATATATTAGCTAGAAAGATAGCCAGCCAGTCACACAGCCAGACAGACATATAGGTATCATGACAAAATAACGGACAAATATCCTTACACATATGAATCCTTCATGTTTTTTGGGTACACGATAACAGTATCAGGGAACCATCTCTCACTATCGATGCTCTCAGCACTTCATGGTTAAGTCAGCCCAAGGGGCTTCCTTCCATAAATGTCATGAATTAATCTGAACCTATGAATTGCAATGCCTTTGAATCAATACTCTGAAATAACAGCACTTCCCAAACTCTTAGTTTTTTTTAGACCAGTTTTATCCTTCTTCTTCATCCCTCTCTACTTAGAGGTTGAACAGTCTGAGTATTTGTCCTAAGCTATTTGGTGCAGGACACTCAGCTTGGTAAGCAACTTCTTTAGTTCAGTGCTCTCTATGATAAATAATTACTGCCAAAATGGTCTATTTATGTCACTACTCACACGTGTGGAACAGAAATTCTACAGCGTGACTTTAACCTGGAAAGTTTTGACAGTGTGACCACCAGTTGTGGTCTATCAGGTTTCATATAAAACCAAGAAGTGTGTACTGTTACAACTTTAAATGCCTGACAACAGATAGACACAATTCAGAGAATGTGTCCTGCTTTTAGGCTGCAGTGTAATGCAGAACATAAACATTTATAAACTTTTCAGTGCTGACAAATGTCAATATCATGTCAGCAAGAGGTTTCTGTTTAACAAGTCACTGTGAACTTCCAGATTGAGTCCCTCTTTATTACACATATCTTAGTCAAGTACATGACACTACACTATACAGGCAGTTCTGTCCATGTACAGTTTTTTTATAGTTTTAGCAAACTGCATGTGTGACCATGGCATCCTGTATGTTACAACATAATTTGGTCACCGAGCTGTGCCAATGCAAATCTTGAAGGAAAAGACCAAATTTTATTTTTAGACATGCTAGCAGTATGACTCTAGGGATAGCAATGTCGGCCTGTCATTTCACCATGTGGGTTTGGACAGAAGCAACTCAGTACATACTGACATGAAATTTTTCCATGACATTTATGGTCCAGAGAGGATAAAGGCTACTTGTTTCGATGACCCTAAAATATTTCTCTTGTACCACCATAAAACTGGAATTTGTGGTTTTAAGTAAAATACCTACACTACTTTTGGATGATTCCAATGGTTCAGACATTCATGGTCTCCTCAGGATGAACGCTAATAACTTTGATAATCTACTAAAACATTCTTGTCTTGGTTATCAGTGTTGTTCACAATTCCACAACTTTCTGAGGCCCTGTTGGCCCTCGTCTGTTGTATCTCAGTAATTTCTTTTCACTTTTAACACAAATTCTTACTTAAAAAAAAAAATTGTAATTTTTGCTCAGAGTTCATATCGACAACAACAAGTTTCAACTCATGGAAGCAGCAGGTGACACTGGACAGTCAGAACAGGTAACAGTTCAGTTCTATGTTGAGCTGTGGTTGAGGGAAGATTTTTACATTCAGTTTGAGACTTTCTTTGTCATATCCATTTGAGCCCTCAGATCCTGGCATGGACTGCGGGTAAAAATAAAAGTCAGCAATCATATTTATGAGTGCTTACCAGTGTTTGGTCAGCTGCTGATCGGAACCACTAGGCATCCTCTACATCTTCCCATATCAAAAGTAATGGTGTGAATGCCATGAATGCTTGCCTGGACATATACTGTGTTTGCATTCATTATCTTCTCAATTAGGTCAAATAAACAGCCCTGTTTCATGCAGATTAAATGCCAGAGTTTCACTCAGTCAAATGCGGCATGTGCTCTGAACTGCAACCGTGCAGTCTGTTATTAGTGGAGATTGGCAGCTTATCTCAACTTAGTCATGGAGATCAATGCCTCACCAACAGATAGAAGGGTAGGGCACAGATATAAATTCAGGGTATTCTCTGCAATTAGCAATGTATGAAAATAACAACTGCTGTCTTGTCTACAGACATCCACCCATCAAGGGGGTCAATGGTAATGTCTGATGATCGGTTGGTCCATTACTTAACACACATTGTACATTGTACATTCAACTCTTCAAATGTTTGTTTAGATATTCTGGTTAATGTAACGCAATGAGTCAGGTGTGTAGACTGGACTGTGACAAACGCGTAGCGGGGGTGGGGGTATTGAATCGGCAAACGCCCTGAGCTGGAAAAACTAATGACTGGAGGTACCGCTGGTGGTGTGCAAAGAGAGGAGCAGAGGGGAAAGAGCACAGGCTTGACAGGAACTGGTGCTGATAGTGCGTGAGTCAGAAACATGCACTGTAGGCTTCGTAAAATGGTTGCCCATAAAAAAGCATACACCACTTGCAATGTAATGCAAGCAATTTACAAAGTCTGCTGTCTCTGAGAATTAACTCGGGGGTTGCAGACTTTTGAGTCCCTAGACAATCCAATCCAGCAGGACTTAATTTGAGATTGAAAAGAAGAAAAATTAAAATAAAGATAGCAAATACACTATACTATAACCAGGTGCAATTTATGCAAACACTGACACCATCACTCCAACTAGGCAATAACATGTTCCTTAAAATCTTTCATGATATTTCCCTTTGGACAAAGCCAGGATGTTTTTTCCCAGGCTCCAGTCTTGCTTACTTACCTTGGTTAACCAAATAGTGACTACACCTCTGCACTTAATAGAACTGGACCCACTTAGGAAGACACTCTGGCAACATTGTCAGAGTCAATGAAAAATTATTGGAAAAGAATAAAAACTTGACGTAGCAGAACCAGACATGTATTTTTCTTCATTTTTATCGAAAACTGGCACCTACAAGTTCCACAATGCAACTAAACCACTGACAGTTAAGTCTGACAGTCAGGTGCATAATGCTAATGTGGCCTCGAGCCAAAAGCTTCAGGCAGGGTTCTGGTAAACTCACTTCCTCCTACCTCTAGGACACCAGAATTTTTTCATTATCAAACTTGAAGACTTTAAAGCACAGTGACATCATTTGAGACAATGTATCAGGTTTCACACAGCTCCCTCTGGAGCCTCAAAGGGCTTTCTGCAGCTTTTTTGCACATCAATAGTTGTAGGAATTAATAAGTTTTCATTACATCTTGTGTTTTGTCTTCAGAGTGAGTTCAGAATGAGTTATGTCTGTAGTTAATTCAGAATGGACATGATTTATGACTCACATTATGTGTTTGTGGAACTTCCCACCGTCTCTCTTCCTACATTCACCTCATTCTTACCTCTCACCTCAATCTGTCTCTCTAAGTGTGGAAATACATATGTGGATACTGTGGGGTTGTTTAAAGATTGATGTTTTGATGCATGATTGTGTGAGAGGTTTTTTTTTGGTCACTTTTCCATTATAGCAAAATGCCAAAGTAGTAAGGGTTTTTTGGTACCAGTTGTAATGTTCGGACACAAAATGTTATGATACCATCTAACTACTATTTCTATAGAGGCATGGTTGAAAATATGTGAACGACAAAGAGCTTAAAACCTGAGCTGTGATACAGAGAGAACTGGGACGGCAAGAAAGTTATAAACATAAGAGTTCATTCCAGTCTCAACAAAATATCTGGCATGACTGTGTGTGTTGGCAATGACTGAACCATTAAATGAAAAAAAGTTTTGGAGTGTGTCCAAGGAGTGGTTACAAGAGCCTGCTAGTCTTAAATATCAGAGAGAAGATTTTACTCATTTCTACATAAACAGATCAGTGAGTCAGAGTTGAGGGAGTGAGGTGTGAGTGTGTGTAGACGTGTGTGCGTCTGGGGCTGAATCTGTTAAGTCCCGGCCTTCGCTGCTCTGGCCACAATCACAATCCACCACCGACCTCTACGCTCTAGTCGTCCAAGTCTTGTTCCCCACGAGAGCTGACATACTCTGGTTTACCGTAATGAACCCACTGAACCTCACCAAAGCCCTCTCACTTATTAGCAATATTACAACTGAGGCAGGTGGACTGCAAGGAGGGAAAAGAAGGGTATTTCTGCTGTGTGTGTCAGTGCTTTGTTCTGGTAACTGGCTGACTGATTGACTGCAGGGATCAGAGAGATTATTTGGTGGTTCTCAAAGCTCAAAGTTTCAATATTGAATTTCATGACACTAAGCCTGTATTACATGTTTGGAAATAGTATGTAAATTGAAATATGAGAATAACTCTTGCATCAGGTTCTCTTATGTAATTTTCAGGAACATAGCTGAGTCCAAGTTTGGGTTCCACCAAGCAAGGACTTGTAGATAGGTCTATCCTGGCTACATCTTTTAGCCCTTTCAGGGTGTCCTGAAGCCTGTTAACCAAACCAAATTCTGTAAATTTTTTGACAATTGCACTCTTGCAAACAGCCCTTGGAAATGTAAAAAAACCCCTGCAAAATGGGTGCTTTTGGAGCCCCAGGTAGTTCATTTTCCATATGTCCTGTTACAGTACAGGACTTGATTCATGTTAATGTTGGTTCCTTGGACCATGACAATTTGTGTGAAAAGGGGTCTATATGTGGGAATTCGTCTGAAGCTACAAGTTTCCTTCATTGCATTTGAGGCTTATCATCGGTTTGTCCACACATAAGCCATGACTATTTTACTACCTTATTCAACTGCTGTGCAGTTGTCAGTTGGTATATAGTACCACAAGACAGTGCATTATCAGTCATTTGGAATCATTGAAGTGAAGGATTTCAAGGGGGATGTGGTCCAGGTCCTCTTCAAAAATAGCTAAACTGGAATCAGACCTCGACGAGCCTTCTTTCACATCAGTTGCAGCAATAAAGGAACCCTGAACAACCTGAAGCAAAAGTTTAAGTCTGTGGAGTAAGTCACACTATGTATTGCTCACATGGCCATAAAATTAAAGATTCCCGTGTATACTGACAAAGCCTGAGGGCAGGAAGAGAAAAGTGCTGTAAAACAAAGTCGGACAGGTTAAGTCCTTCTATGAGGATGATGAGGCTGGCCCACCTGTCTAGGTGTTTAAAACCGTTTCTGTGAAAGGTCATCATCAGCTTTTTCCAAGAAGTCTAAAAGAGCTGTATGTTAGCTTTATGAGCAGACAAGACACGACATTGGCTTTTCTCACATTCTGTGAGTCAAGACCTAAATTGTACACCACTATAGGTGCAAATAACGTGTGTGTGTGTGTGTGTGTTCCATCCACCAAAATACTGATCTGATCGAAGTAGATTTCAGTGGCCCAATACCAATATCCTGTCCTGGAAAGCCAACACATAAAATGATACTGTTAATAGAGTTGATACCATCTCCTTAAAGCTGTATAGCACTAGTCACTCTATTCTGGTCATGCTGCAGATGGCACTGGGAGAGTTCTGCAATGTTCTTACTCAGAACTTGGACAAATTCATTTCTCATGAATACAATGCAAATCAACAGGCCAATTATCTCAGATAGCTGAAAGCTTACCCTCCACTTAACAAAGCCATCATCCTGAAGATGAGAGATCATTTTGAAAAGTGGAGCAGGAGAAACAATCCACACACAACCGAAGACAGGGCCCCATGATTTCCACGATGTCACAGAATTTGATCATTAAAATAGAATAAACAGTAAAAAAAAAAAAGACAAAATGTGCTATTCATCAGGCTGTATTGAGCAAATAACATGTCCACCCTAACAAGCCCAACAGGAAAAAGTGAGGGAGATTTAGCTTTAGATTATAGTATGAAATGTTCATACATTACAGCCTGTATTTTGAAATGACTTAGGCTTGTGCATTAGGGTCTGTTGTTGTAGAATTCTAACAACACTGACAACTCTAACCTGCAATCTTAATGATACAGTATGAGCTCAAATATTGATGCGACAACATTACACTGTGACATTGGTGAAATTACAAATTGAAATGATTTAGTTCTGGTTTTGAATGTTTAAGGGTAGAGTAAATACTGCATATCAAATAGAAAGTGGTTGGTGATATAGGCCTCTAGACAAAAGAACAAAACAAAAGAAAAAAAGAACGCCATTATAACACCAGGCAACCAAAACACTGGACAATCTACAGGTATAACAGACACATCATGTTCTTTGATATAAATGAAAATCTGTTGCATTTGCACTGATCTTAGGGAGATTTATGATCTGTTTCACTGCTTGAGCACACCCAAAAGGTCTGATGGGAAGTTCTTTACCTGGAGATTATTTCCCCATTTTTTTCTCCTATCAGATGACAAAACTGTTCTGGTACTAGAACCAATAGGAGACTGGCTCCTTGCAAGAGATAAATCCCTTCTGCAAATTGAGAGCAGCTTTCGAGGACACAGATCTGGTAGCAATTACGTTGTGCTTGTGCAGTGCATAAAAAACCCTCTTGACGTTTTACAGAGTGCATGTAAAACACGGCGCATAAAATGTATTCATTAGATTTTTAAATATCATTCATCAATTTAAGAAGCCCGGCCTGATCTGTGCCAACATTAATTGGACACTGTGCTGGGTGATTTTGGATGTTTCCATAACACGCTGTTAATAATAATAATAATAATATTGAGCTGAATAGCAGCAATTTGTTTTAAGCCCACATTGATCAATTGGTTTGGGGGGCATTTTCACTGTGTCTGATGCGACTGAAAATTCTCCACTCACCCAATGCAGTGACATACAAAGCAAACCAACAGTTAACCACAGCAGGAGTTAGTGGCATCTCATCTCCTCTTATGAAAGTGCAGGGAGAAATTCGACCTATTATTATACTGATGGAAGGTGATATTGAGGGTGTACTGGCCAGGCAAATCACAATAACACAGTCTTCACAGTGAGGTATCCATGTCTTAAAAAAAACAAATATTCCCTACACTCCTGCACTCGTATCGGAGATTGTGAAGAGTTGGTTTGCAGGCTTTATGATTCACAATGATATCAAAGAGTCAGCAGGATGCAAAACAAACTCCCTGTGAGATTATCAACAGATAGACTTATACCAGGTGAGAGTAATACTTGACAGAAACCACACTGTTGGACGGCGTCAGTAAACTATGAGAAGGTGTGAAGGAGAAACAAAATGGTGAGGACTGACTCTTTGTCAGATTTTCCATGCTCCCTAAATAGAGACAATTAGCCATAAAATGGCAGGCCAAAATGTCTGACATGTGGGCTTGTAGCAGAGAAGGTCACTTGTGTAAATTCCAGAACTGGGAAAATGTGGTGAAGTGAACACACATCTGGATGTTCATGGATGCTGGATGCTCCTCAGGACACTTAAGTCCTTTGAGGCAGTGGTTCCCAAAGCCAGGGTCACATATGGGCACAGTCACCAGACAACGATTCAGAAAAAAGCTGGATGCTATTGTATGCTATGTACAGGTGTACAGCGGCCTGTCTGTGCGTATCTTACCATATTCCTCCTAGTCAAACTTACAGCAAGTTAATCATTTCAAAGTAAAGAAGGTCATCATTATTAAGGATGCACAATACAGTTTTTTCTCTCCTTCTGCCATTTCCAGTATTTCAATTCAATACCTCTGATTGCCAATATATTATCAGTGCAATCTTTTATATTTAACATCTGTATACCTCACTCCATTGATTCGCTCTTTTTGTTCCCCGTATTTTTTTTCCGAAGTTAACTGACAGGAGGTCAGGTACAAATGAATCCCGCTTTTTTAACCTGACTTTACTGAAGAAAAACTGATAATGGACCTGTGCTATGTAAAACACCTGTTCTCTAGGCCCGCCCACCCTGACCATTATCCAATCAACACAGAGCATTGCCATTTGCTTAATGCCAATCACTGCTATTTCAAACATTTGATTGGATAATGACTTTTTTTTCCTCATGGCTGAGGGCTCGTGCCCAGATTGCTCATATGATCGATCCGGGTGTGCCACCCACTGACATTTCGTCATGTTTTCATCATCAACGAGCCATGTTTAGCTCATCACAGTCTCGTTATCGTCATGAAAAAAAAGGGGCGATAATGTGCTTACTGGGGGCAGATGCAATGGTAGATAAACAACTGAGCAATGAGAAAATAACAACTTACATGAAAAATAGGTAAACAGAATAAGAGCAATGAAGTAAAGGGAATTTAAAAAAAAAACCTGGATTGAGCATGTAGAGAAAGGGGCATGGACAAATATTGAAGCTAAGAATACTTTCCTCTAAATCCTAATAACTGTAGCTTTACTGCCTTCCTGAATTTGAGCTGCTTCAGTTGCTAACTGAAGGTTCATCTCTGGAAAGTCCACCGCAGGAGAAATTATGGGAAGACTGACCGGTTCTAGTGACCTTCTCCCACGATCAATTACCAAAACTGTGTGAATGCGTAACATGTGGAAGAAAGCAAGGAGCACAGATAAATTTGCTGGACAAATACAGGTTGAATCAAGGCATGGTACTTACTGCTGCTGGATGTGCTGTTGGATGTAATGTGGTCGTACACGCTGGGGGGCTGGCTTGACAGTTAGTTTCATCTGGGCCATGCCACTAGATTGAGGAGGGGCAGAGGCATAGCCGCGCACTTGCTGAGGTATGGGCCGCTGGGGTACCACATTGTGTCCGTTAGTGTGACCGGTGGTGTGTCCATCTGTGTGACCGGTGGTGTGCCCGTTGGTGGGTCCATTCCCGGGCAGTCCTGGAAAGGGGTGTGTGGGCACCGTCTTGTGTTCGCATGCCTTCCCATTTGAGCCAGGCTTGCAGACACAGAGCTGAGGCCTGAGGCACATTCCTCCGTTCTGGCACTGAGGGATGCAATTGGCTAGAACATGAAATTCAGACAGAGCAGAGAGAGAGAAGAGAAGAAAGAAAGGAAGGAGAAACAGATGGAGAATGAAAATGAGTGATGACGGTAAGAGGTCACACATACAAAAACACAGGGAAATGGATGCAAGTGTATGGATAAACTGGAATTTGCATATCCATGCACAGGGCATTTCAGCCATTTATGCATTGCAGGGTATCTTTTATTTATGTATAACTAATATTTGTGACAATCATTGAAGAAATTATATTGATTTTTTATTCATTCTGAAAAATGTTGGTGTGTATAGTCGCTTCATGATTTCCAGTAATTGGTAATTACATGAAACTTGAAATCTGTGTGCAACAGTTTACCTTGTTGCTTTGCTGAAAAGCACGTTGGGTTACTAACGTCATGGAAAGATCATAATGCCACATCACAAGAGCTCCACAAATAGAGTCTTGGGAATAGACTGCACTTAAATAAATTATCTTGCTATGTAGCTATATTATTACATTTATAATATAGCTTCATAATATATCGTGTTTTAACACTAGATGCCATACGACCTAGTTTGCTTAAAGCACACAATCATTTTGTACACTCTGACCAGGCCACATTACACTAGCTTTACGTTTGTACACTCACAGGTGCTACAGATGATATAGATATCATCCAGTAGATATCACCTCCAATGCTTTTAAAATCTTATATTTGTCAAAACGCTCCAACAAACCAGAAAATAAACAGAAACATTTATTTGTCCTGGAACATTAAGTACATTGTGCACTCTGCCTCTAACGAGACAGTATGTTAACAGTTAAAGGAACATATTTGTACCTTCAATTCTTGTCTCATGACAGCAAATGATATCACATGTCTTTTGTAAAGCAGTTTATACTCTTGCAAAAGCAGCAAGACACCTCACATGGTGGTTTCTGCCATTTCTCCAGGTTGAAGTCATTTTTGTGCTCTCTTAATACTTCTACGTGTCAAGATGGTTTGTAATTTGCCAACAGCACAACTATGTGTCAAAGTTCAGAAAAACACCTCTAAGTGATTATATTAATTGTGGTGATTCTACTTTAATGGATGGCCCACAGTTTGGTCCGACGGTTTGCTGTACCAAATGCTGGTGTGATCAGGCTCTAACTCTTTTTCTAACCACTTCCTACTCCCTTACATTTCCTAAGAACCTTGAAAGTAAACGAATTAAACTTGTAAGCACATTTCAGGCATGTCAGATCACTGACAACACACTACCTCAGACAAAAATAAGTGTCCCTACTTTCAGTGTCTACAGTTACACTCTTCAAAGACTGATTAGCTCAAAGATGCCATCATTGCTGTCTTTTCCCTCCCTGAGCTAAGTTATGTTGGTCCTTTGAAATAACCCCACAGTTAATTTTCCACTTCGAGCAAAGCTTTTTTGCTTTCTTTTCCGACTAGCGTAAATAGTTTTCATTTCCCCCACCCCTCACTGGCCTGGAGCTGAGGCTGCCATCTGTTCCGCGAATACTTTTCTCTCCCTCTCTCTCAGGCTGAGGTCAGCTACATAAGAGCTCTGTTCTGTGACGAGGGTGATGGACTAAGTGATGGTAATTTACTTGTTAGCTGGGACAGGAAATAGATCAGTCATGCTGATGTCCTTGGCCTTTTGATCAAACCATGCTGGGTCTGGTGCTCAGGGAGCCCCTCCACGCCCACACTGAGACCTGAAAGGAGTTAAAAATATTTGGGGGGTGTGTGTGTGTAAGTGAATGAGTGTGTGTCTGTGTTCATGTGGTTGGGATTCAATGTGAGAAAAAGAAAGAGGGAGGCATAATGATTTTCTTTGTGTCACTGTTGTGATGCAAGACCTTAAAATTCCAAAGTGAAGGAAAGAAGATTGCTCAGACTTTACGGGTAACTGAAACAGCCTGTTTAACCTTGCATGTGGCTGGGACAGATGTTCACTGAATTCAGAAGTAGGTAGCGGTGGAAAGATATGACATCGATATATGAGGTATTGAATTCCACATTATCTGAGTCACTGCTGGCCCTCAGAGTTCAGATTAGTTCTGATAAGGCCGTCTGTGGAGAATCTATGGGCCTCGCTAATACTAGAGATACACTTCTCTGTCCGCCGGCCAGCAATCACGCAATAGAAACCCCATGATATCAAACATCATAGTTATTCACAATAACTAACTGAATGTACTTTGACTCGACAGCAACGGCGTATTCATCACAAAGCAAACATCCACTTCAATGAACAAAAAGTTATCCCAACATCCCGGGAAGAATACAGCAGCTTTGTTAGTGTTGTTTGCCTTCTTACCCAGGTTACGTGGCCAGTTTGACCTTTCAGGGGTCCCTGGGGCAGCCACATATTTCTTATTAGAACCATAATTGAGAACGATTCTCACTCTCACCGGGAAAGCAGAAACTGCTCACATCCTTACACAACACCCTGGCAACACCATAATATCCCAGATCACGCTATGCACTTGGTGGGTGGTGTTTGATATCAACACAAGAGAGCACAAGACAGTAAGATGAGGGGAGGCAGACTCCATTTACATCACTGACACTAGGCCCTTAAACGCAACTGAATCAATGGACGTTGTTAAGATACCACCAATATCATCCAATCAGATATTTCTATTTATTATCATTTATTTATTCATAATATTGTCTTTGCTGATGTTTACATTCCTCCAACTGCAAATACAACAAATGTGCTGGGAACTGTATGAAAGGTATTTTTATATATCTGGCAATTTTACTCAAACAGACCTCAGATCGGTTTTAGTTCAACTTTACCACCATGCTCACAGCCCCAACAGGGGAAACAATACCCTGTACCTGTATCTGTACCCCTGTTGTACACTCAAACATTTTTGGTATCCACAAAGCTCTCTCCATCCCCATTTTGGTCAGGCATCAGATATGAACAGCTAAAGTGTGGCGACATAAAGCTACAGCTGTTCTGTTTTCAGTGCACTGACATATGTTGAGAGATGCTGCCACCCATGGAGAACCATATTAATGTTGAGGAAATAACATCAGGGGAATTGTATATCAGCAAATGTGTTGATGATATGATGATCACAAAGACGATATAATCAATTGCAAACCACAAAGTCTGGATAAATGGAGATGCAAGGGCCCCATGCAGCGCCAACATAACACAACAACACTGCCAGAGTGAGACTTCAGGCAAGACTGGTGAGAAACCTCAACACTAACACCAACAACACCAAATACATGTGGCAGGCAATCCAGAACAGCAAGAGCTACAAAAGCAACCATCTTGTTTCAGGCCATGTTGCCAGAGGACTAACACCTTTCATGCTTATTTTGATCTCCCCAATAAAGAGCCAGCTGTCAAGTTTACTCCACCTCCACAGAGCTGTGAATACTGATACTATGAAGAAAAGTGTGTAATTTATTTTGAATGAGGATTTCTTTGGTCTGTTTTTGTCTCCTTTAAACTTATACTCTCTCCTGCCTGACCAATCGTGTCTGTTCCCATCATCGCAACCAAAGAAAACAGCCATACGTTTGGTGTAAACATCATCATAAAAGACACAATCCATGGTAAGAATTACAAAAATATTAATGCTGTATAAATCATAAATATGCACCATATAAACACAATGTACAGCAGTTCAGGAGAAGGATGATAAAAAAGGCTGAGTAGACCTCGAATGGTTATAATGGATGAGGTTAACTCATCACCTAACTCACATTTCACTGTCATCAAAATTTACTGGACAAAAAGAGATTTTGCGTCAAAAAGTATTTGACATACATTTTACATAAATGATGAATTATTAATGCTACAACATGGGATACAAACTAGAAAATATCTTTTTTATTACATTCTTATTTGAAAACTAGGGATGTCTTCTACCTCCATACAGTAGTTAGCTAGTTCCACTGCTGCATCCATGAGAGGTATGTCGGGCTGAATGGATGGAGCGAAACACATTGGCAATCCTGTTAATTGTCAATATGACCATTCGTCATATAATTTTTCTTTGTGTCAACTTATTTCATACCATGGTACCAGCCATCTCCAATAGGCTTTTCTACATATTTTTTTGTACTTCCTTGATATGTCATGGCCTCCAGGTGTGTGTTATATCTGTTGCTCAGCTGTCATCAGCACATTCATTCTTGGCAATTCTTTGTAAAAGCAGCCTTTTACTAGCTTCAAAACCTGTGCACCATTCCATTACAAAACTGGAAGGCCATTAAAATTAGATTTAGGGAATAACAGATCTTATCGAGGAAAATCACCCTCTCCTGTTGACAAAGAGATTTACCAATGCCGGAGAGCGCTGCACGGTGTACCTGCAGTGAGCTATTAGCACTCGCTACAGGAAATCTTTCCGTTGTTAGATTACCAATTCAGAGAGCTTGTATCTGTCGCAGTGGTTAAGTGAGGTGAGTGCGGACATCATCCTGGCACAATAACCGGCGACAGTCACATCTTAATCGACTTGACTCCTCCATTGCCCCGTGAACTGAGGTGTGAGCAACATTGCTGCACATCTAATGAGCCTCCCCTTCACTTTACTGCATCTGCATTCAGCACACAGCCCTGCAGTGTTGGTGCAAGTGATGGACACAATAATGAGCTGTAATGGGCAATGAGCAGCAAACCACTGGAGTCAATAAGATGGCTTGTGGAACATATAGGAAATCTGCTTTTGGGCATGGGGGCAGCCCTCTCATGCTTTTTTAGCTAGTATATATCAATTAAAATACATCTGGATCAGCTCAAGACAGTCACAGTATAATGTGAATTACAGTACGTCCTGTATTATTACAGTGCTAATGACAGAAGCCTGCCCTGTAGAGATGCCTTCCATGACATTATCTAAGTTTACATATTCTCAGATATCAGCTAAACAGCAGTCCACACACCCGCATCCCTGGCTGCTTTCTCTCAGAGAAATAAGCTGAACTCCACAAAGACCTTTTGTATGCAAGATAACCATGATGTCTTCACTTTAGGCGGATTGGACAGAGCACTGTTTTCTCTGCAATACACATTCTGCTGACATTTGACTTCATCTCGTCTGGAGGAGGAACTGGAATGTCTCCTGATCATTTCTCCTGAATCAGATGAGTTATGTATAGCTGAGTCACATGTCGTCAATTCTGGCAGCTGAGAAAAGAAGCAAACAAAAGCTCTACAGCAAATGCCCAACGTACATCTGTCCATTCTTATTGTATAATGGCAGTCAGAGAAGAACCCAGGAAACATTCCTGACTGACCGCAATTAACAGTACAAGGTTTTTGACTTCTGCATCAAAAACGTTTTACCTATGATACCTCTGACTGAACTGATGACATGAAAGAACACTGCATGTATAGAGCAGCTCCTGTAGCCACGTGTAAGGTATTGCCAGAACAAAACAGTTCATTCACGTTGTTCCCCTGTTTGACTGCAATACTTATTTGTAAGGAAGGAATGTTCTGTTTGAAGATAAGTAAAAGGTTATAAAAACATAAGCGTGCATCTGGCTGGTGGGAGGGGGGCGGATAACACAAACTCTCAAAGCCTTTAAACCTAAAAAAAATGTCCCCTATTGGTAATTGGTCAGTCTTTGCACAGTGTTTCCTGTGCATATATGGACAAAAAAAAAAAGCGTCTCCACACAGGAAGTAAGTATTCAGCTGATATGGGCTCCTGATGGATGTAAACCCAAACCCAATGCAGAATTTATCTTCTTGCTTCTTAACTCAAAGTACACTTACTAACTTTTTCCGGTGCCTTCAACCTCGAAAAGTAAATCGTTGAACCAGCAGATTAACCTAAATCACCTTCCCCAGAGTCCCACCACTATCCATTTTCCACCACTTATCTGTGTATGGTTCGCTGTGGCACTCACCAGGGAAAAGTAAATCCACAACAATCTTTCACATTGAGTCAAGTGCCAATAACAAACCATCTGAACACTCCTGACCTCTGAGGGAACAGAAAGCCAGAGAGTCCAAAGGAGAGGAAGCCATTAGACCCTATTAGCTATGTTTCACAATCCACTTTTGTATAACCCCGCTCTGCTGGAGTATCGACAGCTCTGTAACAGAGGGGTGGTCTGCTGACAGCAGAGACACAGGGGTCGACAGGACAGTACATTGCTTGTTAACTGACAGTAAGAAAGCTCAGAGCGCCATTGCAAATGATAAGCGCTTGCAGACTAAGGACTGGCAAGCACGTTTGCAGAAAACCACTGGATCATCAAATGGTAAATGTGGATCAGACACTTCTCCACTGTGCTCCAAACTGAAGATGAATTAACTCGTGTAGTATAATTTTAAGGTCAGACAGTGATTCGGATACAGACACAGACACTGTGAGATCTGTTAAACACAGAACTGTGGAGGACTCCTGTTGCTCTCCAGAGAGCTCGAGCAGTCTTCCCTTTAGAAACTCCAACAGATGGGCACAGCAAAGGAGAAACGCTGTTTACCTCTTAGATAATAAGTTGGCAAGACCCTGCAACTAAGAAAGTGATCGGGCTAGTGGGTCTGAGCCAAAAGGTATAATCCATTTCAGATCTGTTTCTCTTTCACTCTCAGACGTGTGCTTTTGCCAGTTGCAAGGTATAATAACAGTCTTCTCATGACTCGGCAGGGAGCAAAAAAAAAAAAAAAAAAAGTCTAGACACTGGGCCTCATTCATGAAATGTACGTTTGTACAAATTTGATCTTAACTTATGCATTTGCACACACTAACAACTATTGCAGCATTTATCGATATTTTATTCATTGAAATGTTGGTAAGTAAGAACAAAACGTCCATGCAGTTGGTACAGCTTTGGTGTTGATGTGCACAAATCCTTTTTTCTGTGGAAAATTCACATAAAGACAGGACACTGGCCAGGGCACTGAAAGGTTACAGAACAAAGCAGAGTTAACAACTGTGCATATACTGTGGTCATTTTAATTTTTTATAATCCTCCTCACAGTAAGAAGCCACAAACCCTGAGCAAAACTTGAACTGCATTTGTGGTTTGCTCCATTTGATCTGGACTACTACTGTAGCTACTAAAATCAAGGCCACCACAATACACACCCTACAATGATTAGTTTAACATATGGACACTGGTGGTCTAAGAGACTAAGAGTGTTTTCCAAGAGTGTTTCAATGAACATGAAAATCTCAAGTTTTGGTTAGTTTGAGACTGTTAAGAACATGCGCTTTAGAGTTGTTTCGTGTTGGCTATCTATGGTGCTGAGGAGGACAAAGGAAAGATTTCAAAGCACAGTGATGTGTATTAACTGTCTGTGAGTAGGACTGTGTGAGGCATAAGAAAGGCCTTATTTCATATCATTTTAGCAAATCACACGCGACACTCAGCAACGCTTTGCGGACACAGGCAGGAAATTCGCATGACGGAAACACAAACAAACAGGGAGGAGCGGGAGCGTGACACGGAATGGGGTCATTCTAAGCGGGAGAGGGACTCTGACCAGCAAAGACTAAATGACGAGGAGACATTTTTAGGATCATTTTTTTCCTCCAGTGTATAACTAGATTATGTTATTTAGGGACTAATTACACAATGTATTTTTACCAAATGTAGTCATCGCATACTCTTTGAAACAAGACAACTGGTGCACTGTGCATGTGCACATAAACATGTATGTCATGTATGTGCTCTGGAACCTTAAAGTTTTTTACTATGTTTTGGGCCAGTAAGTTTTTTTCGACAGAAGATCACACATAAATGTGCTGACAATCACTTTTTTCACTTTGACATACTCTACTGGAAAGACTGACATCATCTAATAAACCTGGCATGATCAGGGGTCAGGAAGAGTTAAACAAAAAAAAACACCTCTTACAATATGTATCATTTCATATCAGGATCGGAAATTACCTATTAGAGTTGGACCTAGCATCAACATACTAACTATCACTGAGCCTATAGCCGGTTGATTTTTTTTAATTCTGCAGCACATGTGGAGAAAAGAGTGAAGTCATTTGTCTTTCTCTAGTTTCATAATGGCAACAATTCAGTATCTCTGGAACAGCTGGGAGTTGAGACACCAGCCTTGCCTCATTGGCTCTGTACAATTAAAACCTTCCATGAAGAGAGTCAGTACTAATACAATTATTTTGTGGCCTAAACATAACCACTCTTGGGATGCAGGACATGAACTCAACTCGGCAGTGTCAAATTCCTGCACTTCGTATGCTCACAGTACGAGAACACAACACTTTGTTGGGGAAATTGGGGAAAAAAACATGAACTCAATCCATGAGCAATTATGTTTCCTCCAAAGTATCTGGGGGAAACTATTTTGTAGTATAGAACACCAGTTATAGGACACAGGCTTGAATTATCATAAAAGAAAGTAACCTGTGTGCTTCTGCTCAGCTGCTGCGCTTAAAGAAAAAGAAGAAATGAAAGAATATGATAGCACTGCCAAAGACATTTAGACATCTACCATGACTGCTGCCAGCTACGGAATCAATTCATGCTACTCTAGACTTACACTTCCTAGCAAAGTGAATTTATCTTTTCGATATTGACAGAAAGCCCAAAAGGTTAACAACTTTCTTTCTTCATTCTCGTTTCCTGTTTAGCCTATTCTATTCATGACACACATTTTTTATTTTGTCTGAGAGACCAAGAAAAGGCAGTAGAATGAAGGTTGAAGCAGCACAGAGTCTGATAGTTGATGTCAGGCTTTGGAAAGAACACGGTTTGGGTGCCTGGAGCACTTGGCCAGTGTTTATGTGTAGGCTGGGGTAGCTGTGTTAATGTGGAGAAGCTGTTGTGTTGAAAGGAGTTTATTGTACACTTACGCTTCGTGCACCGCTGCGATCCCTGAGCTTTACTCCATCCATGACAGCACTGCCCTCCACAGACATTCACCCTGCGAACACAGAACAAGCACAGGCCACTGAAATACACAGATTGATGAAAGGCTTTCTCTCTCTTCTCATGGCACCGAGACTTTCAAATTGAGAGTTCAAATTGAGAGTTGAGACGTTAGATCTTAATGGAAGATCCGAACACAACTACAACGACAGACCAGAACCTTCACTTTGTTGGTGCAAGACTACATTTTTTTATCCTTGAGGAGATGTTGCTTCACTTATCTTTTTATTTATAAAATGTCAGTATCAACCTTTTCTACAACCAGCTAGACAGATTCAGTACCCACAAGACTGTCACTGGTCTTTACTTCTGACTTTTAAGCTGAAGGCTGTTTGTGAATATATTTGAGGAATGAAAACACTCCCAAGTTTCATCTGGGGTCTGGAACACCTAGTTCAAATGTTGTCCACAAGGTTCAGGGGGTTTGAGACGAGTAACGTCATCATCTCAATGTTCCACCACAGTTATCTGATTTTTGGCACATGCCTGCAGGGCCCCACCAATTCTCACCGGATGTTTTCCAGACTTGAATGCCATCCCAAACACAAAGCTCATGAGATGTGGTTTGGCTGCACAATCCTAAATATGACTGGAAAGACAGGAATTTTCTATGATACCAAAGTTAGTGAGGTGAAGTGTTTATTGTGGTGGGTTTGTTTGACTTGCAAAGAAAACCTGAATCTCACAAGCTTGGTTTTACTACAAATCCTTGGCTTGGAAAAGGTCCAAAAAGCCTGACTCAGTCAGACTGTTGGAAGCCGGACCAACCTGGGAACTTACAAATCATCAAAGAGGTTGGCTTAGATGACGATGATGAGTCACCAGCTCTTGAACCTTTTAAGGAGTTTAAGGGGAAAATGAAGCTGAATTCTGCAACAGCATGGGTAGCCATACATCTGTCACTTTAAAGGTCCAGTGTACATGGTCAAAGCCCCACTATTCACTCTGTATTAAATACTTAACACTCAGATAAGACACTCTGGGCCCCACAATTACTGTCAGGTCATTAACCTACTGGCTGCAAATGATTTGCGACCTCGTGTTGTGTTTCATTTGGTCAGGAAGCTTTGTCAGAATCATACATTTGTAATCAAGTTACTTATGTGCCATAAAAACATGACAATAGGATTCACAGGATGGATATGGATATAAGGATATGGATGTCCTCGACTAAAGTCACGTAGCAGTCAGTTGTCAGTGAGTGTAACAAAAGATACCCTATAAAGATAAATGATAACATACAACACCCTAAAATGTAAGAATTGAGGTCTTCATCAAAGCAAATCCAGGAATTTTGATCAATGGGTAAATATGGCACCAAATCTAGATTTTTGCTTCAAAATGAAAGTTCAAACAACCACTGTTTTAAACTGTGTTAAAACATCTCTCTTTTTACTAATGCACAACATTCACATAGTCATGAGGGCCATAAAACTCAAATCAACAGTGCTTCATAGGACCTTACATATAATGGCTGCAGCTAACAACTGTTTTCATTGTCAGTTATCTGAAAACTTTCAGTTAATCAATTAGTTGTTTGTTCCATAAAATGTCACTATTTGACCAACACTGATTATCAGGGTTGATGACTATCACAAAATCCAAGGTGTTGACCTCAGATGTTTTGTGGATATTCACATATGAGAGGCCAAAATCAAAGAATAAGCGCACTTTTTCTTAAAAAATAACTGTAATATAAAAAATTGTTGACAACTAATTTAACAGTTGGTAACTAATCCACTGGACTAACAGACACTATAGTACAGTATCATTTATTTAATTATTTGTATTAAATAAAAGATTGGTTGGTAATTGATTCAAAAGCTAAAATTAAGCTACTGTAGCTGAAAAAATGAGACAGCATGTTCCAGACTGAGCGATGGGTTTGTGCTGTTTTATGAGACTACTGTACAGGCTGGTGTCCAAGTAGAGTTCTATGGACAGATTTACATGTTTCTGACTTTTACACTGCACAAATGGGAAAAGAAAACTTAATAGGTGGAAATGTTGACCGCCCTCTCATTCATTTGAACTGAGCCAGTGTGGCGACAGCGTGGCAGACTGCCAGTAAATTTTGAACACAACACAATGTCAAAGCGCTGTGGTGAAGAATAAAATGCAAACAAGCAGCACACAATCCTCGAGGATTACTTTGTAAAGTGAACGCTGTATATCTACTTCAGCTTGCCATCGCCCCATCGAAACATAAGACGATAAGGACCATGCCAACGCCTCTGTCTGGTTCTGGTTTTGGTGTCTCATAAGCCTTCAGTCCATGGATCTGTCACTCAAACTGAACTTGGGGACTCATATTTCATTATCTAACCGTTACCTGATGTAGGTTCTAACACCCCCCCGCAAACGCAGACCCTTGCTTTGTTTTAACAGCGCACAGGGTGTGAGGTGCGGGACCCTATAAAAAGATACCAGAGACCAGGTGCTAGATCAGAGACACGTGGGACCACCAGAGGCGCATGTGCTTTGAGCCGAAGAGGAGGAGCCAACTTGGATGTTGTGTTTTTGAATAGCAACCTACAGATCCTACTGCTTGTTCCTTCGAGTGAAACAAAAATATTGAGCGTACGCTGCACTGAATCTGTTCTTCACTGGTCACTTGGCTAAAATGCCCAAAATATTCATTTCAAACGTCAAACTCAGACTAGATGTTTGATGTCCCTCTACATGAGGACTCACTACGGTCCTGCCACAGTGATCCAGCACTAACCACAATTTCTATATGCTTTCCATAAAAAAAACAGAAAAGTTGGTTAAAGTTACAGATTTATTCATCTTAGTGATTTCATTCCTTATAGCAGGTTCTTTTTCTTTACAAACACGTTAACTTTAAAGGTTTACACTTACTAAGACCTCTGCTCCATGAACCAATTCATTATTCACAGTATGGCTGAACATGCTGCGCCTCGCCTTAACTGTGTATCTGGCGGCTCTGTGCAGACGTCCACACACGAGAGGAGCAGGGGTGTCCCCAAACTTCAGTCTGCTGAACTGCACTGCACTAAAGTTTTGGAGAAGTTCAGCTGGAAACGCAGACGGAGGTTGTAAACTGAAGCCAGATATGATAACGATCCCTTCTCACATTTCAAATCAGACTGGCATTACGACATTCACCAAAAGTGGTTCTGTTGTCTCTGTGTCTCTCTGTCCTCTGCACACGGGGACACGTTCTGTGAGGCTGGCTGTCACCACACACCTGAACACAGCCATCATTCGAGCGTTTCCTGCCGTGACCAGTCAAACGTCTGCTCGGCCTGCGTGGAGCCGTGATGGAGCCGAGCGAGGCCAACTGTGACTTCTCTACGCCAGGTGACAGGAGTGATAGAAGTGTCAGGGAGATGTCAGCCGCACCCACGCAGTCCTCGGCAGGTCTAAGTAGGCCAAACCAACCAGACACCTGTGTGGGCCCCGGTGAGCGGGGGCCTGCAGGTCAGACCTGCACCGTGAGCAGGCCCACGGTCAGACCTGCACCGTCTGACCTGCACCGTGAGCAGGCCCACGGTCAGACCTGCACCGTGGTCACACCGGTGCTGATCCGTGAGTCCTGCAGCGGGTCCTGGTGCACTTACACAGCACCACACACATGGTCTCAGTCCAACACAGAGCAGTGTAAAGGCAGTGTCAGATCAGAGCTGACACCTCCACTCAGTGAGAGGTCAGTGAGTGTGTGTGTGAGTGTGTGTGTGTGTGAGTGTGTGTGTGTGTGTCAAACTCAGTGTAAAGAAACTTTTCTCAGAGTGTCAGTGTCCCGGTGTTGAGGAGGACCTGCTCTCTTACCCGCTCAGCTTCATGAGCTGGTCCTGCCCGCCGCCCCGGGCTGAGGCCGCCTGGTTCTGGTCCCCCATCCTCCGGGTCCGGACCTGGCCGTAGTTGGCGTTGAGCTCCAGGTTGTAGGTGGGGGGCCGGCCCGCCGCGCCGTGCCGCGTCGAGATGGAGCTGACTCTGAGCCCGCCGTCCGGCCCCGAGCCGGGCCCGGGTCCCGCTCCCGGTCCCGGTCCCGGTCCCGGGCCGGGCTGCAGCACGTAGAGCCGCCTGAAGCCGCCGAGACTGTGCTGCTCCGCGGAGCCGAGCGGGGACAGGAGCAGACCCAGCGACAGTACGAGGGCCCAGCCGGCCCCGGCCATGTCCGCCCCGGACACCGAGTCTGAGGAAAGTTCGGGGGATAGGGGTCCGGCGTGTTTCGGGCTCCGTGGAAAAGTCCTTTACTTGTTCCGAGTCAGGGCAGAGTTCCTGAGCATAGTCCTGTAGGCTCGACCTGCAGCCCGCCGAGGAGCTAACGACACGGGCTGTGTGAGAGCAGGAGGGGGCAGGGCATGAGACTCACACAGGGGCTGTCTGAGGAGGGCCTGCGGGCTGCGGCGTCCTCCGGCCGGGCTCGGGTCGGGTCGGGCTCGGGCTCAGGCTCGGGTCGGGCTCGCTCCGCGGTGTGAAAGACTCGAGGACTCTCAAAGTTCCTCTGCTGGAGGTGAAGTGAGAGAGCAGCGCGAGCAGCCTGCCTCCAGACGTGACGTCAGGCTGGGTGGGGGGGGTGATGGGGGGGGGGCTACACTAACCCCAACAACGTGTGTCTTGGGGCCCAAAAGTGTAAGGGGACCCAAACCGAAGCCTCCACCCACCCACACACACACACACACACACACACACACGCCCACTGACTGACCCACCCTCACACACACACACAGAGTCATTCTTTACTCAGGCTGCTGGAGCTGAGTTCCTGTTTAAATAAATAAAGTGCACCATAAGAGGAGTGGGTGTCCTGATAAACCTCAGGGTGTTGACTGAATCTTCCCACAGCAGGAAGAGATCAGCAGATATGGAAGCAAAGTATTAAGTCATGTCATTAGCTCCTTATCTCCATCTCTTATCGTTATTCTCCCTTTATCCAGACACCAACAGCTATCCTGCCTTCATAACTCCATTATCTCAAGAAAACGAATGATGCTCATCAAATCTAAAAGTCTAAATGTGTGAACGTATTTACTGTTTGCTATTGTTGAGGTGGTTTGCGTCAGACACTGTGTAGTTTACTAAATGAATGAAAAGTCTGACAAAAAGCTGCTGCAAACTTAGTACGCTGTCCTGTGAGCACCTGTTCCTTCTGTCCTGTCATGCAGGTGTGTTACACGGTGGCTGGTTGTCGACTGCTTCATGTATGAACTCTTGGAGGAAGCTATTGGCTCAGCATTAGTTTGCTGCCACTGCTAAAAAAGAGGCTGTTTTGGATGATTTGCCTTCAGGGAGGGAGACTCATGTCAACTCATCTGGTTAAGCTATAAGGACCGTGTGGCAGTTGTCTCATATGGCAACAGCCATTTCAGCATTTTGTGTTTTCTGCCATGTGGACATTAAAAGGTCCATGTATCATAACTGTGGAGCAGAATAAGATTTAGCTGCAGCTGCACCTTTTACACTAACTCTAGACTTTCTGTACCACATCTTTGATAAGGTTCATTGCTCAGTAATTCAATATATCCACACCACAAAATGCACAAATGAAAATACTCCCATGGTAAAATCCAGCAGGTCGTTTGATAAACTGTCTTGGAAGGTCAGAAGTTGGAGTGTAGTCCTTTTATAGTTCATTGTGTTTTATCATGTATCATTTTTTTTGGATAAATATTTTTAGAGTTGTTTAAAGATTAATTCTAAAAGCTTAAGCACTCTCCATCATCGGGTTAAGCTTTCACCATGCTTAATACTGTGGTTTATGACCAAATACCTACTGATGACATTCCCATCTGCCTCTTTTTCCCAAATGTCCACATCTCAAGTTGTAAGTAACGTCAGTGATGCCAATGTATGGAGGAAAAAACACAATAAAAACACTGGGACAAGGATGTACGAGGTGACACATATTGGCAATCTCTTTAGAAATAAATAGGAAAATGATTACAGCCATCATAATGTCAGCTAGAACAGCCATTCATACTAATAAATACTGACAGAAAGTCTTAATTTTAGATGCCATTTGTTCCTATTTGTTACACATTTTAGGAATTTAAAATATACCATGAGCATTTGGTGCATTTTTGCAACATTATGAATTATAGTGTCAAAACATGCATCAATAACTTGCTAATTTAGTCTTCTATCAACTTTCCAGCTCCTCCACCCTAAGGATGGTGATGAACTTGGTCTGTAGGCATTTAAAGTATTAGATGGAACGTGAAGATGATTATGTGAGGAAAGAAACTATTCGCATCGGAAAAATATGTCTCAAAAACAAGAATGCTGCTGTGTGATGAGACAGTTTGAAGTGTGTGATTCTGTTGAGTTCAGTCAGAGGCTGCAGCTGAACACAAACACACATACACTTCCATACCCACAACATTACCTCTGTGGAGAAGGGATCCTTTTCCCAGGACGGACAGACATGCAGTAGAAGCTGTGTGTATAGACTGGAAGAATACAGGTACTGCAGATTGTATAAGTTGAAGAATATGAATCCTAGAAGCTAACGAGAAACTTGAGGTGTCACCAAATAGAAATCACTTGAGTCACAGAACGTCTCCACCATGGAGACCTAGAAAGAGGACAGACAACAGAAACACAGAAGAGGCAGCGCTGAATTCACACCAATAGGCGAGACAAACAAACACATTGAAGGCATGATAGCAACTAGGGAGAAAGAGGGAAAGGAGGAGCGGCTGAATCTCCAGGCTAACATCCAGTGTCTACATGAGACACCAACAGCCAAATGAGCGTGAGATCGCAGGACAGCCGATGGTCCAGCCCAGAAAAGCCTGAGTGACGAGAGAACGAGGCTTGGGAGAGAGAAGAGAGAGAAAGAGACAGACAAATAGAGAGATGCCCACGTCTCTTGGCAGCATGTGGGAAAGCAAAACAGCAGAGGGTTAGAGAAATGCTGCGGTTATCAGAAAGTTTACAGTTTGTTGTTCTCTCATCAGCAGGACAAACATGGACTGTAAACACTAGAGTAGTGGTAACAGGTAGACGACCTGAGGAACACAAATATACACATTATTTGAAACTTAGTGAAATGATTCGATTTTCATTTAGTTTTAAAGGATCAACAAGTAAGATTGCCTGATGTCAGAACGCAGATTATTCCAAATAAACAGGCACAATAGGAAATTGCCATGCAGCTGGCTACAGCACCATTACCTGAGAGCAAAGAGTACAGGATAGGACTTCAAGTTTATTGAAATCAGACAGATATGAAGGGCAAGCACATCTACTCACAAGTCATGAAAAACACCTTCAAGTCTGTTCTGATGTGGATATGGATTTAGTTTCTATTTTAGCTACAGCATTCTGAGTCACTGGAAACAGTAAGTCTGGATGAAACAGTTGCAAGAATTAGGGTCTCTGCTTTAGCCAAGGACAGAAAAGAGTTAGTTGTAGCTATTTTGCAAGTGTAAAAACACAACCTTTGTGATTTACAGATCAAAAGAGAGCATTGGTCCGACATAACACCAGTATTTTTGATTGTTAATCTGTGAGAAACCACAGAGTTGTCGGCTGAATCCAAATGTCCACCCTCTATACTTGCATACTTAAGCTGTACATCATTCATCATTACATTGAGTCTGAAGGGGTGTAAGACTGCAAGGCCGTTCGAAGACAAACCTCAACTGTGTGACTCATTGCTGTTAACAAGATATAAAGGCAATTAAAGACAGATCAGTATACTAATTGATACATAGCAATTTTAAATATGACACCTATTAAATATCAGCATGTTATTGTAAGTTAGCTTACATCTTACAGCTTACTGGCTTTTATTTCAAAATATTGAGAGACTTACTTAAGTAAGAGGTTAACAGGTAACTGGTGCTCAGTGGATTGACCAACTCAAGATCAATACTTGAACTGGGCATGGTGAAGTGTGGACTAGTTAACTGTCTTTCAATTGTGCAATGGACAAAAAGTGTGAAGTGGAAAAACTGATTCACTTATAGGATCGGAATGGAATATATATATCCAAACAATAAAACACAGTATCTGAAAAGCAGTACTGACAGAACTGACTAAACTGTTACTAAAATACTATGTAACCCTAAAGAGATGGTTAATAATATTGACTACAGTCAGCTTAAACCCACTTTGAGTGGCTTTTCACATTTTCTACACTGGCTCCCCCCAGTGGTAGTGTAACAGGAGAGAGAGCAAAGGACTGTTGCCAATAATACAAGCTGCTGCACTTATTCAAGAAACTGTAAGACAGCAACCACAATTTTCAAAATTTCCTCTGTGTGATACAAAACAATATTTTGAACTTGCTTAAAACGTCCAAATATGAATACATATTCCAGATATGAAACTGTTAGAACAGGACTTTAACATTGCTGTTGTGGTATGGCTAGCAGTGCACTTGCATGTGCATTTGGGACATTTGGAGCTGGAAGTTGTCAGACACATTATTCAACCTGAGCTGCTGCGTGAAGCTGCCAGTTGCACCAGACTTAATGCAGCTCCTCTGTTCCTCTGTCTTATAGTCCATCAAGAGAATGGACATGCTCCAAGGAAAAAAATGAATGTCAGCAGACTCACATCTGTTTTGGAGGAACTCCATGCACGTAGCTGTCTGACAGGTTCACTTGTATAACACTCATGCAGTATCTCAACTCTCAGTACGGTCCACTGTTACACTGGCTTGTAAAAGAGTAACACTGATTCAAGATTCAAGAATTTATTGTCATTGCACAACAATTGTCATCAATCACTGTCAATGAACTTCTTAAATCTCTTGCTACCTAACAAACAATGCTCAATAATATTAACAAGGATAGAAACACTCGAACAAAAAAATGGATTTAAGAATAAAAATATGAAAATAAATAATAGTACAAGAGTACTAATACAGTAAAAAAAGACCTAAAATTTAAATCAAATAAGTAAAATATACATTTTACAACATTAAATCAGTAACATTTTGTGTCAGGCTATCACATACGCTCTGCACTCAAAATTTAGCTTCAGAATTTCTGCATCTTGAGGATTTTTGCCATGTTCCACCACCATGTCACCAAGTAGGTACAATTGTGGGTGTGTCACGGCATTACAATTAATTGATTCCACATGAGCCTCATTTCACCACCCATGCTAATTTCGTACATCTATTACATTTGATCAGTGATGTAATGTGTGCTCATTTTGGTTGCATGAGAAAGTTAAACACATTAACCAAAGGGCCTTCACTCCCAGATACTGAATAGAGACAGTGTGTGTTTGTTTTCTGACAGTTATATGTGTGTGAGACAGATCTAGGTGGTGGAGCTTGACCTGAATTTGGACCCAAGAAGGGTGATGGTAGGCAGAACCCAGAGACAAACTGTGTAACAGCGTCCTTTGGGAGGGTAATGCTTGGAGGCTGTAGCCAAGCTTGTGGGGAAATACATGGCAAGGCTCTGAGGAGGTCTGCAGCCATGATGTGTAATCACAGATGATGCAATGTTTTAAAATCTGAGCAGAGAGTTTGTTCATTCAGTCAGCCTGGGTTATCCACACAGACTGCTTTCATCAAGCCAAAAGCTTTGGAAACATGGTGTAGGAAGTTAGGGCTTTTTGATGCAGAGCCCAAGTGCAATTAATAGTTGTGGGAATGAGCCCAGTAACCAGTCAAGAACATGACCCACAAGTAACCAGGTCATGTTCTTGACTGGCATCAACATTAAGAGCTAAAGAAATATCTGGTTGCAGATATATCTTGACTTCTCAATAAGTCATGTACAGTACTTCTTATTTTGACAGACAAGCATCATTGGTGTACCACCATCAGGCATGGATAAAGAGAAGAACTCCTAATTCCCAGCATTGTAGTTTTTTAGAAACTTCTTCTTGAATTTACTCAATCCTGCATTTTCTTCCAACTCTGTGGAGCTTTTTAGCATCTTTCAGCTCAGTGTTTCAGTTTACACCCAGCAACTTTGCCGTTTATTTCCAGATCTGGAATTATTCTCTGTGGAAAATAATTGTCATCCACCTCTTATAATAATAAAAAACACTGGTCATGAATCAGCCCTTACATGAGAATCTGTCCAAACCCAAATAGTGTCTCAAGTGTCCTAAGTTAACTAAAATGTGATGTAATGGGAGTTTTGTGAGTGGTGACATCAGCACTTCAGTGGCAGCCCACTGAGGAATACCAGGAACTCTGGGAGAGTGAGTCTGGGGCAGAACAAGCATACTTGTGTTTGCTTCTATTAAAGCTGTCCTCTGGGTGACGACAGAACAGCTGCAACTCACTCTTACGTTTATCTAGAAATAGCATTTGAGAAATTTATAGGCCCATTAAGAAGATTAGTCACCACTGCTGACTGATCCTGTGTCTGTGAGCGTGATAAAATGTGGTGATGAATGAATGATACAGAGCCTAAAATGGATCATTATTTCTTGCCATTTTTATTCCATGACTGGTGTGTGAGGCTGGAAATGTGAATATAATACCCCCTAACCCCAGTGCTGGCTCATATGGTTTGCTCTTTAGACACTGAGCAGTGAGAAGAGAGAAAACACACTGGACGGTAACTTAAAGTAAAATGTCTGTTCAACATGCAGTACCCGTACACAGCTTGTTGTTGAAGTATTCCAATCCCTCATGGTATTAGCCGTATCATCCATGAACAGTGGCTTTCATAAATAGCATTCATGTATCCCTATCTGAAACCCGTCCTTTTCATCCTTATCAGTTTGTTACAATAGGCTTTCCCTTCACAGCAGAGGCAGAGGCTCTCTGTGATGTGATAAAATGGCCTGGGCAAAATAAAACACACACTCCATTATAGTGGAGAAAAAAAAGTGAGATAAAAACCCTGATCGATGTCAAGGTCATTTTCCTGTTGGGTGGGGAAACAAATTGGAGGGGAGATTGTGGGATCCTCCCTGTACTAACTGCAGGGCTACAGGATGAGCTGGCCTGTGACTATTAGTGGGTGTGTGTGTACTCACCATCTTTGGATGAAATGATCTCTCAGAGCATCAGACATTGCACTCTGGTTTTTAATGGCTGTTTTAAAACTCAGAGGACATGGAGCGCAGAACCAACCCTAAAATAATACAAGTTGTCCAAAATGTTATTGGTTAGAGCAAGTTTCAAGACTGTGGCTAATACTTTGTTTGAAGTCATATTATTCAGTGTAATTGTGTGCAGTCAAGTGAGAAAAATTCTCCACATCAGCCTCCAAATTTTTAAATCCAATTCCAAACCAACAGTCAGTGTTGATTTCTTTTAATGATGCCATGATCATCTCCAAATCTTAACCAAGTAAATTTGATGTGTATAATTAACCAGAAAGGAAGTAGATAAGAAAACAGCCAACATTTCCAAATTGTTACCATCAAATGTATTTTGCATTTTCTGTTTCGCCTTACACAATTTCTGTGCCTCCGATAGCATTACTCAGACTGGATTAAGGAATTTATTAGTGTTCCTACTAGTCTCAACCTAAAAGATCTGAGCAAATCAACATTTGTATACTGCAGTATTTTGTAATAATTCTGCCTGCGATCATTTTGCTATTGCCTGTGTGAGGGTCTCAAAATGATCAAAGTTCAAATCATCAGCTATGAAAGTAAAAAGTGATACTGAACAGAAAGTACCATTGTGCTGCTGTGTTTGTTTGATTCTGTCAACCATGAACCACAGTTAAGTTAAGCTTCATGGAGATCTCTAAGGGAGGCCCTTAGAAGTTCAATTTTAGCCCTTGTTTTTTTTTCTCCTATATTTATAAATTACATCGGGAAGGGCTTGCTTACAGATAAAGTGTATCTTTATGCAGATGACACAGTTGTCTATTCAGTTGCCTCTTCTCTGAGTCAGGGTATCTTTTTTTTAAAGGTTGTTCTTAATGCTAGGAAAACAAGTTTCTAGATCCCAGAAAATGTTTGCATACTTTAAGAGGAGGCAGTATTTTCTACAAGTAGCCGTTTTATAGTGCATATTGTGAACTAGAGAAGAAATTAAAGGTTAGACTAGGTTTGGATAACTAAAATAGGGCCTGCCTTTACCTAGATATAGCAGATAAGAAACACTTGTGCACATTATTTTCTTGAGTATTTTACACCATAGGGACATTATTTACTTGCATGCTACATGCTCTACATTTTGCATAACAGCGTTGCAGACAACAGTTGTCAGTATTTTCTATCCATCTCATTGTCCTGTACACATCACTGTGTACGATCTGGTTTCCTGGCTTTCATTAAGCCAAAAACAGCAGCATTAATATATTCTTATTTATCAAGCCATAGTGGGTAAACTCACTTCATACTTGTGTATTCTCCTGTTACTCATCATTTGTGATTTTCACTGCACTATATGGCAGCCCTATAGAGGGTTTGTCTATACCAGATATCCAGGACCCAAGAATCTTTGTGGACTTCCTAGATAACTAAAGGTTAAAAATAAACATGCAACCAGCAAAGTAGGTCTGGTTTGTTCTGTTCATACCAACCATTATTTGATTCCCTTCTAATGTGCTCTCACTAAGTGCTGAAATCAACACTTCACTTTCTCTGTAGAAATTAAGGCTTCAATAAAAGTTAGACAAATCTCATCTTCATTTCTTTTAAGACATCCATTTATCGTCCACTTAGACTGTTAAAGCCTTATCAAAGTTTTACAATACATTTTTGTACAATGTGATTACTGCATCTCTTCTACCTCCACAAGGGAGACATTTCAAGGAGGAATTACATCTGTAAGCATCGTTAATATGGAAACCTGACTGTTGGCGGTTTCAAATAGACAAACTGTAAACTCTACTTCACTGCTGCAAGGTAAGTTAGGGCAGACCAGAGGCTTACAAAAACTATATCTCAGCTTGCTGGTAAGATACTGCTAACATAGTGGGTGCTCCCCAATATATGCAAATTGTTCCATATAATAATAAGAAGGTTGCATGTCTTCTATATAGCACTGTGGGCTTTGTGAAATGGCGAGAAATAAAAAGCATATACCACTTGAATCAATAAAGATTTTTATCCTGGAATTATTATAAATATGATCCCAAAATAACAGCTGAAACTAAGACACAGGTGGCAATTAGACCTGCAGTTTTGGAATTGTTCCTCCCTCAAAAATGCAGAAGACATATTTAGCCACGATTAATGTATGATCCAAATCAATTTATTTTCTTACACAGCGGAAAAAATAAAAAGCGTTCCATCATACATTACATTCCAATATGGACATGAAGGTATAAAAATCATTATTATTAAATGAGTCCTTGGTTCTCAATGTCTAATTGGATCTATTGTTGGCTTGCACGTGTAAATTTAAAGGCATTCAACAGTATACAAGGTTAATTATTGCAGCTGTAGAGTCTCCGGCTGTCCGATAAGTCTTTACTATTAAAGAGCCTTCAGAGGGACAGCTTCTGTTTTTTTCCTGCAGTCACTGTGATTGTTCACGCAGCTTCCCACTCAGCTCCTGTAGCTCTGTGATGAGTTGCTCCATTGCAGCAACACTGTCCTGCAGCTCAGGGTGGATCTGACCAGTGGCCACATCGGTGTGCCCTTGCTATAAGTAAGGAATGCACAAGACAAAGAATATGTACAAGGATTATTCATTACATTCTTCAATACATTATCATTTTAACTTTAAATAAACATAAATATTCAAAATATTTAATTAAGGATGCCTCAACTTTTGTTATGACAGAATATGTGTCCTAAGCAGGACATCTGGATAAACTTGTCTATGCTCTCTGGGGGGCATGTAATAGCAACACTATTTAAAGTCTGCTGACACCAATATCTCTGTGATAAATTAAAAAAAAAGTTAAATCAGTGTGACTTTCCAGTACCCAAACTGTGTATTCTAAGGTCAAGTACAGAATAGCTAATGACAAGATGCCCATTTTTAGCATAATCTGTTACAATATTTAATTCGCTCTTACCCTGGAAACATACATCATAAACCACATTTAAATTTTAAATAGTGTTGACTGACAATGACCTGTGTCATCATCCAGCCTCATGTGTTATGGCTAGACTGCAGTCAAGCACTGACACGGCAGCTACACTTAGCAGATGGTAAGTAACAGGTGGAATCAGTCAGTCATACTTTTAACAAGAATAACATCAATATTTGAATCACTTACATGAGGATCTTATTTATGTCAGTGGCACAGTTAAAGTCTGATTAAATAAAGGGAGATATTTGATCACCATATTTTTGGAACTCAAGGAGACAGACCTGTAATGATGTTGGTGATTTTAGTCAACTTGCATGTTGACACCAACTGAACGCTGTGTGTGAGCTAACTGCGATCACTGTTTTGGCTCTACACCTGCTTTCCCCAATGTGGGATTAATAAAGGCTTCTTTCATTCTTTCTTTCTTTCTTTTTTCTTCTTGTGCCTCATTGAGGGAACATCAGAGAATCAAGGAGGTTTTTATAGAAGAATTATGCCGCTTGCACATGATTCTTCAATCCGAGCCTGTCAAGAGGAGCTGACATCTATACAGTGACAGCCACACTAACCATTCAACTCCCAACTGGAGGATCTCTGGTTGCCAACTGGGACCCAGTTTCCTGCCATTTTCTCCGCTCCACCACCAATGTTTGAGTGTGCGGTCTACATTTACGTTAAAACCAGACTCAGGATGCAAGACGAGAGCTATAAAATGCAGTGATGTCTTGACACCATGTACTCTACCATCAGCCATGAGTCATGGAAAGCAGTGATGTCATGGAGAGGGGGCGTGGTCTTTGGGCAGAGCAGTGGACTGTACCTTAGCTTTGGTGGCCAGACTCCTGAGGCTGAGGCGGGTGGAGGAAAGCATCTGAAGCGCTTCAGTCGGGTTACTTTTCTTCTTACTGCAACCAATGGTCACTAAGAAACCGAGAGAAGAGAGACCGGATCAGAGCCTGCTGGGTTAGTAGCTTTTCTGTCCCTGTTGTGTTTTGTGCTGGAACTATGTTCATACTGCATGACCATGTAAAAAACAAAAAACTCCATCAATTGCATTCTGCTCTCCAAAATGAAATAGTAAAATAAAAATGACCAAGTGAGAAAAAACAACAGCAAGCTTAGGCTTCAGTGAGTACTCTTCAATGCAAATCACATCTAACAGTCTACGTGAAGAATTCACCGCCCCCCAGTGGCACTATCAAATAGCCTTTTGTATTTTTAGACAAATACCTATATTGATATTTGAGGAAGTGATAATGATAAATCATAAATCAATATAGGCATTTTAACAAAAGCATAACACAAAGAGATGTTTTCAACAAGGATCTGTTTATTAAAGAACAATGACATTTTACAATAAACCTGTTGGTGCTCTATGATTGCCAAACTTTTTTTTAATTTTATTTATCATTTTCTGTATTGAACTTTCCTGTGATTAGATTATCTGATTTGATAGGTAACTAATTATGACCTAACAAAATGTCTACTGACAGGGACACCACAGCTTTTTCTTAACAGATTAAGATGAGATCAAAGATCAAACAATAGATTACCTAATGTACATTAATTTTGCTAATATATTTTTTTAATATTTATATTATAATAATATAATAGAATTAATCAGTTCTATAAGGATTTACATTTCGAATTTAGCTTTTTAAACGGAATAAGGTTTGGTTTTGCACAGTGTCCTCACCTTCACCCAGACTGATGGCTCTTTTGACCACGTCCTTGAACAAAGCTGGGTCTTTCTCCCAGCCACCAGCTTGAACCTCGCAGCGATGGGCCTTGGAAAAGAACTGCAGTGCCTGAAAAACCATGGAAGATCACTGTTGTTTGAAGTGACGAGCACAGAAGTCAAATGGAGTCATGGCTTCTGATGTTGCGTCTTTCAACTTCCTTTATTGTACTCTGTAGTCTCTTTGTGCTGAGGTTTTAATTGCTGGTTTGTTCATGTTTCAGCTGACATAATTCAAGTTGCATGGTGAAACAACACACTTCTGACATTATTGTGAAATTCACAATATTTTCAACTTGTGCAGATGCAGCCAAACCATGCGTGCCAGTGGTGCCAGTCGTGGGACCCACCTTTTCATTGTCCTCTGGGTCGGAGCTGTTGCCGCCACCGTACAGCAGAGCGTACTGCCGCCAGATCTCAGAGTCACTCGTTTGGCGGGACGTAACCCGGCCAAAGAGCTCCCTCAGTTTGGACTGCAGAGACAACGCCTGCTCACCAGAGCTGTCTGTCAGGTTTTCAACAACTGCTCTGACCAGGATCTGCAGAATCTATCATGGGAGAAACAGATGATACACATGTCAATGTCAGATTTATTTTAATGTACTGTTACTGTCAATTACTGTTAATTGAACAGCAACACTGTTCAGCACAGAGCAGGATGGGAATTGACAGGGCTTATGGGAAATGTGGTTTGAATATTCACAAACACCTGTTCTCATGATGGCAGAGGACAGCAGGTTATCACCATCATGCTCTGCTCACTGATGTACTGTACTGGTAAACATGCCAATCTGCCAGAGTTCTCTATGAATATCGATACGATACAGGTTGAAGGAACAAGTCAGCACTGAAGCACGGGGCAGAAAAGACTGCTCTCTGCATTTGGACTTTCTCTCTGTGTGACTCTAAATAAGATACAGTCTTACTTTTGTTGGTGAGCTATTTCTACAACAAATTATAAAAATTGAGCATACTACTGCTTCATTTTAAAAATGTTCAAGTGGTCTAACACATAACCGATACACACCATAACCATGGGTGATGCCAAAGCAAAAAGGATAGAAATGGGGCAGGTACTATTGAGATCCAATCCAAGTGCACCAGTGAAGTGTATGGAAGGAAGAACCCACAGCATCACCCATAAATAAAAGCCCTCTCTCTCCCCCTTCTTGCCCTTCTTTCTTTTCCTCTCCCCATCACCCCCCTTTCTTCTTTGATGAGCTTTACTGGCCTCCTAAGTTAAGATCCAGCTGAGATCTGCTATCTTTAAGTTCTCCGCCTCCCACAGTAACTAACGAAGCACCTGTCAGGGTTCCTTGGGGTGTGACAGGGAGGCCCTTTCACCGCAGTGACAATTAAGGTCAAACAAAAGAAGGGCGACAGAGCACACCGACTCTGTATGGCTTTATAATGTCATTAATGCCACATCCTCAACATCTATTCACACCTCAACACAGGCTGCTGGAAACTTGAAACCAGAGATTTATTAAATCCCAGAATATAACTTTGACGCGTCCCTTTACGCTGTCCATCACAGTAGTAAAAAGGGACACATCAGGGTGAAAACTGAGTGGACGACTTTTTCAGATTACTGCTGGATCCAGTTAGAGTGTGAAATTAAGTTGAAAACTAATAATGGCGAGAATGACAGGCCTGAATCCACTATACGGCTCATTTTGAGGTTTCATTTTAAAACTCAACAATGGAAAAGAAGAAAAGGCTGACTATTTTCCTCGAGGGATTTTGAGTATTGTACATGCCTGTGTATCCCATTTAGCCCCATGAGGCACTGAGCTCAGCCACGTGACCCGCCAGGTCCTTTGAAATCTACCAGCCAGTTAAAGTACGTCTGTCACCAGCCCTCTACACATTCCATAGGAGAGGAATTCATGGTGGTCCCTGCCACCACCTCAGCTCCAGCTCAGGCTCTGTGCCTGGCTAAAAACAACCACAGGGAAGAAAGATATGAAAAGGAATAAGGCAGAAATGTTGCTTTTAAAGACGGGACTGTGATTTGATCGTGCATTTAAAGGAGGCTGAGTGTCAGCACTATTCATGTAAAACATCAGTGGAAGGTGTGAGATGGATGGTAGTAAAAATAGAATGGTAAAAATGGAACAGTCGTTTGATGTGAAGAGACTTTTACGTGACACTTTGAGGTGAAGTTCTGACAGGTTTGTTTCAGAGGAAAGCAGGCGAGGGGGGGCAGTGATATCCTTAAATAAAGCTGCACCATACATAGAAGATTTGGTGTAAATCAAACTTTTTGATATAAAAACACTGTGATACTTTGTTTGACAGATGGACAAACAAAGTCAAACCCTGGAGAGGTGCTGTGCCACAGTGTTTTATGTGCAGAGGTTGTCTGACTGGTCGGTGTTCAGTGTTGGCTAGGACAGCTTTCAAACGTCGAACAGTGAGCGTGTGTGTTTACAGAACTACATTTGGTGACAACGTGAAAATCTGAAACTATCTGAATGCCAAACTGTTTGCACAGAGGTGGAGTTAATACAAGGACCTCACACTGCTGAGGCGTACATCCCATCAGCATGACGGCCGAGGGTGGAGATGCTGGTTGGTCGTTCGGACCATCCACATGATTGACAATTCAATCTCAACAAAAGTGACTAAGTGGACCTTTATATTGGGTTTGTTATGTCACAGATGTTTGTTCTGCTCAAAACTTTCTCGCGGTGAAGTGGGATGGCTGTTGTGCTTTTAAAGCCTGGTGACACCAAACAGTGGTACAGTGGGGTTGATCTGTGCCTGCTTGTAAAACAGGCGGTGCTTGAGTTCATCAAGCAGGAACAGGTTCTCGGTACATCTCAAAGATACCAAGCATCATAACTAACTAACTAGCTAGAGCTTGGTCCCTTACTGGACTGTAATTTTCATACTACAGAGATGATGTTACCCCCAGACGAGATACAAAGGGTTCATTTATCCGTCATAATAAAACACAAGGTTGCAAGAAGAGCTAAAAAAGAATCAACTCTTAATATCATACCAATCAGTTATATAACCAGTATAAAGTGATGGTGGGTGGAGGGAAAGGAAGTGCTCGGCAGTGGTAGGTGGTACAGCAGCAGACGCCTCTGTATCTCCTGTCAGACAGCAGCATGAACACACTGAGGCTGGTCGGGGATTTTCTTTTGGTATGCTCCTTATATCGCCACTGTCATTGTTTTCTTCTCTGTGAGAGATGGGTGAACTTGACATAGGTGCTTTGTCACCTCCTTTTTACCTCCATAGATGATCAGCTCTTTGGTTTTGGTGACTTTGACAGTTCATCCAGATATTTAATCTTACTGAGAGTCGTACTGGCTAAATGATTGATGGTGATCTAGAGAAATACTACATGTCACAGTAGGCACAAACTGCTCCACGTCTTACTGGTGAGAGAGGATTTAACTAAAAGCTGTCGGTTTTAGTATATCAACGATACTACATTATATATACATTTGTGTTGTAAGAGGTTATTTAAAAAAAATGAAGAGGACAAAAGCAGAGCAAAGCCAAATTCCATTTACTAAGTGACCAGCTTAGAGCATGGAGGCTTGCTGACCTTTTTGACTTGTGTGCTTTAGCATCTTGCAGCCTAAATGGTGCGACTAATGGCAACCTGACCAGCATAAATAAATAGATCCTGGCGAAACACTGAATAAATCAGGACAGACACAGAATCAGTACACCTAAAGGAGGAAAGCTTATGTATAATATTTTGCAATGACGCTAAAAGATGGAATTTGAGGTTGTTTGGGTATTCAGACTGAGAACGCTGTTTTTTTCTGAGTTGTGGTTTCAATCAGCCCCACTGGGCTAAAAGATGTCATCTTTAAAGTTAATTGCTCAAAACTGCAGGACTAAAATTATTACAGGGCTGAAGGAGAAAATTAACATTCCTGAAAACACTACCGCAGGCTGTTTGGGTTTGTTTATTCAAAGCCAATGGTTAATTTTCTACTTAGAATGCATTGGTGGGTGTGCAATTACTGAGACGTGTTTAAGAGAGGCTTTCCCTTCAGTTGTTGTAAATGACTCTGCATATGTGACCACAATGAAAACGATTAATTAGCACTTTAGGAGAGAATAAACAGTTAGTTTGTCTTTTGATAAGACGTTGCCAGCTGGGTGGTTCATGTGACTGGAGGACAAATCACCTATTTTCCTCACAAAGCTCTCTAAAGAACAGTGCTACCAGCGTTTGGTTTCCCAAGAAATAAATGAAAGTGTATCCCAGAATGTTGCTTTGGATTAAATTAAGTTTTTAAAAAAAATGCATTGTTAAAACCATGTTTATATTTTCCAGTCTTTGTTTCAGTTGATGTTCTAAAGAGCCTAAAATGGGTTACGGTTAGCTTTCATTATCCTCATATTCAAATATAAATACCATTTAACACTGAGATGATAATACATAGCTATCTTTTTAAAAAAAAAGGGTAAAAAAGGGTAAACAAAAAAAAGCACTGAATATGAAAAAACACAATTTAGAGAATGTTACTAAATTTGAGTCCAAACATTTGTGACAAAATGTTCATGAAACTTGTCTTTTTTTCATTTTTGTACTTTACAGGATGGTGTAAAGTTGATGAGAATACAAAAACTACAACAGCCTACTCAAGATGGGAGAGCGCTGCGGGGGTCTTCTTTGGCTGAGCAGAGGCAGCGGCCTGCAGAGAACACTTCAGACAGACACCAGCCGGGGTTCATTTTGGCCTCTTATCAAATCGCTCACAGAATAAACATTATTAGTGACGGCTGCTCATAAATTAAGACCCGCCTGTGGTGATGTTTTTCATTTTAACTGGTGAAAGAGACAGTCAGCACCAGCTAAAAATGAGAAGCTGTTACTTAAATGTCTTGTCCACTGCTTTTTGCTAATGATAGGCACTATCAGGGCTGACCCTGCACCAGCTCGCACCACTGCATCCAAACAGTTCTGCACATTCACTCAGACTAATCTGGACAGGCAGCACGGCACACTGTCCAGCTGGGCTGCTGTGAAGGAGGACAGAATACACTCCATTCAGATATGTGAGCATTTATTGGAGCACATTAGCCAAGTGGTTACACATTGTTCCAACTGTGGCTGGGTTAATATCGTACACCTTACCTGCCATCTTCCATATCTCTGTCATTTCTATATTAATCTTTAATTTTACACTACTTAATTATTACTTTATATTCTATTATTTAACTTTGTTAGATAGATTACTGTTTTGTTTGTATACTTTATTGCATTTATTTATTGTATTCCAACCCTGGCACAACAATTTTCCTGCAGGATAAATTAAGTTCTTATCTTATCTTATCTTATCTTATCTTTCTGCCTCATTAGAATAACAATGCCTGTTGTAAAAGAAGTACATCTAAAACTACTGGCTTCATCACTAGCAAGCTAACCTGCTGGTATATTTAGTGGGTTTAACTACTTGGTATGTATAAGAAGATGAATGAAAATAAGGTGTGCTGTCTAATAAATACAAAGTTCTTCTACAGTACGAACAGACACAGCTGACTGGCTCCATC
>JAOXYL010000039.1:1690925-1702756 GCA_028564955.1 Terapon puta | reverse complement strand
CACACACACACACACACACACAGTATTTATTCACTGGTGGCAGTATCAAATATTTGGGCACTGACATCGCCCCAGGCTGTCAGTTATCTTGGCTCTATTTCACCTACTATTAGAAAAATGGATTGATTTGAGTGAAATGGATTATGGGTCTAATGTCCCCCCTCAATGGATGAAATGTTTCGCTTCTGGTCAATCATCTATTTTCATTGATTTTAATACAACCTCCAAGCGAATGGCTCTAGTCACTGGACTTATATCATATGATATTTTCAGTGTAAAAACAAAACACTGGACACCTATTTGTCCATACAACAAATATGTAATATTCCCTACTACAGCCAAACAAAGCGATTAATTGGCTCTAAATTTTGGATTCAATTAGAACAGGCAGAATCTCACATACCCTTTTTTTGGCTTCAACCATAAAATACTACACCAAAAACCAAACTGTGGCTTCATGATGAAAAAGTCTTTAGGTTAACAATGCTTACTTTCACTTCTTTCAAGTCATTTAAGGACCTGATCCAGCAGTATGGGGTCATACCAACTCTCATTAATACTGTCTCAGTTATTCCAAACATCAAAACTTAATAACTGGTCAGTTAGCATTAACAGCAAAGATTCTCAATCATCATTACTCATTATTACTTTGTTATTATTACTCATTTCTTCAAGATGATTATCATTATCATCAACATCTGTCCTTTTGTTTTTTGGTTTAATTGGTACTGTCGACTGTCAACTGGCCGTGTGACAGTTCTCACTATTCAGTTCAATGAGCTGGCCAAACTACAAAATGAAACCCATGGCTGTGAACTTTACTGTCAGTTTTCTCCAGTCAGAGAAATCAGTTTGTATGTTGTTGGTGATTGATGATTAATTCATCTAAATTTGCTGGTAAAGTCCACATACATGTTTGCAATTATGCTTGGTAAAGATGTATCTCACTTCAAAGAGCAGTAAACCTAAATTCAAGCTTCAAAATGTGCCTTTAGAAACATGACATCACACCATTTCCATGTTTTTTCATGTCAAGCTGATTGGATCACTTTTCTTTCACCCCCCCCTCCCCCACTCTCATTTTCCTCTCCAAAGCGCTCCTCTTCCTCCGTTCCTCTTTCCTGACGTTTCTGAATGAGCCTGCTCTGGATGAGCGGGTTGAAAGATTGTTATCTTCCCAGGCACTATCCGTCTCACCACGGACCATTTAAAGGATCACATGAAATCAAAAAACTGTGAGGAAGATAGGGGGGAGGAGGGATAGGCCAACCTCCAGACGATGTCATCCACTAAGAAATTAATAACGGGGGAATTTATTATCAGCGTATCCAAACAACCTTCAGAGAGGAGAGGTTGCTTTTCTTTCCCCATTTAGTTTCTGGACTCAACGAGGTGGAAAAATGTCAAGATGGTAGATGGACATTATGTAGTTGCTATGTTACAGGTATGATTATGGTATGAGGTATGATTTTTGTGTTTAGAAGTGAAAAGAAAAACAGAGTAAAGATTCTTGAATAATCAGTACATCCATATACTTCCTCATTGTTGAATAAAGAACAATTATAATAGTTATAATCTATAAACACATCCATGACTTGCCAGCTAGTTTGGGTTGATTTTGTCTTTCAGAAAGCACTTTGTGGAGAACAAAGATTGCTTGCTTTTATCAAGCAATTTTTGTGAAGGCAGGTTAAAGCCCACCTGTTTCCATGCCAGCGTGTACAGACGATGTCATCGGAAAGGTCTGAGTGAGAGAATGGCACGGTAAAGACTTTACACTGATCCCTACCTCTTTGAAGCATGGCGAGGGGTTGCGCATCTGCTCCAACATGGCCCACTTGACGGAGGCCTGCCTGATGTTGCCATCGTATTCCCGTGAGCTCTGGGTGCCGCTGGGGGTCCCGCGAGAGCGTTCATACCCTGGCTCGTTGAAGTAGGGCTCAGCCACCAGAATGAGGGACTGCACCGACACTAGCACCTACAGCACAGCGATGGAATAAAAGGAGGGAGGGAGAAATGGAATTACGCAATGAAAATATTCAGATTCCCATCGCTGTCCAATCAGAAAACCCCACAGTGAACTCCAAACACTTCAGTTATAGAAAATGATACAAAGCAGTAACTTGAAGCGGTGGAGAGGTGGAAGAGAAAGCACATTCAAATACAATTAAATCATTCCAGCTATTTACAGTAAGTACAATCCTGATCTACTGGTAAATGACCCTGAGATCCAGCATCAAAGCCTCTAAAAAGATCTTGGCAGAGGTGAACACTTAACAGAGAGAAAAAAAACACACGGGAATATTTTGGCCCCATAAAGATATATCCTTCAATATATCTTTATTAACAGCTCGATTAATGCCACAGCCTGTCTCAAGGAGACTGAGGACATCGTCTTGCATCATTCTGTCCATTTCGAGCCCCTACATTACCAACAATGACGATGTGGGGCTTGGAGGCCTGCCTGCTGGCCCCGCCACGTTTGAGCTGGATGACGTGCACTTGAAAACGCTCCAACAAGTGGATACCAATGACCTTCAACTGATGCAATCTGTCCGTCTTAAACCGGGTTGCCAGATCTTTAGAGTAGATATCCACCTTGGTTGATGACCACTTGATCAAAGCTCATTCCCCTGTCTCCAGTTCACCAACCCCCTTATTTTCCATTATTGATCCGCAGCACACGAGCGGGAATGATAATCAATGGAGACATCTCTATGTACTCTCTTACCCTGCAAATGAGGGAATTATAAAAAATAAAAAAAAAAGCAGGAGGAGGGATCCATTTCTGAGGGCTCGCCCCACTGTTGGATCAATATGGAAAATCCACGCAAGTGTGTGCATAGTAAACAACCAAATAACAGTGTGGGCGTGCCATCATGCTGCGTTAAAGGACTTGTGTGTAAAGTCTTCCTTTACATGCTTTACATTACAGTATCTATTGCACACACTAAATCCTTAAAGCTTAAGGTTTTCCTTCTCTCTTTAAAAAGCCAGGGAAAACAGACATGTTCCTCTACTTATAAAAATAACTAATTAATCTGAAAACGACAGCTCAAGAACAACTCACTGATAGTACTAAGAGCACAAATAGAGGCATTTCCTCATTTTGCTGAGGCACTCTTAAAATGTCCTTTTGGATTCTATCTCTTCACAGTTTAGTGACAATGGATCTTAGTGAGACATCGTTTTTAAGATAAGTTTCAAGTTAAATAAAATAAACATTCACTGTGTGTGTGTGCTTGAAGAAATAAAAAGAAAAGTAAATCAAATGAATAGCACAGAAATGTTATCGGGGACCAGACTAGAAACTGAGGATTTTCAGAATAAAAGTGGTAACAGTCTCCTAAATCAGGGTTAAAAACAGATGGCACCTGGGCTTTACGTGCAATTGAATCTGACTTCAAGATGAGTGATGTGTGTAAGCAGGCATAACCTGGAGGTTCAAATGATAACGGTTTGTGTTTGGTTTGATTAACACCCACACACTGTCACCAAAGCAAAGTAATAACTTGACTTTAAAAAGGATCCTTCATGTCAGCTGTCAAAACACCAAACCCATTAATACAGAGCCCTCGCGGTGTAATGACAGGGCAGTGATAAACTATAGCCAGTGACTCTAAGACTCATACCAAAGCCCTTCTAATCCATTCAGACAGGTGACCTCACCTGTAAAAAGCTTGAGGTCTGTGGGTTCCATTTCTCCTCTGGTCTCCCGTGCCACGTGTTGAGGATACTTAAACATACCTGATTAAAACACAGAAGAACACAGAAGAAAAACAATTAAGGAATCAGTCTCAGCAAAGTGATATAAACTCCACACAGACGTGTTTAATCCAAACACTGGTGGTAACACTACCGGTGCTAGACAGGTCAAGGGTCATAGCCAAAGCTCTCAAATGTTTTTTGGTGTTTAAAGTGGTTGAGAGGGGTGTTGATTGATCTGTATGATCATTTTGGAGGATGTAGTTTATGGTGCTGTGTTCAATTCCCATGAGAGTAGACTATATGCTATATAGTATAATAGGATAAATAACAGAAACACCTGTATATTTCAATAATATCCTGTATAATTCAGTTCAATAGCTGCACACCCACCTACCTAAACCTCAAGAGTTTGTTTAACCTGTGAACACAAAAAAACTACCAACTACTATAAGGCGAAAGAATTACAACCAATATGTACCTCCCCCATAACATTTATATTTGTTAAACTAATAAATTAATATAGTGAGCTTTAGAGATGATAGGGATATTTAAATAGATATATAGCTTAGCAAAATGCTCTTAGCTTTAGTCCAAATGAAGTGTAGGGACATTACAATGGTATTGAAGTACATATATCCCAAATATTAAATTGACTGATATGATTTAATGTCTATACTTGTCTCGAATGGGCACATTGCACTGTTTATCACTTAGTGTGTACAAAATAAAAAAATAAAGATAAAATGAACATAAGGCTTAGGAATAGCTCCACCATATGTTGAAAAGCTTTTTTTAAATCTCTGAATGAACTTTTGACAATTAATGCTGGATAATGAGAACTGTTCCCAGCACTGGTTTGTTTCCTTAAAACTTTTCAGTTGCTTCAAATCACGGTGTAGACACAGTGAGAATCTGTTGCATGGTTCACAGCTGGGAAGCACAAGAAGACCTCCAGTTGAATTTCAACACTGCTGTACAACAAGTTTCTGATAAGCCTGCCTTCTCTTTCCTCCATTTAACCATCCATCCCTCATCAGTGTGCTGAATGGCAGCTTGCTCCCACCTAGTTGTACCATTGATGTGGGAAGCCCCAGGTATTTCTTACTGCAGCTGTCTGGGCCCATTATGGAAATACATGTGGACTGTCAGCGGCTGCCTAATGAGGTGCAGCAGATGGGGTGAGCTCCAGCACCTTGACCCCAACTCCTCAATGGAGGAAAGACAGGAGCAGGGTGGGAGAGCGATACACACTCTAATATATTTGAGAAAAGGCTTGGGGGACGTCCACTTCCAAATGTCAAGTTATCCCTGAATATCTGACAGACCTGGGAAGGTCTTCAGATACAACTGGTTAATTTGACACTTAAACACCATATCGGGGTCTTGACGGACACCCAGGAAAGTTATTTTTCAGATGTAGTCAGAGGTGTTTGGGTTGGACTACGAGTCAACCCTCTTAAGCCTACATACATAAGCATACATATATTTATGGAATCATACTATATATGTTCCACAACAGTCTTTATGGTGCAATTTGAAGAAGAAGAGGGTCTGTGTTCTGGAATATAAGAACCAAGCTGGTGGTATCCCCAAACTTAACCCTGGTGAGCTTCATAGTACCTAAAGCAAAATAAAAGTGTAATTTTGTACTGGAATGAGATCCTCTCAGCAAATGCATGACTACATCTAAACTGTGCCTAAGTTAGCTAACACAGGCCTGCTGTGTGCTGGAAACTAAAATCAAGACTGACGCAAATGCAAAAATGCAGTTTGTAATACAGTTTTAAAGTTTGCATCAAATTAGAGTAAAGACAATGTTGCACTTAGCAATCTAAATAATATTAGGCAAGTACCCATTGCAAGCATTGGAATAAAAAATAAACTTTGAAATTTGAATTTTAGCATGTTGACATGCTGAAAAGGGTAACTAATGCTGGTGCTTGTGTTCTCTGGCTGAAGTATGAAATGGTCAAACATGGCACCTGTTGGTTATAGTCTGGACTTAATTAAACACTATCAGGTTTACATACTTAAAGAAATCCATTATTTATTTGACTGAAGAATAGCATTGACAGACTGATCATGTTTCCACTCACTTTGCCATCATTGTAGAGGTTAGGGTTAAAGCGCACACTGTGTCCACCAGTGGTCTCCAGGTTAACCAGCGGGGGCGAGTTGGGATAGTCCTGGGGAAAGTACACATCGAACTCAAAGCAGCCGTTGGCGTACGGGGTGTCGGCCGGGCCCGTGATGAGAACCTGCAGACACGAGGAGGTGAAAGGCTTTAACGCAAACTGCTGGAGACAGAGGAGTTATTAATCACACAATGAAAGAGGGTTAATTAAGGCAAGGTGGATGCACTGATAACAGTAAATATGGATTAAACATGGGCCAAACAGCAGGACATTAATGGAAAATTGCGCCGACACTATTTCAGGCTTTTCCACAGCCACAACAATGCAATTAACAACGAGGCTGATGGGTGAAATTATCAGAGAAAGGGATAAGTTCCATCTGTAGGACTGAAGGAATTTAGAGCAAAAACAATTTATATCTTCACTACATGAAATTAGCTCATCCATCAAAGAAACTTAGGGATTTCCAATTGTTACATAGATCTTAATGTATATGTCTATACAAACAAATGACCTGGATCACCAATAAATATCTAATAGCAGGCAGTGTCCTCTTCCCTAATAGGAACATGCTTGAGTGATTGAGGACGAAACAATGGCTGCAGAAAATCATTGCATTCACTAAGCTGTGCTGTTAAATCAAATCTGGAAAATGAAAATGTGGATACTAATGCTAATTCGGCACTTTCATGCTGAGATAGATATACATTCTCCACGCAGCTGACTCTACAACTCCAACTGAGCTCTGCCAATACTGCACACTTATGAGACTTTAGGTCGGCCTGAATGAAAGACAGGAAATACTGAATATACAATGTGGAGGAAATACAAGGCTCCAAGGCACAGGAAGAAATACAGAGATGAAGGATTGTAAAAAGGCTTCCTAGTCTGTGAAGGACCTCTGCATATTTACTTAGTCAACTTAAGCAGCCCCCCCACACCAGCTACAGAGGTAATACTTCAAAACTAAGCATTACCTCTTCAGAATTTGTATGCTCTGAGGGGTTCACATGTTTTTATTTTGTGTCGGACTTTGTTGTTGGATCCTTAGAGAATTCCTTTGCCAAAACTGAGCTAAAAAGCTGAGGTTTTTGACATTTAGCAAAGGAGACTTTGCCATTAATAAACTTGTGGGGTGAGAGCCGTTTATTAAATGTCACCAGGCGAACGAGTAGGAGCCGATGACAAGCTGCACGGTTAACACAATACACAACGTCCTTTTGAAGATGCACAGGTCCATCCGTCACAGACACAACCACAAACAGACCGAACAGTACTATGAGCTATTCATGATCTCAGAACACTGACATGTTCACTACAATGTACTACTGTGGAACACTGTAGTGAAATATGACAAGAAGCCTGAGTGGTGCTTTACCTTCATGATGTCCAGTCTCTCCTCATCACAGCGGACAAAGACACTGGAGGAGGATGACAGGGGCAGCGAGGTGGACAGGGTGACCGCCTCCTGGGCGAGGCGACGGGATCGGGCCGCACTGTTTGTGTCGCTGGCGTTCTTCACCTGAGACATGTAGTGGTAGTTGACCTTGAACATCACTTTTCCATCCTCTTCCTCAGAGACCATTTCGAAGGTGTCTGGAAAGAGAAGAAACCGGACCTCGTTTCAGGGGATTCCACACGTGAATGCAATCCAAGTAAAGCAGAAGAATCTATTTAAAAATGGCTTTTAGCCGGACTTTCTTCTGTCATTATGTCCTCACAGTAGGAGGTGAAACAGATCATCTGTTGAAAAACAAACAAAAAACCCCCACCTGAATCAACAACCAATCAAAACAGAGTATCTGACGGAGCTTCACCACAGATTTAATGGCAAAGAAATGAGAAAACAGTTTTGTTGAGAGACAAGTGAACAGCAGAAGAGCAATGAAGATAAATTTAAAGCCAAAAAGAAAGAATTAGTCAAAGCGATGCCAAAGGAGGAGAGTTAGTGCACATTGTATATTTGTTGTTTTATCTGGTTTTATGTCTGAAAAATGCTTCAGTTTCATTTAAGATCAGTAATGGGACATAATGCACACTAGCTTGTCACCTTGCTACAGTCAGTCTGCTCAAAAAACACTTACTTTTTTTTTTATTAAATTGGTTTAAAGTGTGATTACATTTTCACTTTTGAGAAAAAGCAAAGCATACTTTGTAGCATATTTATGAGTCAAACTATGTAAGTTAACTCACTAACCACTGGAATATAAATACAAAGATATAAAAAGAATTACAATAAATAGAGTTGTTACAGTGAGTTACAGTCCGGTATCTCTCCTCTGTCTTCACAGTGAAAGCAGTCAAGTCACTTACAATTACCACAGACATCAAGTTGCTTACAAAATCAATTGCAACGCAGCAAAAGCAGCATAATTAATCATGACATGGCTGAGTGGAGAGTGATGGACAGCACAAAAGGGATGAGCAGGATAGGAAGGAGCCTGCTTCCCTTTAACAGCTCCGGCATGAAGGCATTAAGAATCATATCAGACAGGAGACGGAGACAGAAGAGTGTGTGTGTTTGGGGAGAGGGAGAAGTCCACAGAGGAATGGTGGATTATGATGTAGCCATTGCCTGACGTGTGCACAAAGTAAAACCCAAAAGCACTGAAGCTTACAAGCTTAAGCAACACCCATGTGTACACAGACACACCCAGAGGAAGCCTGGAAACTCACCGAACTGCAGCTTCTTCATAGCAGCTACATATTTTTCCTCCAGAGAGCGCAGAATGGAGAGAGGTTTGGGCCGACTCGACACCTTCCTTGAAGACTCCACCAGCTTCCTCTCTGGGAGGGAGGAGGGGTTTGGTGTGGAAACAAGAAATGGAGAACAGAGTGAAAACAGAGCAGGGTGGAGGCATTCAGAGAGTAACTGTGGTAGAGAAACGTCAGTATGAGAACTTCCTTGTGGAGGTCCTACAAGGCCATGCTGTCTTGGTGTTCTTCATCAGAAAAATGCTCTTAACGAGCAACCAGCTCCAATCTTTGCACTAATCTTTGGTAAATTCATTCAGGTATGCACATAAAGAAGCGGTACAGAAAGGCTGGTGTAAACGCCCACGACAAAGCAATCTTCATTTTAACATTTTTCTCAAGAACATTTTTTTTCAAAGGAGAACTACAGCGTGGATGCTGCAGCTTGTGGAACGCTGCTTTTTGTTGTTGCAATGTCTCTGTGTGCAGTTACTTTGGTGAATACATGACGATGGCGAGAGCTCCGACAGCTGCAGCTTCCAGCTCACTCTGAACCAAACAACCTGTATCATATGACAGGCTGCTGTCCACCGACTCTAACTGGAGCACGACTCCACTGACAGAGCAAATAGAGCCAACCCATATCACATAGATGGTTTATTTCCTCCTGGAAAAACTAACTTTGAAGCTTTTTTTTGATCAACAGTTTTTTTGACAGAGGGTGAGGAGGTGTAGAGTTCATGGAGCTCTCGGTGTGGTTCCTGTGTCTGGAGCACGTCACGCTGCTAAACTGTGCAACCATCAGTCACTCAGAGGGCAGCAGCAGGGGGCCGGTCTATTCACTGGAAACAAGAAGGTCGACAGCGAGGCGACAACACTGTCCACAAGTTCCTAAACATATACACATGTACATGTGGGTATTAGGGCTTTGGTGTATTTACAGTGACTTAAAAAACTAACCTCAACCAAATAGGTTCACTTTTTCCCAAAGCTTTCACCCACTCCTCCCTGTGGAACATGCTGATATCATTTATTTCTCCTGTTCCGTTAGCACTGCTATGTGGATGCTCCAGAGTCATACTTCCTCTCCTCAGTCAATACCGTCCTGCTCCTGCCCCATCATGGCTTCTCTCAGGGAGATATTTTCTAAAGCGTCTGCACTAATTAAGTGATTATACATCTGTCACAGCCTTCATGTAGCGAGCTCCACGGAGCATCAATCTGTGTGATGTGTGATTCCCGAGGCCTCCATCACATGGATTTCTTCATATCAAGTGACGTGACATTGATCTTTATCCACACTACCCACCCCACATACATACTTCCACCACATCTAATGGCACCGCCCCCCCCTAAGTGATCAGTTAGATGGCTGTTTATGTGGACAGAGCATAAAAAATCTCTGAAAGGAGCTGCATGCAATGGGCGAGTGGGGAATAATTAATATTATGTACTGTGTAGCAACAAGGTAATGGGGGGGTGTGATATTTCATCATGCAGTGGACATCTTATTGATCGTGCTGCTTTCTTAAGGTGTCTAATGGACAACCAGAAGAATCTCCTTTCTTTATTTCTTCTTGTACAGACAAAGTTAAGAAATGTGTACTTTGCCTTTACAATATAAAGCGAACTCCTGTGAAACAGCTTGGAGGGACGGTCCACCTTCGGTTTGTGGAGCGATTTTTAAGACAGGATCTCTGGAGCACGCGGTCAGTTCTGGATTTCACGAGTGTCACATCACAGGGAGTTTTAGCTAATATGTCGGATGAGGCTGACCTGGAGCTTGACACAGTTTTGCCAAGTTCAACTTTCAGAAACAGGCACAGTAGTTTCTGTGATTAAGATTAAATGACCAGGCTGCGGTCAATCACAGCCGAGGGAATTCAGACTTTTTGATAAGCTAAACTTAGAGACCCATTTTCTTGTCCTTGCACTAAGAGGGCAGGACAGAGACAACAGATGAGGGTGTGAGAAAAAATGAGACATTGGAGGGCTGGGACCTGCTCAATTAGAGAGTAGGGAGAGGAACAATATTTGACGCCAACGATGGTTTTCAGTCTGAGAAAATGTGAATACGGAAGATTTAAATTAACATCAAATTTTAAATAGATTTCCATTAAACGTGGTCTGTGTTGGAGTTTAAATATCCCGATGCTGCGTGTGGTTGGCTGTGTGTTTAAATGAGCTGCTGCAGTCCTCTGGTTGTGATCCGTACATACCCTGGTTGGCCTGCCGAAGGCTGGTGGTGGCAGAATAGACGATCTCAGCTGTTCTCTGGATGTCAGGCACCAGCAGAGTCAAACCTTCAGGCTCTGGGTCTGAGTTGTCGGTCTTCACAACACCTTTACTCTTATCTTTCTTTGACCTGCAACACACACAAATACACATTCAGACAAAATGTGAGAAGTATTATCTTCAAAGGGTCTTAATCACATTATTTGGCCATTGTTTTAAGCTTTAGTGTCATTTAAGCCACATGCTTCAGGTTGGTCATGTTTTATTGTATTTCCATTGCTTTTCCATTTTAGCCAAACATAAAAATTATTTTGCTCTATTTGAACTTTGTTTTTGTACTTCTGGTATTTCCAATCTACATAAGCATAAATGTACAAAAACAGGTGGATGAAAACCGTTTAGGGGCGGCCCCTCAGTCGGCCCCTCAGTCGGCCCCCACCCTGCTGGCACTGACTCTGCCTGGACTGTCTGTGTGCTGGACTAAGGCAGAGCGGATTAGACAGGCTGAAACAGACTCAAATGTCTCCCCGAATGGCCGTTTGCCTTCGGGCTCTACTTCCATTAAATCTTCTACATGTGAGATCAAGTACAAGTTTGTGTGTTCAAGGTTTTCTAACCCTCATCCCTGCATGCGTGTGTCTGCTATAAAACTGGAATGTGACACATGTGCTACAACCAAGCCTAACATCATTAAAAACCATAGAGAGACGTGTTTATGTATTGACCAGTGATGTCCTGAATTAGTCTGAAAAGGACTGACTGACTGATAAACGGCATGCAAATGTTCTGCCTGCATTCACAAAGCCTCATCCAAATCCCCGTTAAAAGTATATTTGTGATACAAAGAAATGAACGCTGGAAATATATCTCATATTATGCTCTATTGTCACATGACATTTATCTTCATATCACACCGCACTGGGTGGCAAATTGTAATTAATTATCATCCATTACTAAACTAAATCAATTTTAAAGCTATATAACCTAGGCATAATATCAGAGACTTATAATATTTATACAAAGATTTCTCAGTAACTGAAATGTTACCTCGACCACATG
>JAOXYL010000039.1:1655554-1666153 GCA_028564955.1 Terapon puta | reverse complement strand
TGTTAATATTGGCTGAAGTTCTTGCAACACCAATAACAGGTGAAGTTGCACAATTTTCATATGCATCAAACGTGACAGATCATAATGGCAAAAGCGGAAAAAAAACTATTTTGGACATAACTCATGTCAGAGATGTACCAATGTTAAGCTAATGTTAGCCCTGAAATCCCATTCACACTGTGGGGTGGTCTAAAATACTTAGTCAGTCTTCCTACAACACAAAATACATTTTAGACATTTCAGATTCTGTCATGAGTGAGGTTTCTTGTAATCAAAAAGAATAAAATGCAAATAGCAGCACACGTCAACAGCTCCTCACATCCATCTGCACTGCTCTTGTCTTCTGAACAAGAGGCGCGTATGGAACAAGTACCTGAGGCCACAACAACGCTGTAGTTGTCCTGGAAGCCGCTGTCTGCTTTCATCTTCTCCTTCTCTTCATGATTTTTCTTCTCCTTGTCCTCCTTCTGCTCATTGATCAGCTTGGCTGTAATACTCGGTGTGTCTGGTTGGAAGAATAGCAGAGAGCATGAAGTCAGATGAGGAATCAAATATATTCACATGTCATGTCATTTATTTATTGCAAAAATAAGTCTTATAAAATAATAAGGACAGGTATAGGACAATAAGAACAATAAGTTGGATTTTCAATAAAAAACTGCATTAAAAGAAGTATTGGCAGTAGATTGTGTTTTTTTTACACACACACACGCAGAAACACACACACACACACACACACACACACGCAGAAACACACACACACACACACACACACACACACACACACACACACACACACACGTAGTGCATCAGGCCTTCTATCTGCTGTTCAAGGTCCCAGGACCCGAGACATTCATCATGCCCACAGTGGGCTAAAAGCTAACAGGAAATACTGCAGCTCACAGCATCAGTGCTGCACCGCTGACCTCGATGGCCTGAGAACGTCAAGAGAATTAAACCACAAGGGCACAGGGCTGAACCACAGAGTCCATGTCTGGGGCGCACTTTGTTCATAATTCAGGCTATAATTAAAATTGCAGCTGTTATGGTTTCAAACGCCATCCAATCAAATCTGTCTTTCCCATCCTTCCGTCATTTGTAAAGCAAGTTAAACTCAAAGCTGTCTGTCATTAAGAGCTACAAGAAAAGTACGAGAAACACCTTTGGTGATAATGCCAAACTCTACATGTGACCATCATCAACAGCTGCACATGATCGGTTAATAAATCTGTCAACATCATTAGAAAGAGTGAACTGTACTGATTCCAGTTGTATAAAATGTTTTTTTCATTTCAGTTATAACTAAAAGTACTGTTTGTGCTGTTTAGTATTAGGTCATTTCTAAAGTCTGTTTGCGGCACAACGCAAGAGAGAATAAGTTCCGATCACTGTAATCACCAGTGTTTTGTGCTTCACGAGACACATTCATTGTATATGCAAGATTTCTTTCATTCCTGCAGACTGAGAATCACTCTGGGTGCTGGAGTAAAATCCCCTTCAGTGAGCGGCCGTGAGACGCAGTTGCACGATTGTTGTGTAAGAGGCTTGTCAAAAGGCATCAAATTTGAGATGATGTATAAAATCTCAGACACAACCAAAAGGATAACAAGCGTGAGCAGAACCCCAGCAGTGGGTTTTCCCTGTTTAACGCTGTGGGAGTCCTGATGTGTTTGTGCAGGACGCAGAACTACACACATGCCAGCTGTGGGGCAAAGCAATATTGGTGAAGTCGGGAGTGAGGCTTCTAAAGCGGTGTTTGACAGTAATTTACTGTGAAAACTGCAGGGGCCTCACACACGTTTACTGCATGCACAGAGAAGTTTGGGCATCCCCTGATTCAATCTGCCAATACCTTTCTGAACTGAAAGTACATTCTGGAAATATAGAAATAGTGACTGGAGTTTTTACAAGACAATGAGATGCATTAACTGTGGACAGCTAATTATATTCTGATAATACCACAAAAATAAGATTTAAAGGTTTTTCCTGCCAACAACATATACTGTGTAATGTTAGAATTATTCTTATTTTGAGTTTTTATTTCAATTCAATTCATCTAATATACATTCTAAATGAAAAGCCAGTCTTTAAATAATGAACAGATCTGAAATGATATTTGCTAATAAAAACACATAAAGGCCAGTTGCTTATAGAAGTGAAGTAAAAAGGTGAGTGGAAAAGTCAACAACATTCAAAAATCAGTGAATGTAACAATAGTTGAGTTAAAACAGAGAGGAGAGTATGACGTGGCTAACAGAATTAAGTTTCTCATACGGCCTGTTGTATTTATTCCCACACTCCCACAGACATACCAGACACCCGATCCAGGACTTCAGCCAGCGTGGTGGAGATGGGCAGATGGAGCGTGCGGTACTTGTGGCCTGCTCCGTACATGGGATGCTGAATCATGTGACTTGTGGCATTGATGCGTCCTTTGTATAACTGAAGGAAACAAGGAGGAATTAGTTTTGCATTTCCATGTAGAGAAACACCACAAAAAGCTGAGCTATTGGAAGAAAAGTAAAGGATTGAGGGCGATATATGAGATGAATTCAATTTGTTTTTAAAATATTTCAAAGAGGTTGATGCTAGTGCGTGTCCTGACAGAGACTGTGATAGCCTCGGTTGCTCTTGTCCTCCATTGCTTTTTCATCCCCCTCTTTACCTCAGCTGACAGTTACTCTCATGAATGCATTAAGAATTATTAAAATGATTTTTTCAGAAGAATTAAATTATTACTATTGTAATATTGTTCTAGTGTATACACTGTTGGGACTGGGTGTGGGAAAACATATGATTAAAGGTTGGAATGAATGAAGTCTGAATTCATGGATTCATTCATTCATTGAGGTCTCAAATTAAGACGTCTGTTTTTAATAAATAAAGACAACTTGTTGGTGGTGCTGAAAGAAAGAGCAGCAGGTTGCTAAAATTTTAAAAAGCCATCGTCTCAGCTCCACGTCTTTAAAATGTCATGAAGACCTCGGCAGCTGTTACAAAAATATCTTGTCTGGACCAGCGACCTTGCCACAGTCCCCTTTGCTAGCGGGCAACAAGAAATAATGGCCTGTAATACTGGAAACAATCAACAGGATGTTAAAATGGCTTGCTTTGGGTAATTAAAACCTATTTTTCTACACTCTGTCCACAGACACTCACACACACACACACACACCTAAAAGAGATTTTCTGACAACCAATCATTGGGCTGTGTAAAATATGGATCATTAAGGTCTCACTGAGGACACATTATACCGGGCATGCATCAGTCTGAGGGGATCACTGTGATAGGAAAGGAGGATGCGCTGTCCTCTTGTGGGGACAGTCCAACACTACATCAATCATGTCTGCTTGGTGCCACACCATCAGTTTGTGCCGTTTTAATGACATGGTGGGGGAATCATGGTTTGCCCCAGAAAGTATGATCTGCTTTGACCTAAAAACTTCATCCGAACCACCTAATGATCTCGGAAAAAAAATCCTGGATAACGTGTTGAGGAACAACATAAATCAGGTCAAAGAGAAAAACTGCAAGTGTGTGGGACGTCACTTTACACCCAACCTCACCGATCACACATAAAGTCACAACGAGTATGTTAAAATATATCTTAGGTAGCTATGCTAGTAGTAATTGAAAACGTAGGGGAGACTGATGGTTGAGTAAGAGGTGACATTATTTATGACAAACAACATACTGTTATATCAATGGCAACCTCAAAGGCTCACAGAAGATACATGTAAATGTTTCTGCATAGAACCACACTCATGTTGATTTGAGACTGATGCTACTACTGAAATGAAATCTGTAATTGACCAGACGACAAAACCAAGAGTTTGCACCCATGCAAGCTGCACTGTAAGACTGTTACTTTGTCTATCCAATCAGAAAGGGGGAGGTAACGGAGCTACACCAACAGAGAAAGTTACCCACCGGACAGGGAGACTGCAGGAAGACTGTGACTTTCTCGTCCTCCAGCATGAGCTGCAGGAAAAGACGTCGAATGAAGCCCGAGATGTTTCCAGAGATCGGCACGTTGCCTCGCTGGGGTGCAGACTGGAAAAGCTCACAGAGAACCTGCAGAGAGAAAATACCATTTAAAAGTCGTACTGGACCAGATGAGAATAGTTTGTCACAGAAACCACCAATACCTTAACAGATTTCCTACTTGTTTAAGAAGTAATCACATACATTTTCAAAATATGGCTAATAGAAATTATTTAATTTAATGTCAGATTAGTTGAGTCAGACCAGAAAGTGTGAGAGATGTCAAGATGCCAAAACTCTCAAGAGAATTAGCAGAAAGTGAGGATGTGAGAACAGACCTGTGCCATGAGCCGCTGGTTGTTAGGGTGGCAGGAGATACACTGGAGAAAGAAGGCCACGGTGGCATTCTCCAGAGCGGTTCTCTGCTGGGTGGTGAGTCCTCCTGTCTGTCCGGAAGATGCCAGGGAGAAGCGTGACCCTGAAGGCTGAGGCTGGGAGGGAGAAGGACCGGCAGCAGACCCAGAGCCGAGAGGCTGACAGCCTGCGTTGGCACCGGCACTCGCACTGGAATGACACAGCAGGAAGAGCAGCGCCGTCCACAGCGGGTTGACCTCTGGTCCTCCTAACCAGTCTTTCATGGCGTGACTGTTGCCCACTTCTGTCAGGAAGCGCAGCACGGGAGCAGCCAGCTCTGCGGCCAGAGGAGGCCGATTGTGGGAGGACGAGTGGTAGTGGTGATGGAGGTGTCGTCTTTCGGCCTGAGCCGCGGGCAGAGGCAGGTCGGCGCTGGCCAGGAGGCCGACGCAGAGCTGGGCCAGGCTGCGAACCAGCAACGAGGGCAGACCCGAGTCCAGCAGCTGCTCTATTGCTCCAGGAGACTGAGAGGCTGCTGCCAGGGTGGTTAATTGGGACTCTGACAGACTAACAGGAGGTCTCGCGTGCTTGGAATCGTCTGTAAGTCCCGAGGCGTTGGTGTTGGCGTCGTGCTGCTTTTTGCCATCATCAGTCATGGAGAGGCGGTGGTGCTGCGCTTGAGAGTGACTGGCACTGGGCACTGAGACGATCCCCATCCAGGACATGAGCAGAGAGAAGTAGCTGGGGTGAATGTGACACATGGAGCACAGCAGGCTGTCCACAGCTTTCTTCAGCACAATGTTGCATGGCAACGACATGGACCAGTTATACAGCAGCCTGGAGGAAAACACATATTATCAATTTATCTTCATGAACAACACTTAAACTCATGGGTAAACTACTCCTTGTATATGTGTATATTGTATGCCAGTATTGCATTGTAATAGTGCAATATGGGAGAAGACTTGAACTGACTCAAAGAGCTCTCTGCTGAGCAGTGCAGGCAGGTCGTAGTCAACAGGCAGCTCGTAGCTGTGCCACAGGATGGCTGCCACGCAGTGGAGGTGGGAGGGCGAAGGCATGAGGAGACCGTACTCCCTCAGCGAAGCAGAGGAAGAGCCAGCACTGGAGCCAGCGTATCCCATGGGGCTGCTCATCTTGTGGGCCGCCACCCGCGAAGAGTCATGGACCCACTGAAGAAGAGCCTGAATCCTGGAGGGTTAGAATCCAGAGCAGGCTTTGATAAATAACCACATTCAGAAACAGTGCATCACCTCCTCAGTGTACGGTGCGTCACAGAAGCATTTATATGCAACATCACCACCATAAGACAAGAGAAGATGACAAGGAGAGTATAAGGACACTTTTTACTATCAGCTTATGAGTCTGTCTGGAAATTCACCTTGACAGAAAAGTGTTTCTCATTGGTTGTTATTCTTATTGAGGGGAGCTTGAGGACAGTTTGAGCTGAGATAAAAACAGGATGTTGCTGTACCTGTCTTTGGTTCCAGAGTCCTGCGTGGTGCCCAGCTGGTACAGGATGTCGATGGTGGAGTCTGAGGAGAGGCCGTTAAGTCGCCCGAACAGCAGAGGACTGTTCAAATCTACAAAGAAACAAAGAAAAAAATAAGGATAGCTATTCAAGAATTTACATTCTTCTGTAGATGTGAAGAATTCTGCCACCCAAACCATGAAATAACATCAACATTCATTATTAATACATCTATTTGCCTTCATGACCGTACCAATCACTGGAGTCCATGTGTGTCACCAGTTAATAGACAGTGTTTGGGAAGGAGCAGTGTGTAGAGTGCAGATATCAGCCTGTGATTTTTGCATATTCAGCTGATGAGCTGACTTTGTGTTTTCCACTGATAGTTACACAGTATTAATCACTTGAAACTGGACTATCTAAAGTCTGTTCTTATTCCCATTCCTTCACAGGTCCTGTGGTTTTGCAGACTGTGAGTAAGACTGAGCAGCGGTGCAGCTGTGTGTGTGACTCACTGGCAGGATCGGTGCCAGAGGCGGCACAGTTCCTCAGCAGAATGTCGATGAGTTTGAGTCCGATGCGAGTGGACTGCAGGCCGATCTTGACCAGCACCGCCTCGATGTTGGGAGAGTGCATGCCGCAGTAAGGCGACATGAGCAGCGCGGCGCAGGTCTGCAGAAGGTTGGCGGTCGGTGCCGCTGCACTGGCCATCATGGCCTCCAGGTCACTGACATGGGTGAGGCAATGGTGGAGGAGACGCAGCCAGCCGATGCTATATAGGGAGAAGGAAAAGGTTACAGTACAACCACATCTCCTACAAATGAGCATGATTTCAAGTCAGGATCAGTTTTTGGTACCTGGTTTTAGAGACCTGGTCCTCAGAAGGCAAGAAGGGGTTGTTGACGGTTGCAGAGGAGGTGTTGCCGAAGGCTGTGAGCCCCAAGAGTTTGATCTGAGACAGACCCAGCGTGCTGGCATCACGAGGCCGGTGCAGCCTCAAGCAAACAGCAGACGCAACCTCGGCCTTCACCAACTGGATCTTTATGTATGTGAGCCCGCTGGTGATGACCGGCGTGGAGAGCGGCAACATGTTGACCCCGTCAGCGCTGATCTCCACTGAGACCGAGGATGGGCACGCTGGTTGGTAAGAAGACACGGACAGAGCAGAACTCAAATGAGTTTACATCCAACTGAGATGTAAAGCGTTTCCAGTTAAAATAGTTACAGTTAAATTGGATGCTACTCACTGGCCAGAGAGGCGAGGTGCGGCTGGATGTGGAGCTCCTTCAGCAGCACAGCAGCAGGAAGGTGGATGGTGAGGTCACACCAGGCCTCCTCTGGCAGGAAGATGTAGGACCAGGCTGCTGAGCGGGCCCGGCGGTGGGGGGGCGTGGCTTGAAGCAGGACCTCTGCTGGCTGCGCTGTGGGGCTGCTGGATGTGATGGTGCCTGTGGGAGGGAAAAATAAATAATTCCGTTTTAGACAAGAACTGATGTAAGCTCGTGAGCTTTACAACTGTGAAACAAATCGTCCAACAGGATGTAACAGACTGAGGCGAGGGTAACTGAAAGGACCTAAAGGAGCAAAGTTGTGAAGTCCCTCTGCGTTGTCTGGCTCTGAGGTCATCACTCTGGCCTTCAGGTTGCCATCTGCTGCCTTTCCAGGACCTGAATCCAAGAACTTCATGATGGTGGACACCATGCTGCGCGCCGTGTTCACGATGGCCCGTGTGCTGGTCACCATGTTGTTGCAGATCAACTGCACACCACCTGGTGGAACACGAACAAAGATGGATCTATTATTAATTTCTATAAACATTTAAGCTCTGGAAAATCTTTAACAATCATGCAAAAAGTCCTTGTTCAACAATCGGGGTAACTTTGACAACAATAAAGTGGCTGCCTGCTGATATACTGTGTAAACATTTGCCCAAGACCCATTTACACTGAAATATTGAGCTCCCCATAATGTCAGCAGACAATCGAGAAATGTGGTGAAATTCTTGGTTGTAAAACCAAAAATGGTGATCATGGTAGGACGCATCCACTAACAGGTGATTAGGAGCCTTAGCGACTCAAAGCGGCCATGAAGCGAAGGTCTTTCTGTATTTTCAGAACATGAGAGTGCTGCTGAAGGATGGTGTTGAAGATATGCCTCTGCTCTCGTGCACATCATAGTCCTGTTTCCATCGTAATGCTATGATGCGTCACATGCTCATGGAAAAGCCTCAAAGTGATCTCCTACATTCAGACACAGTGAGAACAAGTTGGATAAGGAAGCGAAACCTGGTGTTACATATATACCCACCCATGTCGTGGAAGGCCTTGAGAGCCTCGCTGGTGTCCAGCACTCGGAGGATAAACCACAGAAGAGGCTCTGACAGCTGACAGGTAGAAAGAGACCCCTACAAAAAGTAAAACCGCAAGAACCAAAAGCACATCATTAGGTTTTGGCATTGTACTGTGTGTGTTTAAGATGTATTTTAGAAACAAATCATCATTTTGCCCAGTCAAATGCTCACCTGGCGTCCCATGTAGCCACAGGCCATGTATGTGAGGATGGGCTGTAACATGACCTGAACTGACGTAGCCCTCTTGCTGAGAGTGGTGAGGATGGTGAAGAGGCCATCACCCACTGAGATGGCGTCCAGACCACCATGGAAATTCTCGTGCTTGGTCAAGTGGAGACCGCTGGCTCCTGAGGAACAGAGAGACGTGTCAGCACGTTGCAGCAGGAGAGATTTAACCTCCTGTGTTCTCCGGAACAATTCACCCACAACTGAACATAACACATCGTTGTTCAACTCAATACCGTCAGGTTTTTTAACGCAACAGTCTGATTTGTTCTGGTATAAGCAGTAGGTCATGGTGGCGGATGGTAGCTAACTATAGATAACTTCAGATAAAAACAGTCTGTAAATGTAGTCTGCAGAGTGGAGGATAAAGTAAGCGTTGTAATTTTGATCAGGATCCCATGTTAGTGTCCACAGTGGCTGCTGTTATAGCAAATGTTAAATGACTGAATTGAACTAACATGCGTTGGTGCTTTATCTTCCTACGTCCCCAAATTCAAAAGCAGCTTTATTTGCTAACAACAGTAATGCAAATGTTTTACTGTAACAGCCTCACTAGGAAAATATTGTATTTTTGTCCACGAAAATGTGTAATGATATTACAGGATAAAAAGGAGGTTCCATACTAAAATATCAAACAGAGGAAATACATATAAAGACAAAAAAATATAGGGCTGCTATCCTTCAGCCTCTGCAGATAAGTCTATTTGAGCACATGACTAAAGTATAGTTTTGCCTGCAGGAAAACCAGAACAATGAGCTGAAACATGCTGGAAGTCTCGGTAGGACTGAAAAGAACTGCAGCATTAGTTAATAATTCTCTGTGGGTTCGTCTTACCTATGATCATAGCCATGGCACTGCTGTTGCACTGGCCCAGTGCTGACAGGATCTGGCTCATTATCTGTTGATTGGCTAGCACCAGGTCGGCCACACCTGCAGGGGGGCCTTGACTAGATGTAGATCCACCAGCAACGCTTTCCTTGCTGCCACAGACCTTCTCCTCATCCGACACACTGCTATCAGCCGCTCCACTACCGGCCGGCGGCAGCCGTCCACTGAACTCTCTGTCCCCAGACAGGGGCAGCTGCACCAGCACGTTGACCAGTTTGAGGAGGTCGAACATCAGCTGGTCCCGCGTCGTCTCTCCGCAGACGGCCTTTGCGTCTCCTGGCCGGATGATGTTGGCAAACAGACCGCCAAAACAAGCCCGAGCGCCCACGGAGCTGTCTGAGCCGCTGCGGGACACCAGTTTGTCCGAGCAGGTGATGTAATGGTGAACCAGGAAAGTGATGGACTCAATCACAGAGGAGATGGTGGCCACTGACACCACCTCGAAGTTTTGCTCGAGTGTAAACTCCAGCAGCTTCACCTGAGCGTCCAACGGACCCTGCCCTGACTGGAACGGACCCCTGAAGGGTAAGTGTGAGTCGTTAGTTTCTCTCATGGTATAACAGCTGAGGTTTCTCATTTTATGTTTGCTGTCAAAATGAAAAAATACATTTCCCACAAAGCTATTGCATACCTCTCAGTAGATAGAATGTGCATGAGTTTGAGCAGGAACTCGCTGAACATCTGTGGACAAGTGGAGGACAGGTGGACCTGCAGGCGGCTCAAAAACTCATGCATGGCCTGGGTGGCGGTGGGTCCCACCTGAAAGCTGTGCTGGCTCGTCCCGTTGGTGCTGCTGCCCGACAGGAAGCGCACCAGGACGTGGACCAGGGTGGGATCAGACACCATCTGCTGTGCCGTGCTTTCCTGAGAGCTCATCCCATTGCCAGAGGCTGGAAGTTCAAACACAGGATTTGTATGAGTCATTAACACCCGACAATTGATAACTGTGACCTGAAGGATTATGGGGCTGAAAATTCCACACTTTAGAAAACTCAGTCAACAAAGACAGAACTGAGGCATATCCCTTTAGAGAAACTTTGTCAAGTGTTCAGATGCTTTGACTCTGATTTTCTACTTTTTACTGTTTTAGACTACATACTTTGCGCATACACACACACACACACACACACACACACACACACACACACTCACACTCACACTCTAAATTAGAGACTAGATTTTTCTAAAGTGCATTAGCTGTGCTGAGTTATGTTGTAGGAAAATCAAACAACTAATAAACAAGAATCATGTAAATCTGAGGAGTATTCGTGAGATGTCTTAATGCTAAAAGCAGCTCTTAACTT
>JAOXYL010000039.1:1637265-1649001 GCA_028564955.1 Terapon puta | reverse complement strand
TCGGCTCAGTCAGACTTGGTCGGTCAAACCTCAGTCTGGCCTTACCTGCACTGAATGTCCTCCTGCAGCGCCACCATCATGGTCAAGTGCTGATCGACGTCCGGCTGACTGGCTCCCTCGCTCTCTCCCCGCAGAGGATCGTGCATCAACTTGAGCTCGCTCTCCCACGGCAGAATGTAAGTGTGGCCGTAGTAGAAGCCCAGTGGGATCTTCGCCCGAGCATTGGTGCTGCCGTAGCGCCCAATCACAGTGATCTGAGAGTTGTCGGAGGCAATCAAGGGAAACATTAATGTGGCAGAAATACAAAAGCACATAAAAAACATTGGGTCACTCTTCCTGTAACCATCCAAAACAGTGCAGACACAGGACAGACCTTCATGAACCTGCAGACGGGAGGTGGCAGCAGGTCGTGCAGGATGAGGGAGTGGGTGCTGATGTCGGTCGCCACCACCAGCCTGCGGCCGTCCACCTCCTCACCCAGCGTCCAGATGTCTATGGACAGAGAGGCCAGGTCGCCACAGGTCGGGATCAGAGCATCGGTCAGCAGGACGGGACGGCCAAAGTCCAGAGTGACAAAGCGACGAGCTCCTGTGAGGAAAGGAGGGAGTAAACAGAAAATCACTGGAGGGAAAATCTTTATTTTTCAGGTTATATGAAGTTGTCACACAGTATATTTGTAACACTGTATCATGATTTGAAAGCACAATTACACATTTCCTTCACTCTCCACCACAAATGGAATATTGCTACGACCTACCAGAGTGCATCCGCTCGATGATAATGGACTGATGTGGAGGAGGCTGCAGGAAGTGAGATGCCTGGGAAATGGCCAAAGCCAGACCACTGCCCATGGGGCTCTGGAGGGAAAAAAAAGAAAAAATATTACTCCACAATAAAGAAACAACTTGGGCTGATTTATAGAGTAATTACACTCACTCAGTTTGGTAGCCAAGTATCTTTCACACAGTAGAGTGCTGTGATAAAGTATTTTACCCCTTCCTGACTTTCCTTCCTGTTAGACAAAGTAGTCTTGTCCCATTCTAGCTATCAATTCCTGTCTCATTTATCCACAACAGACCTTTATGTCAAGGTCTTTTGGACTGTTCCTGTCAATGATGACCTTCAAATCAGGTGTCATTTGATACAAAACAACAACACATGACATGTTTAGCTGTGCCTGTTTTGAAAATGGGCTGTCCAGACTGCAGCGTTCAGAAAACAGCTTTGTTTCCATTATATGACGGCTTTTAGTACACTGTCAAGCAATGAAGGGTTTTTGTTGAATCAACATGATGTGTGTATGTCACCATGCTCTGAAATGCTTTTAAATTCACTCATTTTGATGTTAGAAAGTAAGAAGTGCATCAATCTGAACAGACATTCAGTGTTACTATGTGAAAGTACTGACATTAGATACTCTATGAGTGAAAAGCCATATCCACACACATCGAGCTATGTAACTAACCGGTTTGGCTTTCTGTGTGTTCTTGTGTGCAGCCAGGTTGACAGGACCAGGGTCCATCATGGAGCCAGGAAACAGGTGGGCCAGCTCAGCACTGAAGGCCGCTGACACGGCCTCGTTGGGTGGCGTGAGAGGAGGGGTCATGAAGAGCGGGGTGGTTTTGGGTGTAGGGGGGATCACATCGGAGGGGTGAATGAAGAAGCCCGGAGCGGAGGACGGGTTGGAAGGCACAGAGTTGTGGATGGGCCCCACACCGGAGGCGGCTGCAGCTGCAGAGGTGGTCTGATGTAACTTGGCCTCAAGTTTGGCCTTCTGTTCCCAAAACAGACAAACAGGTAATACTGACACCAAGGTAAAAACACATGACTCCGTATTATGAGCTGTAACCAGAGCTTTACACGGATACTTTCATTCTATTCCCCATTTCAATGTTCAGTAGCTCAACTTACGGTGGCAATGGTTAAATCATGGTCAAGTAAATGTATTGTAACTATTGTTCTAATATGAAACTATCCCACTACAGGAAAGTAACAAACCATCACCAAGGCTCAAACTTGAACTTCATGTACCTGTAGGGCCTTACTTTACAACTTTACAGGGATGGATTAGAGGTACAGAGGTAGGTTAAAGAGTCAGATCAATTTGTTGTTATTAGTTGTAATATTTAAACTTAAATCCAGTGGCCTGAAACAGTCCAACATGTCAAGCAAACTTTCAGGGCATAAAAGCAAAACCCATGGCAATCACAACATTAGGCTGCATTAAGTTCCTGCATTGGAAAAAGGGGCAGTAACATAATTTACCATGTAATTCAACAATTCACTGTGTTGAGAAATGTTGTGTACAATTTGACTTTAACTTTTGTCCGCTTTAACTGCACTACTAATGCTTCTCTAAAGACCAAAGAGAAATTCTGTGTGTAAATCTGTGAGAGAGCGATTGTTGGGCTTTCACCTGCTGCTGCAGCTTCAGCAGCTGCTGTTGTTTCTCCTGCAGGACCTGCAGCTGCTGCTCTGCGGACACCATTGCGTGGGACAGCGACTGGAGCGCCACCTGAGCAGCAGAGCTGAGAGCTGTGGAAGCTTCACCAACCGTTCCTGTCGACAGGCCGCTCACCGCAGGCGTCACGCCAAATGTACTCACTGGGGTTCAAGGGTACAAGTTCAGGCAATAACCCACGAGTCAAAGACAAGTACCATGAAAGACAAAATAATCCTTACCAGTGAACATGCTGGCATCATCTCGTTCCACCCGTGTGCCATCACTAGTGGAGATACAAGTAAAGTGCAAAGGCTCCACCTCCAGAAGCCCTGTTAATGCCGTGAAACTCCCCTCTGCTGCTGCACAGCTGCTCACTTTTCCATTCCCTGCAGGACACACAACGGATAAAGAAATCTGAGCTTCAGGTGTCTCCGACAACTGTCCAGCTCTCTTCAGCTTCTTCAACAATTACAACATTTAAACAAATAAAAATTACAGCTGTTTTGCAGTGCTAAATACTTACATGACTAAAATGTTTGATGACTCTGAATAACATTTTGATTGAGCTAAATAACTTGTTACAATGAGATCAATCTGTCATAACAATATCATTAAATGATTAACTTTCTGGTAAGAACTTTAGTGGCACTAAACCTGAATAACTGACTAGTTGAAACTTCCCCTGGTTTCCTTGTGGCTGCTGTTTGCATGCATCAAGCTCAGAATGCATGAAACACTATCACAATGTCTCCCAACCATTCTTCAGAGCAGAGCAGGATACATCTTCATCCTCAGTGCAGGTTCAAAAAGTCAGGTGTATTGATGGATGGCAGATTGTGTGAATCAGTGGATAACTACCTGAGAGAATGTCAGAGAGATCGATCTCGTCTGACTGGACTCCGATGCTGCTGTTGAAGGCGTTCTTACAGGAGGAACCGCTGACCTCAAGGTCAAAGAGCACCGGGTCAAACGGCGAGCTGTACAGGCCGTACCTGGAGGGAAGTGGATAGAGAGGATGGGCTGTGTTTAGGCAGAAACACTGAGGATATAAAGGCTCTCCTACTGAGATGACACCAAGCACTGTACTCTGTATGAGAGTGTTGCATGTGGTAGTTAAAGCCACTGTAAGTACTGCTTGCATCCACTACATCTGTCTATAAAGGCAAACAAACACCTATTAGGCTTCCACCTATGTGTAGAGGAGTGGCCCCGCATGGCCTTGTGGGTAACCTGTGCATGTGATGTAGTCTATCAGCTTTGTTATGGGACAGCTGTGTGAGAGAAGTACCAGCATGTTGCTGCAGCCACAGAAAAATGTCATGTTGTCAGGGGGAGTTCAGTTACTTTAATCAGCCATAAAATGTCCTACTTATTGAAAGGTTGTGTATTTCTGTGTTTTCTGCCACAGAAGAGAAATAACATCCGCTCGTGCAAAGTCACAATAGCATGAAATGTGGAGTCAGACAGAATTAAAAAACAGGCTGCGCAGGCACAAGTGCATATGTATGAGAATCGAATGACAATAACTCCAGTGGCGTTACAAGCAGAAAGACTGAAATAAAATGGTATTTGTGCTTTTGTGCATTGATTTGTGCTGAAAGCCTCTCTTGACTGAAACCCACCTGGTCTGCAGCAGGGCCTCCAGTGGGGTGAGGCGGTCCTGCAGCTGTCGAGAGATGGCGGTGAGCAGGGAGGCGCAGGCAGTGCTGCAGCCCGCCAGGTCCTCCTCCTTCACGTAGTTCAGCAACACAAAGTACCAGAACACGGAGCCTGAAACAGGAGGAGTGAGAAAATGAATGACGAGTCCTGAGCAGGTGTATGATGTTCTGTATTACTGTTGAGTTACTTACCCCCTGTTGCTGCTGCAGGCAAGTAAGGCATATTGTCGATCAGAGCCTTCAGAAGACTCACGCCAAAACCCTGCTGACTTGAGTCCCCTTTCCCATTGCTACAGTGAGAAATAAACCGCATGATTATTATTATTATTATTTCCATATTACCCAAAATGCAGAAATGATGAAGAAAGAAAACCTACTTCCACCACAGTAACTTAACTACCCATAACATAAGCTGGAGCAATTATCATGGGAGATCAAATGCTGGTTTGCATCACAGTAAACAGTGTGTTCAGTGCTGCAGAATACACAGATAACACACATTTGACACAGTCAGCTCTGGAGCTGGGCGGTGGTGTGGGACTTTAACAAGATGTTTAAAAATCACCTCATGTAAATGTAAGAAAATCAATATCAGCACCATCGTTCTTTTGTTAGTTGTCCCACCACTGAACTGCACTGTGGCGTGTAAACATCACACCATTCTGTCACAGTGTGAGCATGAGGTTCTCCTGCTTTAATTACAATCTGTACATCCAAACGAAGCAGAACCGAGACCTTACAGGTTCTTGCATGTTGAAAGCTGAAAGACATCACCACCGGGATCAACAACGTTTCTTACCTAATACAAAGTGCAAGAAAGCGGGCACATTTGTGCGCTATGCTCCGGCCAGCCTCGAAGAAACACATCCGCACAATGTCAGTTAGCCGCGTCCGGGTCTTCGCTAGCAGGCCCTCCTTTCCTTCTCTTAGGCTAAAAAGAAGACCCACGTTATATGAACTGTCTTTGTAAAGTGTTCAGGCTGAAATAATGTGCCACACTGATGATGATGTATCATCTGGTGTAGCTTCAGTCCTACCTGCAGGGTCCGTTGGAGAACACCCCAGCCAGCCAACACAAGATGTCCAGGATGAGGCTTTGTGCGTGCTCTGTGGCCGGGCTGCCCTCTGTCCTCCGACACAGTGCGTCAAGCAGCTTCTCATGGAAGTCTGGAAACTGCAGCATAGCACATCGCTGAACCCTGAAATACACAGAAGAACTTAGTTAGCTTTTTATACTGTAGGAACACTAAAGGGACCATTCTCACCTGTACCATTTGAAGTTCATTATAACAACATCTTCACAGGGCCTGATGTTACAACCTTCAACAGAACTCACCTTTCTTTGGGTATTGATGTTTTCTTAAATCTTCTGATTGTGACTGAAACTTCCTGCAGGAGGTCACAGCCTCGCAGGTTTTCCACTTTCTTCGAGGGTGCTGGGCTCTCCGTTTTCACTGCAGAGACCTTCTCCTAAAAACACAAACACACACACACACACACAGATGGTTGAGGTTAATCAAGTGTAGTGTGACTGTAGGGGCATACATTACTAATTTTACGAAACTAAGTTTTTCCATTTATTATCCACAGAGATGTGTCGTGGACATAACTCACACATATTTGACAGTTATACAAGTTTGCACCTTCTGATTATCATACGATTAAAAGGAGAGAATTACAAGATAAAATATGATATAAATATGATGCTTCAGTGGAAAAACTATCTTATAGGATACTATGAACAGGATGATTGCAGTGAGCTAAAACGGTGTTCAGTGTTCATCTGGGCACCTCACTATCGTTTTAAGTCTTAAAAAAACATTAAAAAGGCCAGAAGTGAATTTGTACCTTGGAGGCCTGGGCCCGCTGCAGCAGAGTAGACAGCGAGTGGCCTTTGGTGCCCTGGGTCTTGGCACTGGGCATTCTCAGCACAGGCCGCGGGCTCTCCTCCATGCCCCTGTCGCTCACTGCTTTGATGTGAACCAGGAAGGAGCGGTACTTCCCTCCTGCCATGCCTGCAGTTGAATGAGGAACAAGACAACTAAAAAATCCACTCACGACTTCATGGATGATTGTTACTATCATCTTCCTGATCAGAAACTTAAAGGTCAAGGATCAGCGAGTGCCTTCACAGAAACAGTCATATCGGACTTTTGATACCTTTGACTAGCTTGGGGCTGGTGAGGCTGAGCATGCCTGCATGGCCAGAGAGGTCCAGCCCACTGGCCAGCCACACTGGACCACATAGGATGTCTTCCTTGTGGTCCTCTAGGAATGGACACAGCATGGAGCCTACAACACACACACAAGTAAATAACATAAATATTTCAATGTTTCACAAGTGGAACAACTGTCTGCCTGAAAAGATTAGAAGGATTAAGAAATGGAATATATCAGTACTGGTTATTACACTATTATTAAATTTCAGCCAAACTCATGTCTGAACTGGTTGTATGAGTTACCTGATGTCTCCTCTATGTCCATGAACTGGATGTCCTCCGTAAAGTCATGCAGCAGTGGCTGGCCATTCCTCTCCCCATTGGCATGGAGGACATTGGAGAGGGGGAAGGAGATCTGCCTGTCCACTGCTGTCTCTGTTAGACATGCAAAGCAAGACTTTATTACATGTTCAAATGTCCCAATTCATTTCAACTGGTGCAAGAAAAAAAATAGCATGTTTCAACACCAAAGGTGCTAAGAAAAGGGTATACCTGATCAAAATACTCCTGTTGCTAAGAATAATCTACCAGCACATGTGTATGTATAGAACTACACGTTGTACGGTGATTAAAAGCTTTACTAAATATTGCATTTCAAAGCAGGTTCCTCACCGCTGACTTTGCCCAGCCCAGGCGCTTTGTTCTTCAGTAACGTGACTTGAATCTGAGGAATGTTGACAATGTTGGCATTCAGGACAAACTTGAAGTCCACATGGCCCACCATGCAGGCCTTGGGCAGCACCAGCTCAAACACATGCTCATCCCAGCTGGAGCTGCAGAGAGAACACAGTTTGTCAAATAAAGCACCGTGGAAGACTCATCACAGAAGGAGCCTTTCCAGACCTTTCTACTGCCTGTCAGCCACGAAAGGTTTGTTTTTAAAGGTACCTCAAGAGACCTAGGTGACATGCCTCAGGGATCTGACTCCTCTACTAACTATCAACAAGTTTAGAAACCAAACATAGGGGTGCCTTTTGTCTTGACATATAGATTAAACAAAGTGGGACAGGGGGAAAGCAGGCAGCAAAGACTATCATGATATAATATTCTTTTACATTTGGATGTTTGATTAATTTTTTATGTCATAAAGAGATTACTAATGAAATAAATAATCAAAAAGTCACCTGGCCTGTAATTGTCTAATGCGATAAACCCTGAAATAAACCTTGTTCCTTTAAGATGTAACCCATTATGTATGCCACAGAAAGACCCTGTTCCTGTACAAATACCATGCTGTGTGTCAACCCATTGTCTTTGCCAGAAAATATCAATGCAATTCCAAAAAAAGCTACCTGTCGCTCTGAAGCTTCCAGGTGCGGGTGTGTTGGGCCGCATCTCCATGGTGCTGCTGGTGAAGGTGCTGTGGGTGCCGCCGTTGCTGCTGCTCTTGCTGCACCTCCACCCAGCATGGTGGCACTGTGGCCGAGAAGCGAGGGGTCAAAGTCTCAAAGCGTGTCAGCTCCACCAGTGACATCAGGCTCTCTGTGGTCAGTGGTTGGTCCACCAGGAGGTCCACTCCTGCACAAAGGCAAGTTAGGGGACAATAATGAGACATCAGACTAACAGTATCACAGCGAGGCAGGTCAACAGGTTTCTGGTAAAGTTCATGTACAGCACAATGACTGAAGGTATCTTGTGCCAGTTCTACCTGTGATCCCAGGGCTAGAGGGGTTGGAGGAGGGCTTTGCCCCCTCAAGCAGCAGTTCAGCCCCTTTAGAAAGGGGGCCATCAATAAACATGTCTCCATCGTCTATATCGTCACACACACCTCCAATTTGAAGGAAATGAAGTTCTCCGCCTTTAAAAGAGAGCAGAAACTCAATGAATACTTACAAAGCCTTTCACATTTCTTTAAATTCTAAACACAGTTTATTTATCTATAAAGTGCATAGATAGTCGAATCCCTACAATGAGTAGATACAGTGAATTATATAAAACCAATCAGCAAAGTTGAATAAACATGTATTCTACAAACTTTAAACTTTACTTTCTGGAGGCAAACAGATTTTTACTTTATAGTACATGCTGAATGACTTAAAACAAAATTCTCATATCTCCATTCAAACATCATCAAACATCATCCCAATAAATATCATAAATAACATGGGTAATCATTTGATTATTTAACTTCACATTTCATTTTAGTACTTTCGTAAAGGTAGTCTTTGGTTTGGACCACTTCACTTTACACTGTAAATTACATTTCAATCATCATCTTGAAAACTACTTTTGAGTAGAATGTTGGAAACCTATAGACAGTGTAAACAGTAAATGTATTCATTTATTAAAGCCAAGCACAGCCTCAAAAACACAAAATATTTTTGTATTCCCATATAAACCATCATGTTGCCAAAAATTTTTTGCCTGACATTAAAATAAAATAACTCAATGCTGAAAACTGTCCCCCCCAAAAAAACAGTTTTTTCTCTTGTTTCTGTCACGTTTACAAAATAAATGGAAAACGGCTGCTTTATTAATTTAATGACCTTCTTCCAAGACCTAGATCATCAGTAGGAACCAGTTATCTCAGGTTTGAGGAAAGGGAAACATTTAATGAAAGACCAGCCACCAGCACAACACAACACAAGTGTTGTTGGTTTTGGTCTTTTCATGGATTACTGACAACAAGAAAAACAGAGAAAATAATATGAGGCTGATACTTTAAGTTCATTTTAAACTAAAAACTCCACACCTGTGAATTAAACACATACATTAAATACAATCAAGTGAAAAAATTAATAAACATACACACAACAAAAAAAACATCCTTCATCTAAATCATCTATTCACCCCTGAAGTCAACAGCACTGCTGCCTGCTGAGGCAGAGACTGTCTGCAGGAAAGAAACACTCACCTTTGGTGCAGGCACAAAGGCGGTCGGTCCCAGAGCAATAGGTCACTGAGACAAAGGGGTCCGTCTCCTCCGCTGACCCCTCCTTCTTAAGCGGCTCCACCTTGGCCAGGACCTCCAACGTGGACAGGTCCAGTATCATAATGTACCCGGCCCGTGTGGTGACCACGAGGTGGCCCAAGCCTGCTACCTCTAACCGCTTGCCCTCTTTGTGGGTTGAAGCAGAGGTGGAGGGACCAGAGACTGTAGCGCTGCTGCTGGTTGTGGCTGCTGTACATGCAGTCCCAGTTCCAGAACCAGCAGGGCCCGCCGGGCCCGTTCCAAACCCAGATGAGCCATTCTTTGACCCAGAGGGAAGAGCCTCCTCAGGAGCTTCTTCACTGTCATCCTCCCTGCTGTCAAGCACATCTGGAGGAAGTAATATTAGAGAGGTGATGGCATCACAGGGGTCCCATATCTGCTGCACCTTGACAGGTTCCTCATCCAAGGTGACAATACGGGTGGAGTAGTTGAGCTTATAGAGTGCAAGATAGCCTCCATTCCCACCACTTGGGGACCTCTGCTGCTGCTGCTGGTCTCCTGGGGGCAGGATGAGGGGCGTCTGAGGTGATGAACCCCCTGAGTGGTGGCCTTCCACCCCGTTAGCCACTGGGTATAAGGGATCTCCTTTGCGCTGGTTGCAGAGGGCAGAGTGCAGACGGTTGAGATTGTTGAGAGCCTCCACTTGGTTTGTGGCACTCAAAGATTCAGCACCACATGGCTGAAGGCCAACCAGAAGGTGTACACCATCCCAGCAGGGCGTGATAGAGTCCACATAAAGATTCTCCTCTTCCAACTGTTTGGGCAGCCTCAAGCACTGCACCAAAGCCCCAGGTCGAGGTGGGGTGGAGACGGTCGCTGCAGCAAGAGTGCTCCATTTGTCCACATGTCCGTCTAACCCTGCGAGGTTAGTCGCTGCATCAGCAAACTGCTGAATGTAAGTGATGGGAGGATCCTGGAGAAGAAGCTGCTCATGTGTGTCAAACTCCATCTCTATAATTTGTGGCACAGTGAAGCCCTCCTCATGGAGTCCCTTACTCATTAGGTTGTTCATTTGAGCAAACACTTGCCCTGAGGACTTGTCATCTACCTCTCTGATACTGTACAGCAGCAGTACAGGTATAGTCCTGCGCACAGCTGGCAGAGAGGAGGGGCTTGGAGGTTGGGAACCTGTAAGGTTAGAGAAGCACTGCTCCTGGGCTGCAGTCTGTGGGTTGCATGTCTCTATCTCCATGGGGCCCTGGTCCTGAAGAGGCCCAGGGTGGAAAGGCTCAGGGCCCTGAGTCCTGAGGGGACCATCTGTGGTCCTACGTGTTGCACCTGGGGCTGTGGGTGAGGGTCCGGCCATGGAGGTGCTGGATGCTGAGCGGTAGCTGAGCAGGCCTCCAGCCAGCAGGCAGGGGAAGGGAATGTTGTGGTGGTCGAGGGCCTTGTCCTTTGCTTTGGCCTGGCTGTGGGCCTTGGCTTGGTTTAGTGAGGGATTGGCACCCAGCTCCTCCAAGTCCTTGACCGTGTCCTCCAGCACACTGGCCACCACTTCCCACTGGAGCTTCTCTGGCTGCTGGAGCACGCTCAGTGCGGTCACCCCTAGGCTCACATCCATGCTCTCCCACTGGGACTGCTGACCTGGAACAGAAGCATGACATGAGGTTAAAGATGTTTCTTGTCCAATGATTGAGAAATGCTGTTAGGCATTAAAGAGGAGTTGGGAACAGTAAAGATTCAAGTCGTCGTACCTGTTACGGACTCTGATCGGGAATCACTGTCTGAATCCTCCAACTGGTCATCACTGGAAGAGAAGGGGTTAAATAAACATGACTAACATGACAGAACACAAACTGAAGACTATGACTCACACACTATATTCCTACAAGGCAAGAGGGATTGAGTGGCTGTGTCACAGTATGTTGCCACACTCTTGTCATCTACAATGTTTTTGTTGTTGTTGTTTGTTATAAGATCATTTGGTGGCATGATCACACTATGGAGGCACTCGGATGTCAAAGTTGTTCATGTTGGTTGTAGCCAAAATTACTTTAAATAAAATAGTTTTTAGTTCCCTGTATCAAAGAGGAGGATATATTCCAAATCTGAGGTGCACTCTTCCTGATTTGTCACTTCTGAAGTGTGTGAAAAGCCATTAATCATCCAGTTAGAGCTGATAAGTCAACACTTCTGAAGCTTTGAACAATGCAACAACTCACAGTTGACCATCAAATTTCCAGTAAGTTATTGGTTCTCACCAAGGAATAGTCTGATATTAACTGTGTATAAAACAGTATTTTGTTTTTGTGCTTAAGTTTTTCCTACAGATTTTATATGGAGATTTTAAGTGTTAATTAGTACTTTAAGGTGCTGGTTGGTGGATTTTGTGTAGAAGCAGATGGGCAGCTGTTAAATAAATATTTGGTTCTTCTCCCTTACCTTGCATAACAAATGGCTGATGAGTTACATGCTGTGAGGTAACATTACATAGATTTGAAATTTCTAACAAAATGAGCATTGCAATCAGAAACTGCATACAGA
>JAOXYL010000039.1:1618515-1636763 GCA_028564955.1 Terapon puta | reverse complement strand
TACATGCTGTGAGGTAACATTACATAGATTTGAAATTTCTAACAAAATGAGCATTGCAATCAGAAACTGCATACAGATACCAAAGTCCCTGTGAGTGTAGGTATCAGTGTAGGAGGAGAAAAACTGGTATTGGTTGATGCTCCATCAGAATTAAGGACAAACATTCCATTTCCTTTCTTTCTTGGGTTGACGTAACACAGCTGCTTGTCTCTATTTTCTGTATTTTCAGCCTTGAGTTTCCCTTTGTTACCTTCTCATGTATACCATGGTTCACATATTACCATAGCAACCTCAAGGATTTGTTGTGTGGCACCTTGAGGTTGTTTGCATTATTTATGTGATCTTCTGGATTTTAAATGGAGGCTTATACCAGTTATAAACAAAGGGTGGATATGTATGTAACACTGCAAATAGAGACTAATAATTCCTATACAACTCTAAAAGTCAATACACTGACTAAGTGTTCAGACACATGGTGTGAGAAACGTTTTACACTATGTATGCTTGTGCGAGTTCGTTAAATGTCCAAATTCTTTATGGAAATATGTGTGTGTTTTTCACCTGTCTCCCTCTAACTTGGGCAGGTCAGAGCAGGAGGATGACTCCTCGAGCCATGCAAGAGTTGGTCTCCGAGACTCAGTCAACGTCTGCTGGCTCTGCTCACCACACAGGATCAGCTGCCTCAGGATGGCCGGGTCGTACGGATTGATGTCAAACTTTAAGTGCACCTATTCAGCAAACAATCACACACTCGTTAATCTAGGGTCAGTGGGGTCTGACACCACACCTTTGAAAGTGAAACACAAGGCGGTGATTCTGCTTCGTGCATTACAGGTGGATGCTCTCACCTTCATCATTTTGGAGACATCCCAGATGCAAATCTTGCCCCTCTTGGTGGCAGCAGCCAGGAACTGCGGACAGCTGCCAAAGCCGTAGCAGGCGATCTTATCCGAACTGTCAGGGCTGTTGGGAAACTGGGCGGGGCTGGTTGCCAGCGTCACTGACAGCGGCACATTCTGCGTGTGCTCGCCCTTCACAAATGGACAATTGGGAGAATGTCGCTCGTGTTCGGACCTGAGGTTTAAGGGAGAAATGTTGGGCATCAATGACATGTCAGAGGAACTAAATCAATGTGCAGTTAATGTTCTCCACTCACCACGGCTCATCTGTAGGTTCCCAACAGACCAGACACACGCTGCAGGTGAAGCACATGGCTCTGTCATCCCCTGTTGAGGCAGGCTGTGAACGACAGGAGGGGTCAACAGAGCTCTTCAGAATGCTGGCATGACACCAGAGGACATGAGTTTTCGGTTCAAGTGAACAATCTTGCAGTGACTTGTAACACCAATAGTTTTGCAATTTTTTGACGCAAATATTGTCAACAGCATAAAGGTGAAGTTAACATATGACTGCAGACTGATGTATTCCTAATCTCTCTCAGCACTTACCTGGTGGTAAAACCCTGCTTGAGCCATTGGATCAGGCTGAGCCCACCTGTACCCTGCATGTGGCCACGATGTAAATGTCTCCCTCCTGTTGGCCTCACTGTACATCAAAGATCTGTAGAGAACCACACACACATTTTAGAAACATGCCCATTATTTAGTGCGGTGGTGTGGAATGTATCACTGCACCTGGTCTGGTGTGGACTAAAAGTCAAGTGGAGTATTTGTAATATGCATGTATGCACGTATCATTATAATGCACTGTCAGCGTGAGTGTGTGTGTGTGTGTGTGTGTGTGTGTGTATGTGGTGAAGCTGAGCCCTGATATTGGTGAAACACCAACACAGAGGACCAAAGCCAGCAAAGCAGCACCATATGGACTTTGACGCATGACTACAATTCTTATGAAACAACTCTATAGTGTGAGCTGTAAAACTAATGATGGTGGGAAGAGAGAGGAGCGGTGAAAAGCAACGCGCTTTTCTTAGACGCTGAGAACAACCTATTACACTGTTGGTGAAATCTGATGTTCTCACAGGTTTAATCTAAATATAACTTTTGTAATGTGTCAAAGTGCTGCATAGAATTGCTGTATTTAGAACCACCAACTCCCTAAGAGGACGTTGGTATATTTTTTGATACTTCAAAAAACTATGATTTGTTTCCCTGCTCACCTATCTACAGAGCGCCCAGGGCCCACCCCGAGCTCAGGCCTGGCGCTTGACAAGAGGTAGGAGAGCCTGTCCATGATGGATGAGGCCACAGACAAGGCAGCTACGTTCTGGTTAATCTTCTTCAGCTCATTGACGATGGCGCTGGCAACCAGCTTCAGCACGTGGTGGGGAAGGTGGAAGGTGACCGTCGCCCACTGAAAGAACAGAGGACAAGCAAGAGGTCACTGAGAGACGCTTTTACAGACAGCAAAAGAAAAGCAGACCAGAAAGACACTATGTCCGTCCATTTCTGACACAAACACTGGTACCACTTTCAGTACACAATGACAAATTAGTGTTATATTAGGATGTAAGATCCTTATTCAAAACTCTGTTTACTGACATGGTCACACAAGCACCGACATCTGAGAAGTGCTGCTGTCGTGGATTGACATAAAATGTCCACGGAAAAAATATTTCATTTCTTCATTTTTCACTTCTTCACTAGCCAAAACTCATATCTCTTTACCACACAAACATGGCCCCCCCTCTGGCAGACTGCTGGTCTACACTCTTGGGAGTGAAAGTGAAAGTGGATTAGTATGTAATTCAAAATATAAGCACTCAGGGTCACAACGGAGTATGTTACTTACAGTGAGGCAAACTAACTCTAACTCTAACTCTCTTATCTTGACAAAAGTTGTTTTGTTGGCTAATTAATTGTTTCATATCTAAAATTGTCTTCTATCATCTCACACCAAGTGGGAAGACTTAAAATAGAATACAGTTTTAATATTTGGATTTTTTTTATCAAACAAAAAGTGTCAACCTTTGATAAATAATCTGCCAAGTTTCCAAAAGAGATTTGTGCACTAGATCTCAGATCAAATTTAAACTAAATTCCTGCAACACTTATATAGTATAGAAATATACATAGTGTCTTTCAACACTGATAACTTCTCCTTAATGTATTGGAGTTGAGCAGGTAGTTTTCTTGAGTAATAATAACAATAATTACTAATATGAACATAGCACAGCCCACTGTTCTGCTTTATTTAGCCGTGTGAGAACGCCCTCATACAGGCCAAGGAGCTGACAGAGGATGCAGGTTGCCTCGAGATGGCATGTTCCTCCTCATAGGTCAATCTCAGCTCCGCCCATGAGGAAGACCATCTGTGTATTTGTTTGATGAACGCCATGATATTAGTGTTTTCTGTAATGGTCTTGGCACAATAACGACGACCGCTGCTCTTCTCCTGCTAACATGAGCCGTTAGAAAAGTCACAGGCACAGGGAGCAGAGCAGCGACTGACCCCAGAGTGGTGAAGCACTTTTAGGTTTCTACATGAGCCTCCACATGCTGTTGTGACTCTTCCGTCGTGCTGGTGGCCTCATTACAAAAACCCCTGATGCGTCACTATTGCAAAGTTGACACCACCACAAACTGCGGGTCTCTCTTCAAACAGGACAGAATGAGGAAGGCTGACACACTCACCTTGGCCACTTTGTGATTTGCTGCTGTCTCGTGCGAGGTATTCTTCAGGCCTTCTTTGAGCTGGGTGATAAAGAGTTCGTAGCCCTCTGTGTTGGACACGTCAATCTTTTCCTGACAGGCTGACAGCAACTGCTGGGCCTGAAAACACACACACACACATATATTAATTAAAGTAACTATAAGAGTGGGTCTGTTCATTGGCTGGTTTAGTTTCATGAATTGAAGCATGTTTTGTTGGCGCCTTGTTTTTACACACCCATCCTGTGGAATACTGTTGCAGCATCAGGTCATGATACAACAAGTACGTACATATACACAGTCTACATGATGTGTCCTTTTCCTTACAGAAAAACATCATGCCCACCGCAAGTTCATGTTTCTATCCACAGATTCCACCATCATTGCAATTTCAATGTCACAGCCCTATGGATTGCAGGGTATTTCCCTTAAGCAAAGTCCACAGGGAGGCCGACTTATGGAAAGTTTGCTCAAAGGGCTGAAAAAGTCAGCAGAGAACCTCAGGCAGCTGCAGATTCACTGTGGGAATGGAGTGCACAGAGCAGCGAGAGAGCAGGGCAGATAAAACCTCACTTTACGTCGGCCCCATCCTCCACAGGACGGTGTGCTGAGATACAGTAAGGTCAAGGTAAACGCATGGCTCCAAACACTTTATAGGTAACAACAACAACAAAGCTGGAGTTTCTGAATAATCAACTGGCAGGGTGATTTATGGATGTCCTCTGACTGACCCCCACTCTGCTGCTTTCTTCACAGACAGAATAAGCACTTTGCCCCAGGATGAATATACGGTCAAACCTGAGCAATAACCAGACAGTAACTCACACATCCTCTCCAACGGTGTGCTCTCTAAAGCACTCCGTCATCTGGAAGTGAATGTTGACTTTAGAGATGGGCTGATCCAGGCACATTTTAACGGACTGTCATTGGCTGATCCACACCCAGAGCTTTCCTGTGTGTAGATTGATGGTGTTTTGTCCATCTCAGCCTGTTAGTGTCGCAGCACTGTTCCTCAGTGACGGCTGGGTCCTACACTGCCAACATTTAACTGCACAGTGGAGTGCTACTCAATAAATTTTTCACTTTCACACACTCTGACAGCCAGGTTGGCAAGATTCTGCGAACAAATCCGTTACCTCTCTTCCCTCGTTCTCATTAGCGAGAGCAGTGTATAAAACATTCGAGCAGCGGCCTCTTCTCCTCAGCTGCGACAGACGTCAGTGTCACTGGTTAAAATGATGATTGTCAGCAGCAGTTAATTAAGATTATTCTGCAAATGAGTGAAGATTGCACTGTGCCGTCGTGTTGTGTTGTTCTCAGAGATAAAGGAGCCTCCGGTGTGACGTCGCTGTCCGACTGTGAGAGCAGTGTCAGTGTTACATCTTCTCTCTGGCTGACTGCTTCACGTCCGTTTCAGCAGCCGCATTCTTTCAGGTCAACCTCCTCTAATATCCTATCAATAAATTAAGCTTATCAGCTTAATAGTGTGGAGCCGGGGCCTTCAGTCCTTTGAGGGAGCTGGTGGCAAAAACATCATTAGACTAGATACCTAAACTAGACTAGACTGGATACTAAAGAACTCAGATCAGTTAGTTGATTTAAATGGTGAAGAGTATAGCACTTCAGGCCTTCGACTTGAATCTGTAGAAATGCTACACATATTAAACTAAGACAAGATACACACTGTACATGTTCAAACATTAACAATAACCCTAACACAGTCACTATTCAGTGGCTTTTCCCTCCACCACCACATCTTACCAAAACTGAACTGAATCTGAAAACTTTTTTGTTACTCCTGCAATTATTCAGTTGTTAAAATGGGTGAGTGTGCAAACATAATCTGAGGGAGCATTTACACAAATGTTCACCTGCCAGACGTTTTAAGAAGCCTTTCATATGGTCAGAACGAGCAGCTTATATTGTGATGTGTGCGCAACAAAAGACTTAGTGTAAACACAACGACCCAGGCCAAACACCGCAACGGGTGTCAAATATCAGGCGAGGACCATCTCTGCGAGGCACGTCCTGGACTCTTTCTCAACAGTGTGCATGCAAAACGCACTCCTCTCTTACCTCTGTGACCGGCAGCTCCAGCTGCACCATATCCTCCGGCTTGGCCACTGGAGGCTGCAGAGCCGTGTCCAGGAGCAGGATGCCGTTCAGGTCCTTCCTGCACCCAACTGCATAGTCGTCCACAAAAAGCACCTTGTCCACTGCGGGAAAGTACTGACACCTCACACGGCCGCCGGGTTTGGCTGCGACAGGAGCAGAGCACGAGACAGAGTCAGGAGGTGTGAAGAGGAAAAACGACAAAGCAAAAAACACCACACATCGGTTATATTTAACTTTGGAGACATTGTTAGGTCGGATCTGGATTGTAATTATGAGATAACAGAAGAGGGAACCCTCACTTCTTCACGCTGTTCGCTCTACCGTCTGGTGCCAAACATTTTAGAACAGGTCTGCACGACCTTTTACACTGATAGCATCAGTTGATCTGTTGGATAATAGATCATCTTAAATGAATCGCTTCTTCATGAATACAAATGTCATATTCTGTTTTTTCTCTCCTCTTTTTGACCGTAGAATTACATAATAATAATATATTTACCAGCAGTTACTTTACCAAGTTTCCTTAGTGCTTTACATTACAATAAATTAAGTTTAATTACTTCATTATCTTCTGAGAAATATCAATTTAAGCACTGTTATTCAAATAAGGTGTTTAATCCACCATTTTATTGACCACAGTACAACTCATTAAGGCCTCTCCCTTTGGTCTGTGCTGGCTTGAATGGCTGCTGATTGACAGAAGCTTCCTAATGTCAGCACGGACACTATAAGCTACTGTTGGAAAGCTTGACGGATATCAGTCAAACAGAAAGTGAAGTGAAACGCCATCTGCATGGTGTGTGTGTGTGTGTTTGTGTGTGTGTGTGTGTGTGTACTGTGGTGTTTCTACAAACCAGCACTGACATTAAACAATGAACAGAGCATCAGCAGAATGTGAAAGTGTTCCTGATGTTTGTGTGAAATGTAAGATATAAATGTAAGCTTCTTACTTGCAGTGATCTCATTAAAGAGTGTGCTGGTTGAACACTTTAATACTTTCTCCCCTCGACACTGAATACACTATATTATTTGTTACATTTGTTGTGTGCCTACACACACACATCAATCTTTATACATCACACACGAGTGCAAACATGGGATATTCCAATAATAAAAACAAAGACTCATCACGTGTCTCTTCGCCTTCATCACCTGTGACTGTCTTGCAACACAATCTGTAAGTAAACATGACTCTGGCTACTTCAGTTCAACAAAAGCAAATATGCACCCAGAGAAGCGTACAGCTGGCAATCATTTTACACCACACGTGTGCCTGAAGGTCCTGCATACATGCAGTAGACATACACAGTGTATAAATGTGACATGAGCAGGACTTGGCTGGAGTTAATGGTTGATTGGGTGGGGGGGGATTGTTCAGGGTGGCACTGCTGTCACTTCACTGGTAACAGCCTGCAAACTGCAAATCAGGTTTACATAGTGATGGTCTGAATGAGCAGACCAGGACCAACAGGATTATAATCTGACTTTTTCTTTTTAAGAATTTCAGGGGTTAATATATGGATATATGGTATAAATTAGATCACTTTGTCTTGATATTAACACCAAAAGTGCAGAAAAACATTTCACAACAGTTAGACCACGTTTGCTCCATTTGAGTTGCAGTGATATTTCGGTGTGTAAATATTTTTGTGGAAAGATGATAAAAAGTTGCATCCACTAAAACACACAGTAAAAGATGTTTAAGGACCTTTAAAAGGTCCTGCACTTCATGAGACTCAACCCCCACCCCCCCACGTTCAGCCAAAAATACATACTGAGGACATGACCTCAGTATCCTCAGTGGTAGCTTTGGCCCTGGGAACCAGAGGGACTGCCATCATCATGGAGTGGGTTTCAGCAAACAATGAAACATATCTCTAATCTCTAATCATCCATTTAAATGCTGTCAAGATTATCAACATAAATGAATATCACCTAAACTCAATCTGAAGTCTTCACATCCAGAAGCTGAAGACACTGAGCTGGACTGAAATCTGTGCTCACGCTTACATATGAGAATTGTTAATGACACGCAGTAATACTCAGCCACTCCTACACTTGAATGTTGTTTGACTGAGTGGAAATCTGATTTAGTTGATTAGCTGCTCTGCTTTGTGAGCATGGTTAGAGGAGGAGCTGCAGTCACTTTCACCTGACAGGAAAATGTTTACTGTCTGACACACTTCCATCTGCTGATATGTAAAGTAATAATAACTAGTAGTACTTATTACAACATCAGTTCTACTTTTTTATACTCTCTTTGATTGGATATGTCATTAGTGAACAGTGTAGACACAACGTGCTGCCGCGTGCCACCCTTTTCCCCCAAAACAAGGTTTGAAACAGGGCTCGACCATGTATCCATCGGGTGATCAACACAACATCAAGCCTGACTTGAAAAGTGAAAGTAAACTCAGGTGAGGCTGAAAGTCCCTTTCACTCTCCGAGGGGACAGTGTCCACCACACGCATATATACACAGCATCCGCTCAGAGCAATTTTCTTATTCATATTAGCCATTTTCAGCATAATCTCCTAAAAGTACCACTTCCCATAAACAGCATTATCATCGCCTCTCATCTGAAACAAAGCTCAGATGAGCTGTGGCCTTTTAAACATCACAGTGAGCTAAAAACAACACAAAACGTCTACGACCGTGCAGCGTGTTGGACGAAAGACACCTTTTGGTCAACAGCTTTATAAACACAAACCAGAGCAGGAGTCTTGATCACGGTCAGTTCTTTATCTAGAAACAGGTGGAACATGTTACTTTTCTTCTGTGATCACAGTGACATCATTTAGGATGTAAACAACAACAACAACAGACCAACGTCTCCAGGACAGCTGTGTCCACGCGTCTCTTCCTGCTCTCAGACACACACTGTGGGGGGGGGGGGACACAGCAGGAGGCAGCGATCCTCTCTGCAGAGAGACTGATCACTGTCCTGTCAGAACAGACAGGACACCGAGTGCTGACATGTGAAGAACAACAAGTCCGGTGTTAGGCTGCTCGTTAATGTGAAGACCAGCCAGCCCAGCAAACGGCCATGTTCCCGTCCCAGCAGCCCCACACTGTCCTGTCACTTGACTCTCAGCATCCCAGCAAAGCCTCCAAATGACTGACAGCGAGCCCGGCTCCGAAGTTAAGCAGCCGAAGAGCCGCTAGCCGAGGTTAGCTTCGCGGCTACCGCAGTAATTCACTTTAACAGACCGCACTGACCCACATTTACCGACACTACAGTAGGTGTGCTGCCTCAGAGCTCCAACATATAAAGGACACGTCGTGCGGCACATCGTGACTGACCACTACAATGACAGAAACTGACAGGACGGGCTGGCCGGCTAACTAACCAGCGGTGCGCTAAGTTAACTAGCCAGCTATTAGCTCGCACGGCAGACCTGTCATGTTGCAAATGTGGTAAACATCAACACACGCAGGCCGCTGCTTTCACTTTGGGCAGATCGGCCTCCTGACACGGTACTTTGGCGAAAAAACTGGGCAGGTTGAGCGGCTCCTGTTCGGCCAATAATCTAAGTAGGCCCAAAGACAAGTGCTGGACACAGCTAACGTTAGCTCAGCCTGTGTCGTGTTTGCTGTGTTGACAATCAGCGGCTGCTCGGTGTAAAGTCAAAGTGTCCGGGCTGGGGGCTCCGGGGCTCACCGTGCAGTGCTGAAGCCTGGAGGATGGCCCCCGAGGTGCCGTCAATGACTTTGATGCTGCCGCGGCTGGTGACGGCCAGGATAGCGTTGAGGGCCGGGTGGTAGGAGAGGCTTCGCAGGCCCTCCTCGTCGCAACGCAGGCAACCGTCTCTCAGCACAATCCAGTCTGAGGAGGTGGACGAGCCGGAGCCCGGCGAGGCCGCGGCCGCCATCTTTCCTTATTTTCCCCTTCCCGTCCCTTCTGGGGTTTGTAAGGATCCGATGATACACGTAATACTGCTAAATCTCTAAGACTAACTCCGAACTACCGCCTCCTTTGCCACTGCTGACTCCTTCTGCGGCTTCTTCTCCTCCGCCCGTTTCCACAGCAGTGGCTATTCACCATCGGCGCTGAGGAAGTCCAGGCTGGGCTCTCCGGCAGTTACACCATAGGTGAACGGAGCTAGCGTAGCTGGGTAAACTCTCGCGATAACTCAGAGCGCAGACGAGAACTGCGGGTGGACAAAATAATGAGAACACCAACAGTTAAGCAACAACTAACAGCGAGCAGCGGAGGAGACGGCGGGTGTCTGACTGTGTCCGGGGGGTGTCCGCGGTTCTTCCTCTCGGTTAAATAACAGCATTAACGAGAGCCCAGGCTCACCGCACCGAGGAGTGTCAGACAATCTTTACATCCCACTATTTACTGGAATAGTCGATGATTTATTCATTTGTCACTTTTATTTCTGCTTTTTACCTTAAAACACAGGCAAAAACAAGAGATCAGAAAGTAATGTAGCAGTCCACATCGATAAGTAAGTAAATAGTGAGCAAAATGAAAACGAAAGTTTAAATAAGGCAGAGAAAAAAAGGGTGGTGTTGTCCTGACACATGTGCTCCTCACCACAGCTGACAGGAGAGCAGAGCTGTGCTCACTTCAGTTTGTTTCAGCAGTGCGAACATCCAATCACATCAGAGTCAAAACAGATCCCCCAGCATGGATGATGAGAGATCTTTTCTGACTATAAAAGCTTCATTAGAGCTCTGTCTGTCCAATGACTGCAGGAGATGTTTCATCCTTCCACATGAGAAGAATCTGTCGTCAAGAGAAACACAAAGGAAAAAGCGTTTAACATTTGTCTTCTTCAAATACTGCTCCAAACAGAGAACAGTGAGGGACCTCAAACTCCCTCCAGAGACCTTTGGAGGTGTGTCCAGTGCTCAGAGCAGGGCCAAGGCCCGTCAGCTTCATGTGGTGAAACACTGCTGATCTGTATACATATAAAAACTAGCAGTCAGTAAGATGATATTTCTGGACTTGATGAATAAAATATCATCAGTATACAGATCTGCAACAGAGATCTGTCTTTTCTGTTCTAGATATTAAATTTGGATGTTTTTTTTTAAAGTTTAAGTGAAAGGTGGTGGAGGAGGCCGTTGGTCGGCTCAGACAATGACAGAGAGATGGTCTTTGTTCTCACAGAGTCAGAGACCATGTGGGGTTCAGCAGATAACGCTCAAGTGCTGATTTCACACAAGTCACTGGAGACAAGGAGCTCATTTTGTACGTGAGCTCATCTGCTGCTCTGCTGAAAACATCTAAACAGTCATGAGCTGTAAAGGGCAAGCAGCTGACCGCCAGCTGTTTTTGAGCAGGTTTGGATACAGTGTCAAAAGGCGAGCTAGTTTGTTGACTAATTAGGCAGCACACACCCCCAGCTTTGACAGCAACACAGCACACTGAGAATTTAATACACAACTGTGTCATTCGAACGGAGGCCTTTAAGGAGGAGGAGGGTCTCTGTGACCGCCCTGTTTAGGTGGAAAGAGGCGTATCTAGATAGGGCCACACAACTACAACTACACAACTACAACTACAAACAGGTAGTGTAGCTGCAGGGGGTCAGGTCCACCGGAAATCACTCACGTTGACAGATCAGTGAATTTTAAACAGCTCCCTTTGTGTGTCCCAAATGATTTTAAACAGCCTGCGTTCAGCCATTGTTAAATGTACAAAAACAAAATCTCAAAACTGCAAAATGATATTTTCAAAATTCTTGTGAAACTGGTTTTATCTCCTGGACGTGCTTATAGCTGCAGCTGGTGGGATTGAGAGGAGAATGGACAGCTTCCAGCTCCACCCTTCCTCTGTTGAAGCTCGATTCGCTTCTTTCTTTTTTGCCTTTTGCTAAAAAGAAAGAAGCGATTTTGCTTTGTTCCATTCTTCGTCTGTTTTCTTATATTTTCAGTAAACAGCTGTTTTCTCATGGCTTGGTCGCTCTGACATCGTGTGTACGTAAACATGTAGTCTTGGCGGGACTGTGGTCATTTTTTTCAGACTTCTATAATCTCCACTTCTGTTACTGTGTCTATAGTGTGTTGTAAACAGTTACACTGTAAATATGGAGCACCTAGAAGCAGTTTGGGAGGAGTGCGAGGTCCCTTTTGTTAATGTTGAACTGTTTTTTCCTCTTGTTAAGGGAGAGTTTAGATAAAAGATTGGTCACTTGTTTAAATTTTTTGTTTTTTTTGTCACAGAAGCTTCAGGTTCAATTGACTGTTGAATCTTTGTTTGATGTTCTAGGCATGGCTAATGTAATCTGGCTGACATTTTAACAAAGTTTGAACTTTCTTTGGAGTGGGAGGGGTCCTACACAATGTCTTAGTTCCCAATAGACTGCATACATCACAATATATATGTGTTTGTGTGTATACATATTACAAACTGTTTAAACATTACTTTATATACTGTGCCACGTCTACATATCACCATTGTACCTTTTTACATGTATTCAATGTTTGAAGCTGGAAGTCATCGATTTTAATTTTTATCATGAAAACATGATGACAATAAAGTGAATCTTGAATCTTGAATCTTGAGTAGTACTGTTGCATTCTGTGTCATTGTAATTGTTGAGTGCATGACAATAAAGAAAATGTGAAGCCTCCCCACGTACAGCAGGAGAACAGGCTGGGAAACAGCTCTCTCTCCTTTTTCATGATGCATGATGGGGAGTCTGCTAACATACTAATTATGTTTATTTTGAAAATGTAAACTGAATTGGGTGGTTAAGTGAGCATTACAACATTTAAACTTATCATTTGCTCTGAAAATAAAACCTAAAAATGCTGAATTTAATAAAATGTTAGAAAAGATTTGTTGATTCCAGTAGATGCTGGAACAATGATTTGAGGTGTTTTGCATTTTTGAATAAAAATGAAATGATTATCACAATAGTCACCGACTAATTTTCTGTCTGTCAAATAATTGTTCAATCTGTTGATCTCCTTGGGTCAGACTGTATGCACTGTTGGTTAGTTCCATCTCTTACTCAGCATCATATGTAATGAGCTTGTTATATGCTCTCACATGATAAACCCTGCGCCGTCATAGCAACCAGCTAAAGCTCTCGTCCCTCTGTCAGCACCAAATACAGTCATCTCAGTGCTGTGCAGACCCATCTGCTTATCACACACAGTTACCCTGACTGATGGTGCTAAAATATGTCTGCTCAGTCAATAATGGCAGCTAACAAATGCTTCTTGGTGTCGCTGGGAGTTTGCAGGTTCGTCTCTCAGCCCCCACTGAACAGATGTTAAATGCTGTCACTAACATGCAGTGATGTGCACCATTAACCAGTCTGAGTTCCCAAACAGGCGTGCAGCAGCATGGCTCTCAGGATGGATGTGAGTTGGTCCAGGCTGAAATAACTTAATTACTATACCATCAACACCAAGATGGATCGCCATGGCATTCATGTTTCCCAGAGGATGAACCATACTAACTGTGTTGATCCTCAAACTTTTACTGAAGCAGCTGCCAGCTGTGAAATATCTTGGTGTACTATTCAATAGATTGTCCTCACATTTGTTCAGATGTCTGTGGTGCCTAACGTCTGCTGGCACAGTCACACCAAATGTGTTGAGGACATCAAATCAAATAGATTTATTCAAAGCCCAAAATCACAAATATGGTTTTCCTCAGAGGGCTTTACAAACTGTACAGTTGTGACACCCTCTGTCCTTAGATCCTCTGGGTCTAAGGACAGACGGACATTCATGGTCCCAGGATGATGTTTCGACTCTTGGTGTTCTTCATACTCTCGTTACCACCAGGATGGTGGTGCCACATGAAGCGTCCCATGCACTTTAATCACTTTGTTGGGTTTTTATCCATCTTAACACCAGAATTTCCATTTGTACAGGACTTTGATTTATGACCAAATACCCAAAGAACAGGACAGATTCCTACGATGCTCTGCTGTAATTATTACTCATGACTCACAGAGTGAGTTGGTAGGGCTGGTAGGGCTGTAGACGTGTAGACTTTGTTACTTAACGAGTATGTTATGCAGACTAGCAAGTCTTTGTTGTGGGTGTAGTTCAGACTGGTAGGGTTGGACAATGCACTGTAACTGTTCCTGGTGTGGTCAGGACATGCTGTTACTCAACTTAGTATCATTTCATATTGAACCCTCAGAGCAGATGATTTCATCGCTGGATGTTGCTGACAGTTAGAACAGACCATCTTTGAAGTGGCCGACTGTCTTCACATTACAGCAGCTGCCTGGGTCAAATACGATAACAGATAAATAGCCAAAAAAAGCATCTAACAAATGTCTTGCTAAAATGATTACTTAATTGATCAACAAAACTTTTAATGATAATTTTATGATAAGTTGTTCAAGTAAAGATACATAATTTGCTGAGCGTCTAAAAAGTTACATTATACTGTCACTAGCAGCTTTAATACAGATCTTGCAAAATGACAGGAATAAAAGATTAGATGCGACATTTTCCTTTCTCTGTACAGTTAAACTGGCAGGACTCAGAAGTTGCAGTTTGATTGACAGCCAATGTAAAGTATTAATTTGTTTTATTTACTAACTGCAGAATCAGTATAGTATGATGATTCGAGTGTAACACTGTTCATAAGTTGATTTTTGGGATGAAATTGGCAATCAGTAAGCTAACCATCAGCACAGTATAGTGTCCATCCAGCTGAAGGCACGGCTGTGTCTCAGTACAGAGTCATGCACATGCCCAATCTGTTCAGACCATCTTCAGGGTGCTGCAAGCACCGTTTAATGTTTTAGTGTGACCAGCTGTGTTTACTTTGCATGATGCAGTAATCAGTCAGGAGATACCAGATGTTTAAGTGACAAATTACTATCGATTTACTGTAAATATTGATCGAATGATTAGATTCCTGTATCAAATGGTTTAACAAACAAAACTCAGGGGGTGGGAAAACAAGGCACAACATTAAGAAGACAATGGTTTATATCATTAACTGCCCCAGTAGACCTGCTTCTGCCGATGAAATCCACCAGTCTGTGAAAAATGAAAAGCACACATAGACACTCATAGTACACGGTGGTGCAAAACAACAAAGAACATAATGCTCAAAAATCTCTTTCTCTGTGGTGCCGTCTCTTCTCAGATTCTTCCTTCGGCATGAACATATACACATAAATGTTTGGCACCACATTCTTCAGAGGGATAAAGGGTAAATCATTAAATTAATACACAACCGTGATTATTTCCTGCTTCATCAGTTACAAACAAATGCAGGACAGGGGACTGTATTGCACTGGTGAACGAGAAGTCTGTGTACTGAAGTTGAAGCTGTAAAAGCATATGCATTTTATTGACCAAACACATAAGGGGAAAAAAAAACTATATACATAGATATATATTCCCAACATCCCCAGCATCTAGAATTTAACAGAGTTAAAAAAGAAATAAACACCTTTTTAAAAAAATCCTGGTTCCATAGTTTGACTTTTCTCCTCCCAGGGTCACTGTCCATGAAAAGGTCCACAGTTTCATCGCATCCAGTCACACGCCGGTATATAGTGACAGGAAGTAAATGTACAAAAGGAAAATAGGATATATGAGAAGGGGCTTCTTCGTTTTAAATTCATCTCCGACGAGCAGGGAAGCAGCACTGTAAGCAGCCCAGAACACCCCGAACAGCTGAAACATCAGAACAATCAAGTATCATTACATTTATTCTTTACGATGAGAAGTGTGACACAACTCCGATCACATAACTGGTTTTAGAACAGCTGCACTGAGTAAGCTCTTTCTCGTATTCCGAGTTATTTAACATTATTTGACCAGCAATATTCACTGTCTATCTTCTATCTTCTATCTTGCTTTCCATTGAAAAAAAGTAAATAAAATAATAATAAATAATATGTAATATGTACATAAATATTAAATTTAGCTACATTGTACATACTCTAAATGTACACTACACTGTCAAGCCGTTTTATTTCTACACAACATGAAAAATGAATGACTCTTCTTCGATATGTCATCTTTGACTCACTTTGATTAGTGTAGAAACCACCTCGAACCCTCCGATCACTAACAGCAGAGGGGCTATGACGATGAGAGGGAGAAGGGAATATCCAATGACTCCGAGAACCTGACCGAAGGAAACCTGCCCGAAAGACCAACAAGACTCCGTGAGAACATGCAGAACATCTTCTGCTTTACAAAAAACAAGATGGAGCCACGTCTGACTGTGTTTTGACTGGCTGCAGGAGACGATGAGCTGTCTGCCGCACTTACCTCACCACCGAGAACACGAGCCAGCAGGAAGATCGTTAGCGACCCAAATATCCAGATGGTGATGATCCAAGACACGACCTGCAAAATAAACCAACAGAGTTTAGTGTCAAAATTAGGAGAAATAACCACAACTATTAAATCACATCCATATAATGAACAGTTAGCCATACATACTAAAGAACAGCTCAAATAGAAATCTTTAAATGAACTCTGCTTTTCAATTTGCAAATTTGACTTTGTATTGATCAGAAGCCACTGAGACACTCAAAAACTCTCCTCCTGCAGGGACTAAACAAAACTAACAATGTGTATCCACATTATTGTCACCATGCTTTGGGGACAAATTCCTGGAAGTGAATTTGGGCACTGCTCAGCAAAACCGCTGGTGGTAAATGATCAGTGGGAAACGAGCACAGCAAATGCAAAAGCCAGGAAAACAGACACTGAAAATATAGATATTGGACAAGCCCCCAGATCTAGTCATGAAAATTTGTGGTCAACAGTTTGTAAAACAAAAGATATCTCACTATTTGGCAGAATGGAAATACAGCCAAACGCCTGACTCGTGCCAACCTTTGCAGTGTCTTGGATTCAGCATGAAACAACATAAAATAAAATCAATATTGAAACACTGCCACTTTGACTGTTCTCCCAAAACCAGCAGAAATCTATTAAAGTTTCTCTCATTTTTTATGTCTATCCAAAAAATACACCAAAGCCTCAAGTTGACCGTAAAAGTTCAGGTTACAGGTTCCTGTAAAGAACAGATTGTCATAGACAGGCCTGGAGCAGTGTGGGAAACATGTCTGAGTTCATGTCTGCTGATGACACAGTGGTGTGTGTTGTGTCCTGCTCACCCTGAACTGTCCATAGATGGAAATCATGGAGAAGAGCAGCACCACTGCTAGAGGCCCCCAGAAGTCCGGGTTGTCTCTGACCACCTGCCGGTTATAACCCAGCGATGGCATCGGCATCAGCACACATCGGATCTTGTAATAGATGTCCTTCAGGTCAATGTCCAGCTCCTCCCTGCTCACACAAACAAAACAATGTGTTACATCACTAGCTGAGGTCCTGCTGCAAAGTGGCAAAAAATACTCTTAAGTATAGATTAAGAAGTGGATGAGTCAGTGTTCAATTCCCTTTAATAAAGCTGGGCGATACCACCTAAAATCTGACCTCTGTAAGTCTGTAAATTAATGAGCCATTTCTAATTTACTTTACTTGAACATGAGATTTTTTGACCTCCCTGCAGGTGAATGAAATGCTGGAACTGTACTCAGTTTTTGAGGAGCTGTCGAATGTATCGTCATCATGAGTAGTTACATTACATTACATTGATGTTTTGCTGCTGGTTTGTGAAGGTGTGTTGTTCTCTCAGATTCATTACAGGCACATCAAAAGCCTGTGAGGAGGAATGAATCAATAAAACATGCTGCCTTGATTGAAATGAGGTCAGTTTGAGAGGCATAATCTTGGTTTTGCTAACTTTTCGATTCAGTGCGTGGACCTATTCAACAGAGTTTCCGGCATTAGTGGATACAGCCTGGTTCAACAAACCTCTGACTAAATAAATACACTCACAGGAGAGGTTTGCTCTCTTCGCTGCCGTCCTCCTCCACCTCCAGCAGCCAGCCGTAACCTCGCTGCCTGAGGAAGGTCGTGGCATATGGGTCTTTAACGCTCTCTCCGCCCATGTTTAACTTAATATCTGGAGCACTGATGGTGCCGCTGAGCTCTGTGAAGGACAAGTTTGACAGTAGGATGATCACAGACACACACTGAACAGTCCACACACACACACACACATACACAAACACACATTCCTCCCAGAAGCCACAACTTGTTCAACAAGTCTCCTCTATGCAGAGACGGGGAAGTCCTCTGCTCACCTCTTTTCTTGACGCACTTATTGACATGGCGAGATCATATTTGTCCGTATATGATCAAAAATAAGCTAGACTGCTCACCTTTTAGCCAAACTCTACATTAACTCATACATGTGTTCAGTTATTTCTTATTTTGTGATTCATGTGTTTTTCTTTACAGTCCTGTGACTTTTGTAGTCTAAACCCTGAAAACATTAGTATATGCACAAATATGACACTTTGCTTTTCTTTCCCTTTTTGTGTACAATAGCCTCATCCACTGTACAATATTTTAATTCAATATTTTAATTTAATTTAACCACATTCCACATGAAGCCATGTTTATCTATTTATTCATCCCATCTACTTTATCCTACCTAGAGGTTATTGCTTATTTGCTTATTTTTTATCCTAATTCATACTGTCCTGTGTG
>JAOXYL010000039.1:1580884-1599343 GCA_028564955.1 Terapon puta | reverse complement strand
AAGACAGAGACATAAGACTCCAGTCAAGTTCAAGTCCACATTGTTCGTGTTAAACTATAAGACTCACATATAGAGTGAAAACCAACCACCAGAAACAGTCAAATAGGCTAAACACTTAAATCTACATTTTTCCAACAGAATAAGAGTTATTATCAGGACAAAAACTATAATCAGCTTCAAATAAGTTCAGTTTAGAAACCTGTATTGTCAGATATCTGGTCACAGGGACTGTAGGGTGGACTTCAGCGGGCAACACTATCCACTGCTGCTCGAATCAGACTCAGTGTATTTCCTATCAGTGGACATTCCTGATCCTGACTGCACCAAGTCTGCTGTGTCAACATTTTTATTTAATTCTGTTATTGGTGTTAGCAGACTTATCTGACAGGTGGTAGTTAAAAAAAAACGCCTCTTTTCTTATTGATGTGTGAAGTTTCTATTGCTGGGCCATCTGCATCAGGTTCTCTGTGTTATATTATTAATTACCAGAGGGTGTGGTTAACACCTCTGTTGATCAATGAGCAGTTGTCTGTCAACAGCCTACAAAGAGTAAGGAGTCTTGCTCTTCCTTTGTGGGATGATGTTATAACTTTGTTAGAGCTGAGGATCTTTTTCACTTTGTTTTATCTTGCTTCCTGTCTAGTGTGCATCCCACCGCCCAACCACATGGCCCAATCCCTTCTCACTCTCCTCAGTCTGTTTATCCTGACCTCCTTTCTTTCCTCATCCATCTCATCAATATCTATCTGACAGTTGGTTGTTTTCAGATCACTCCTAAATCAGCTGGAGTGAACTGCCTCATACAGAAACCCACCCTCAACCTTTTGGATGCCAAAAAGAAAAAAAAAAGAAAAATCATGTACAGTTTGTTTCCAGCACACAAAACAGCTTGCTGTCTCTACCCCACAAGAACAGCCCTCCCAGCACACACCAGTCTGTATTCAAGCTGGGCCATTTAACTGAGGTTTCTCTTCTTGCCACCACAGAGGGACTCCCCACTGTGACAGCATCACTGTCCTCTGTATAATCTTTCCCAGTTCATGCACACATAATAATCTACCGTCCTTCACTGACAACATCATATTAACACTCTGCTCTTGCAGATTAATCCTCTGTAACATCCTGCAAAACGTAGCTGTCATTACAAAGAATTACACTTCTTTGTTGTCCTGTCTATGTAATTGGAGAACGAGCTCCTCATTGACACCAGCTCAGCAGAAACTCTTCACAACTTTCCTTGCTGAAAACTCATCTGTTTACACTGCACCTTGGCTCACTTTTATCACCTGTTCATTTCTAATGTAGGACTTGAAACACTATGGAGTTACTATCCTTGCATTATTTAGAGTTTGATGAGGTGTGTAATTCTTCTTATTATTTCTTTGTTTTTTTTGGTATCCACTTGGTTGAATGCTCTTATTATAAGTCGTTTTAGCTGTAAGCATAATCTAAGTAAATGTGATGCAATGACAGATTTTCTGCTGGACAGAAAAAAAGTTAAAGCCCTGCACAGTACACCAATGTTACAGACAAAGGTTAGCATTCTCAACAGGGTTCTACTCAGCCTGTGAAAACAGCTGTATACTGTGTATCTGGATCTAGATTAGCCTTGTAAAGTTTTTTTTAAAAAGAACACTTATTATGTCACCAGTGTTATCTTGGAAGATGTTAAGAGATGCTATTGGTTACATAGGAATTGGAATTACTGACACTGATTCAAACTGATTCTGCAGCCGCTCTGAGCTCTGTGAAGTGAATGGGTGGAGGACATGGGTGGGGTTTGAAATAATCTTCTGGGTCTAATCATGTAATGATGGTTTCATCGGCCTTCAACAGCCTTTATTGTGAAGGCTGATGGCTCTTTTTCTTATCCGGGCATTCAGCTATACACTGAGGTACCATGCCACAGCATTCTCCTCTGAAAAAGTAGTTGGACCCTCATGCACACATTTTCTGCTCATAGATAACCACTGGTGAATGGTCTTTTTTGGGGGTCAAATACAATCTCCTCTTTTTTCTTGGCAGAAGAGAAAGTGTTTTGTTACTACTGGTCCACGTTCTGGATGATATTGTTAACATTAAAGTTGTTAACTTTTAAGTCTTTACTTTTACACTCCTTATCCTCGTCCCTTCATTAGTATAGTTTCTATTGCTTGCGGTTTAGCTATTGTCCTCCACTGACAACACCCATCTCAATCTGCCCTCTGTACCGTCATCACATTGTGTTAATTGATTGGATGGGTTGGGTAGTGACTCATACTGCATAGCTGTATCTTGGTAAGGAGAATGTTGAAGCAACATTACCTTCAAAATAACTGAAATGCCTTACAACACAAAGCAAATCCAGTTCAACAACACTATAAATTATGGTCTGAAAATCGAACACAGGCTTAAATCAACATATCTTAGACATAGTGAAAATAGTACCTTATTAACATCACAGAGTTGGTAGTTGTTCCTTTACTATCACATATTCCACTTGATTGATGCATTGTTCGCCTCTGAATTTTCTTCTTAATCACACAAATTGAGACAGTGGAGTGGAAACATGGAACACATAAATTAGACCAAATACATTTCATGTATTGCATTTCTAAATACATGTGCATTGTAATCAGAAGAGTTTATTTAAAGTATCAAAGTGAAAGTATGACTGTTGAATGTTGAGGTTGGTGGATGTTGAACTCTGCATAATAGTACCTTACACCATCATTATATGTTATTCAAATCTTAACGGTCAAAATGACATGTAACTACAGCTGTCAAATAAATGTAGTTGGAATAAAAAGCATGGTGTAGTGGAGTATTGTACTGCAGGTATAAACACTTCAGTGTAAAAGACTTAGCAGCTGAAAACAGATCCTGTGTTGGAACCATTAGTACATTGTTGACCCTGGAAACAAACGTTGACAATCTCACCTCAAGGTCTGTTTGGTTGCTGTTCTGGAGTTTTCAATGATATCACATGATCTTCATCAGTAGGGCGAGTTACATTGTTATAAGCTATCTATCTTAAAAAAAGCTCGAGTTTACATTTATCTACAACCAGTGGTCACTTAGAACCCAGTACTTATGGAAACAGGGGAAAACAGCTAACCTGCCTCTCAGCTAATACCACTTATTCATCAAACAGACATCAGAGAGGTATCAGTAAGTTCCCAGTGAAACTAACCTAAACATGACAATACAGATGATATTGATCAAATTGTCATTAAAATACAATTCAGACAGTTTAATATGTACTTTATGAAGTGATCCTATATCATGTAGAAACTGCACTGTATTTAGTCTTTTTCCACCACCATTTATTTCACTGGTGAGTTAACGGATAATGAAAATGTTTGGTTTTGTTGCATATTGATACCTGTAATAAATTGTTCCCTGAGGACTTAGAATAAATAAGGTAAAACAGTTGTTTAACTGTTTGAAAACAAGAATTTAAACCCATACTTTGCATTTTGGAAACGCTTTATTCTACAGTGTTTTTGAATTTGTCATACCCTCCTGACAGTCACTGTGTTACACAGATCTCAGTATGGTATGACAATAATGGGGTTTATTTGTGTAACGTGATTCTTATGTCTGTTTATTGGTGTTCAGGTTTAGAGTACTAGTTACTGTTGATTCATTTAAGCAGGCTGCATACACAACAACATTTTCATAATGTATAAGATTAATCACAACCAGTGCAGTCTAGAGTAATGAAATTATTCAACCTATACAGTATACAATTTTATCAATCAACGAGCTATTGCTAATTGGCAAAATCATGGAAAAACAGTTGTCAAAAATGCCCAAAAAATATATATCCCAGAACACACTAAATGTAAGAAAAGAAGAAAATATTAGATATCAAAATACTAGTAATTGTGTGTGAGACAGTGTTGCTATGTGTTGGTTTCTTTGTTAACCTGGTTAGTCCTGTTAAGGAGTGGTGTGTTTCTCTTAGCTACGTCTTCCTGTCTTGTGCTTTCTAGTCAAGTTTCGGCTTCCAAAAGACCTGAGACTTGCTATCTGTGACATGGTTTGAAATTGAGGTGTGTGTATGTGTGCGTGTGTGTGTGTGTGTGTTGCAAGGAGAAAAGGGGACACTCTGAGAGGCGGTACCAATGCAGCCTAACCTGTTCTCCTGGCTGGCTTTAGGCTCATAGGCATTTAACTGGCAGATCCATCCTGCCCTCCCTGACAGAGCAGCAGTGATACACAGAGGAGGACACATCTCTCCCTGGGTCCTTAATTGGAAGCATCTCTGGCAGCAGCATATGTGAGTCCATCAGATATGTCTTTTTTTGGTTGATGTGAATGTTGAAATAGTTTAGGAGGATGATTGCTCTAATTTGTTGTTATTACTTAATAATATGCACAGAAAGCACATGCATTAATAATATTTACATTAACGGAAACATAGTTTAAAATAATTATATGACTTAGAAATGAGGTTTGGCACAAGGATACAGACTAGGCTTAAAGGAACGCTCTTGGCATATATAGCATTATATATTATCTTGAAATATTTTCTAAATATTTTCACAAGTCAGTGTTTTTAAATTGTGTCTTGGTATGTGATGACCCATGCATGTTTTTAGGGAAATGTGTTGTGGTTTCAGGCATTAATAAAAAGCGAGGTTTAAAAATAAAATGATAAAACTGAAGATTTCATTTTCTGCATTGTTGATAAGTACTGCTGTCAATGTGATTTGATTTTCTTTGGCCATGACTTGGGCATACCAAACTAGGACAGACATCTGACTCATACTGTTTTGCATTTGGTTGATATCAGTGTTAAAGTTGCCACCCTGTTTTAGAGGATACACCTATCAACCACACCACTCTGACTGTTTATTTCTCATGTGACTACACTGTCTTTCCTGTTTTCTTTGAATTGCTGCTATTTTCTGCTTGGAGGAAGTAGGCATAGAGCTTGAAGCTACCATGCAGTTATTATGTGTTATATTTCTATCTTATATTTCTTTGAAAGTCAAAGATGCCCATGCAGGAACCTATTTGATTCTGTGACGTTATCCATAGCACCGTGATGTCTATTGTGAACTATCACTCTACATACTATTAGAAGAAATCCATTAAGCATGTGTTGTCAGTAGAATATGAATTACTTCACATATGCTTGTCTAATTGATTTTTAGTCATTGACAGTTCGGGTCACTACGTTTTTTGTCCACTTCAGTACCTGCTTTTGCAGTGTTTCTTTATGACTGCTGCATTGATATTGATAGGTGGTGAAACTTTTTGATTTCATTGGAAGAAAACTTTCTTACTACTTGGTGGAAGACTTGTTTTTTTATGCAACTATGCTGCAAGTGAATTACATTAGCATTTACATGTGAATGTGTTGGGGTGTGGTTGAAGGGAGGGTTTTGTATGTGTGTCAGTCAGAATGCATCCAAACCAACTGGTTTAGATGCATACGTTCCCCTGAACAAACCTGGCAGAGGCTTTGGATTCCTGAAGGGTGAGGTCACATGGTGTATGGGCGTGTTTTTTGTCATGTCAGTCATATTCAGAAAATTAAAGTGCTGCTAAAGGCAGGTAAAGAACTCAGAGACAGGGATGTGTAGATAAAGGGATGACATTACCTCCAGTTAGAGCTACTGATGGCTAATGGAAATGATTTCTAGATTGTATAATGAAGATCTTCAGGTAGTGCTGTATTCATATTATAACTTCTACTACTTGTACTACTGGCATATTGTCTGCTTTCATATTTAATGTCATCTTTCGTTTTCTACTGTATGCACTCTGGGGTGTAATATCAGAAATTTCCCAAAAATTTGGTAGCTTGCATAGATATACTGTAGGTTACATTTAACACAAAACAAGTAATAAATTGAATGAAAAGGTACAATGCAAAATGGTTGAAAGATCCAAATGGCAGTACATACTCTCAGTTCAAATCAAATCAAACCATCACCATAGGCAAAATAATTTCAACATTCACTCTTCTCAAAATATTTTTTTGCTTTTGTTTAATTAATAATATATCAAAAACTTAAACCAGTGCATCGCTAAGAGCATGAAAACCATATTACTGATCATATTCTTGGCAAGGATTTTTATTTGAATCCTTGAAAATGAAAGTGGGAAACGTTTCTAATGAATGTTGACTTACAGTAATCAAGACACTGCTGCAGCAATCATTTGTTACAGTTTTTCATTGCTACACTTCATCTTGATCTGTTAAACTACATAGTATAGTTAAAGTATATCACTGATTTAGGTTAAATTAACACAACTTTGTCTGTTGTTTTACAGATACATTTGCTGTGCTTTGGAGAGCCCACGGTCTCTCACAATTTGGTATAAATTCCATGATATGTGAATGTAAATACGCCTAAGAAATTATGGTAAGTATGAAACCCTAAATAAAATCTATATGTGACAGCATTAATATAAACATCTTAAAAGCTGGACTAGAACAAATTACAAGATTTTGCATATTGTGTTTCTCTGTTGAACATAGAGTGGAGACAGTAAAAGCAGAGGTTTTTCAGAAAGCCTGGTCCTGGATGACTCTGAGAAAGGAGTTGTGATTACAGGAATCACAGACGACAAAATTGCTGCAAAGAGTGGTCTGCAAGCAGGTAAGAGGGAAACCAGTGATTACTGAAACCTGTGTTATTTCTTCCCTGTGGTTTAGAGATAATTCAACCACTGTCTGTAGCTAAAACATATGAGGAAAATCTAGAAATATGTTTGAGTTGGTTTTGCTTTTTCCAGGGGATGAGATTGTTGCAGCCACTATACACTTGGACCACCTCAACAAAAATGAAGTGTTGAACATATTGAAGATCCTGGAACCATTTGACGACAACATGAAGGTTCTGACAAAGAAGGAGCTGAATGCCAGTGCAGGCCTTGGCTCTTTGGGATTAGGTCTCAATGACCCTGCTAAGGTGAACATCACAAAATTAGGTTTAGCTGACAAACACGTACCTCTAGCTCATCAAACTATCTGCATTGTTTGATCTTTGTGAGGTTCTGAGATTTCTAACCATTTTTTTTCTAGGGACAAGTAAACCTTTTGTATGGTGTGTGGTGTTAATCTAGTCAAAGCCATCTTCCACTGATGACTTGGACTGTCTTTGCCTTATTATGTTAATTAATCCCAGGTCACAAGTCTGAAACAAATGATGTCTTAGCACATTTTATTATTTCATTCAACTGTCAGATTTTTTTGCATGGACAAAGACTATCTATGGACACTACTGACACAGTGTCAATATTTTTTTACCAACAGATGCTCAACATACAGAAGGATCTATCACTTGATGCATCAGCCGAGGCACCAGTTGTTTCCCTTGATGGCCTGAGTGGAAAACTAAATGCTACAAAGGGGCTGGGAGGTGACATAAGTGGTCCCACTCTCAATGGAACCCTTCCCAGTCTAAATATGCCGTCAGCTAATGCTGATGCCAAACTGACAATGCCTTCTGTTGGACTGACTGGACCAGATGTAAACACACCTGACATCAGTGTTTCAACTCCCGAGCTCAACACTACTAGTGCCTCGCTTGACATCAAGAAACCAGAAATCCAGACGGACAACCTGAAATACAAAACCCCAGCATTCACAATGCCACGTTTCAATCTGCCTAAAATCAAAACACCCAAATCAGAAATGAAAGTTTCTGGTGATGTAGACCTCCCTTCTGTCAGTGGAAACCTAGAGACACCAGACCTCAATCTCTCTGCCCCAAAATTAGATCTTAAAGGTCCAGATTTGGGCCTGAATGGGCCAGAAGTGGATCTGAATAGTCCAGATGTAAACTTAGAAGCACAAAATACTGATATTGACATATCAGCACCGTCAGGCAAAATCAAGTGGCCTCATCTAAAATGGAAAGGTCCCAAAGTTAAAGGACCAGATGTTGACCTAAATGCTGATCCTGGCGTGAACCTCACAACACCAAAGATCGATGGGAATCTAAGTGCACCAGATGTTGACATTAACCTTCCCAAAGCTGACATCAAAGCACCAAATCTTGACATGGATGCACCATCTGGTAAAATCCACTGGCCTCATTTGAAATGGAAGAAAGAAAAACTTCAAAGCCCAAATGCTGATCTGGATTTAGATGCAAGTCTTAACACACCAGATGTTGATCTCTCCATTCCAAATTTGGAAGGAGGAATAAATTCACCAGATGTTGACATAAACTTGACCAAGGCTGACCTTAAAGGAGGGGATCTAGACCTGCAAACCCCAAACCTTGATGTGGAGGCTCCCTCTGGTAAAATCAACTGGCCCCACCTCAAATGGAAGAAGCAACGCCCAAAAGCAGACATAGATGGAGATCTAAATCTCCAAGCCCCAAAGTTTGAAGGTGACATTAATGTACCAAATGCTGAGCTAAATGTCACAAATGTTGACCTGAAAGGCCCCAATGTAGATGTTCCGTCCCCAGATCTTGACATTGGAAAAATTAACTGGCCTCATCTGAAATGGAAAAAACCAAAAATGAATGGTCCCAACATGGACCTTAATGCAGATCTGAGCACACCAGATATCAACGGCTCTGTTGATGGCACAATTAGCACCCCAGATGCTGATTTTAATTTACCCAAAGCTGATGTAGATGTTGAAGCTCCATCTGGGAAATTCAAATGGTTTACTCTCCGAAAGAAAAACTTGACAGTCTCAGGTCCTAAGGTTAATGGTCAAGATGTCAATCTAGATGCTGATGTTTCAGCCCCTGACTTGAATCTATCAGCTCCAAATACTGATGGTGAATTAAATGTGAATTTAAAGTCACCAAAAGCTGACCTGGATGGCCCAAAGTTAGACATTAATGCTCCAGAGGTTGAGGGTCCATCAGGAAAATTCAAATGGCTTCCTAAATTTGGCACACTGAAGCGTCCAAAGGTTGACATTGATGCTGATGTGAAGGAACCAAACATAGACTTAAAGGCACCTGATGTGGATTTGAGTGCACAAGATGTCAATCTTTCAGTGGCAAAAATTGATGGTGGAATTGAGGCTCCAGACCTCAATATCGGGATGCCTAATGCTGATGTCAAAGGTCCAGATGTGAACCTTGAAGGTCCAGATCTCAACCTTGACTCAACTGATGGTAAGCTGAAGTTCCCAAAGCTTAAGCTACCAAAATTAAAAGGGCTAAAAGTCAAGGGTCCGGACTTGGATGCACCAGATGCCAGTCTCGACTTACCTAAAGTTGATTTGGATGCACCAAATATAGATGCAGATGTGCCAGATTTGTCCTTGTCTGTACCAAAAATTGAAGGTGACCTTGATGTACCAGATCTTAAAATTAATTCTGATCTCAAAGGCCCTGATGTAGACCTTCAAGCACCAGAGCTTGATGCCTCCGCTGGAAAATTCAAGCTACCCAAAATAAATTTGCCAAAGTTTGGATTTTCAGGGCCAAGGGTAAAAGAACCTAATCTCAATGTTGATGCTGACCTCAAGAGTCCAGATCTGGATCTGTCTCTTCCTGACATAGATGCAAAGTTACCCAAGGCAAATCTAACAGCACCTGATTTTTCAGCCCCCAAAATTCGAGGTGGAATTGCTGCTTCAGATTTGAATCTAAGTGCACCAGATGTTGATATTGATGCTCAATTACCTGATGCAGAGCTTAAGACTCCAGACATCCGTGTTCCTAATCTCGATGGGGATGCAGATCTTAAGAGAAACATTGGCCTTTCAGCTGCCAACGCTAACTTCAGTTTACCAGACTTCAGTCTTTCAAATCCAAATATCACCAGTCCAGATGTGGACCTTAATCTGCAAAATGCTGATGTAAAGGGACTGAATCTGGATTTACCAAAAGCAGACCTTCAAGTACCTGATCTCAATTTGAAAGCACCAAAGGCTGAACTGCAAGCCCCTGATGCCTCACTGAGCACTCCAAATGTGGACATCAACCTGCCCAAAGCAGACCTCAAAGGCAGTGATGCAAAGTTAAAAACTCCAGGTGTAAATTTTGATTCCTCTCTGGGTGACTTTAAATTGCCTCATTTCAAGCTTCCAAAACTTGGCCTTTCAAGTCCTGAAGCAGAAATTCCCAGTGTCCATCCTTCAGTGGAGGCTGGAATAGAGGCACCAAAAGTCAACATAGGTTCTCCTACAGTAGATGCAGACATAAGTGTACCGGAATTAGAGGGAGCTATCCAAGGACCTGAAATAGACATGAAAGCTCCAAATGTAGATGCTAATCTTGAAAAGCCAAAACTGCCACACATCAAGCTTCCAAAGCTTTCAGGGCCTAATATAAAAGCTCCAGGGATTAATGCCAATGCCAATCTTGAAGTCTCACCTGATGTGAAGGTAAAAGCACCAAGTGTTGAAGGACAGATCAGTTCACCTGATGTTAGTATCGCTGCTCCTGATGTGAAGACAAGCCTCAACACACAGGACGTGAGTATCACATCTGATGCAGAAATCAAAGATTCTCCAAAAAGTAAGCTAAGGTGGCCCTTCAAATGGGGATTTAAGTCTAATACTGATGAAGATGGAAGTGGAGTTGACTCTGAAACTGAAGCTTCAAATGTTGAGGCAGATGTTCCCACATTTAAGTTCCACAGACTGCCCAGGAACAGCATTGATGGCATTGGGGGGATTGGTGATACCTTAGGCTTATCAAAACTTGACACAGAGGCAAAGGATTATGTTGTCAGTAAAGGAGTCCGCTTGCCAGTGGTAAATACAACATCAAAAGCAGGAGAAAAGATCGACATTATGGAAAGACTGAAAATGGCAAAGGAAAAAGCACCCACACTCACCGTCCCATTAACTGATGTGAAAACTGATATTGATGCGAAGCTTGCTGCCCCAAGTCTTGATGTTGGTGCAGCTACAGGAACAGGAGACTCTTCTCTGTTGAGAGGAGGTACTTTCAAAGTAGAAAAGCCAGAGTCTGTATTGGGCCTGGTAGCCCCTGAAATTTCGACATCAGATGAAAATGACAAATTGTCTTTGAGCCTCTCCAATATGCTTGGCCTTAATATCAAGGACTCAGAGGATGTCTGATTCCTGCAAGGCTTATCTGGTAAATAAAGCTTCAGTTAAGAAACATTGTAAATACATGTAACTAAACCTATACAATGCCTTAGTTTGTGACAAATAATAGAGAAGTTAACTGTTTATCTTACACTTGCCATGCTTCTCTGTAGAAAATGCAAACCACAATATACTTCCTGAGTAATGTTGTAAGCCTGATGAAAACATGTTTAATTAGTTTTTATAAACTCTGTGTATATTACTGTTATTTATATAAGCTGTTTTCCTACACATTATTGATTTGAAAGTATGTTGCTTATGTAACTGCCTCAGTATTGCATTTAATCACATTGAGCTGTTAAGGTTTCTGAGAAATGCATTACATTATCTTAAAAAATGTTAAATAATGAGTGAATTATGTGAATGTATCATTTTTAGTTCAATAAATAACTCATTCAATATGCATGTGACTGTGTACTAATTTGAACAGATGATTTGTTGGTTTGTATCCAAAACAAATAGACGGATATACATGTGGGATTAAAAAAGACTTTTCAATGCTTCAGCTGATTGCTGATTGTCGAATATGTAATTTTGCAGACCAATTGGAATATATAAGCGATAACTATTATCTGAAATTTATCAAATGTACCACCTGAAATTATGAAGTTCTTCCCAGGAAACTATCGGAAATGATTCTGAAATTATGGAGCCATAATATAACCACTAAATCAAATTAAATATGATTAGAGAGACCTTAGTAGAAACAAAAGCCTGCGGTATCTTATCTTATGTATTTTACTTTCCTTAAAGAAATGAGAACAGCTTTCACAGAGTTCTAAGCATTTATTTTATACTGACAAAAAAAGTATTAAAAAAATCCAGTTGTTTCTTCAAACATAAAAAACTGAATGGCAAACAACACTGATGTGAGCCATGAACGTTTTCAATCATTTTGTTATGCAAGGTTAACTAAATTAATGTGTTGTACAGAATTTAGTCTGGTTGGACCAAATTAAGTGATAATAATGTTCCTGGTTCGTCTAGCTCTTTGTTCTGACATTTCTTACATTGCTCCATTTCACAACAGTAGAAAAGTAAATGAGACACAGCCTGTACTCAAGGGTTGTGACATACATCCTGCAAACATGGGCATTGATGTGAGCCATTTTAAAAAATAAAATAGAATATTTAATTCTAAATAAATATTCTGGAATCCCCTCTGTGCTTTGCTTGTTACATAGACATATGCAGTCAGATGCACACTAAAGTGCATACCACAAGTGCATTTAGGGGCTGTGTAATTCTACTATTGGTGGTTTAATGGTGCATCATCTGGTGGCAAAATAAGACACAAGGTGTAAAGGAGCTATATTTAGTTATTAAGTTTATGTTTTAGTTAACTGATCATTGGTATGTTTTGGGTGCAACATAAATTAAAACTGGCTGACTGTCCAAGAGTGTACATTCAGTATGAAAACCTCTGCCAAGGCACATCTATCGGAATAATGTGCCCTTTAACAGCAGGAAAATAATGTGTCATTAGCCAGGTTTTGTTCACCAGTGGCAAAGTCACACAACCATAGGCCAAAGTAACTAACGCTAACAATGCTTATGGTAGTAAAGGACAAAATCAGGGCATCATCAAGTATATTATACTCTGTTCTGTTGTGGAAATATATCCAATTTCTCAGAGGTTCATCAAAGTCATTAAGACACGTCGTCTGGGAACCATGAATATCTATACAAAAACATCTTCTGGGAACCACGATTCATGAATGTCCATACACAATTTCAGGGCAATCTATCCAGCAGTTGAGATATTTCACTCTGACCAAAAGAGAGATCTAACTGGAAGTCATTGTTTGATCTTTTCCTAGTTTTACCAATAACAAAAATGTGGTAAAATGTATCCAAGCTTATGAGTAAGAATAATCCCTAACAAGTACAACCCTGGCAGAAGAAAAAAGGTAAGAGATAAATATATAGAGAGTCAAACTGATTAATGAGTCTGTTGCCAGCGTGATGGCCAGTCCTTCTCTATCCAGCTCTGCAGCAGTCGCAGCACATCAATGCGCTGGTAGATGCGGCAAAGTTCGGTGAGCTCAGTGACTGTCTTCTGGTTGTAGCGCAGCAGGAACTCCTGGGTTGGGCTGTGCGACAAAGAGCCCTGGGTTCTGTGCTCCAGCAGGGTCAGTTCATCGTAGCTCATCCCCCAGCGACTTGCAAAGTTCTTCCAATTTTTGATGGTGCAGTGATTTGGATCCAGTTTCAGCCGCAGTAAGTCCAGGAGATCTTTGTCATTCATAAGGTCGCTGATTTTAGGCGGAGGTGCTGAGTAGCAGCACTTTTCACAGGGACTGTTGAGTATCTGCAGTTCTTTTGGGTAGTCTGAGCTCAGAGATGGACAAAGAAGATGGAGTTAGTTCAAGAAAATGTGTACATTGCAAATTACAGTCAATCAACATCAAATATATGGGATATATCATTTTAGATTTATATGGGCAATTTAATAACTATAAAATGTAATTAATATCTTCACAATAATATCTATTCATTTCTTCAGTTGTTCTGCCAAGCTGGTTCATGGTAGCCATCAGTAAGTATGGCCATATACCAACTTTGTTTTATATCAACTATCTACTACAGTTTGTTACTTTTAAAATGTGTAGGCTTTTAGATCAATTACATATATCTTACATGTATCTATGTTCCTGTCATAACACAGTTTAAGCATTCATTACATTTTCAAGTTCCCTTGCCAAAGTAAATATATAAATATAAAATAAATATTTTTGGCAATATTTCAGGTAAACCATCACAATTTTGTTATTATGATAAGAGTTGATATACCTGGTGAGATAGATGCTGGGCAGGTGCATTCTTCAACATCTTCAACTGGCTACAACAGAAACAAAACACAAATTATTACTGTTAGTTCTATCTCGCCCAGTTTGTTATTTCATGACAAATTTCATTTCAAATGGCCAATGGTTTATTGGTAAATCCAAAGTATACAAAAACCCCTATTGATGCAGTGAAAACATTTTCATTTGAAAAAAGAAAAAATTCCATGAAAAAAACCCTGCAATTTTCTTAATTTCTCAACTACACACTGCCCTGAGTCAATACTTGGAGCTAGAAGTACCTTTGGCAGCAGCTACAACTACCAGTGTTTAGGGTAGCTCGTGTACAAAGTTCGAACTCTCAATTTGAAGATCTTGTCTCACTCCACTGTTTAAGCTGGGAGATGCTTGTCGGTTTCCACTGACAGAGAGCAACCACTCAAGTCTCCAGACTTTGACTCTTCCAACCCAGATCATCCACCTTGATTCATGCAAACTACTCCATGGTTCCTCTGGCCGTGTTCTTTGGGTATGTGGAGTTGTCTTGTTGCAGTATGAATTTCCAAACCAGCATTTTTTCAGTCTTTTGAGAAACAGCAGATGTGAGCAAATGTCTTCTCTCCTGGTCATCTCGTTTCGGTGGATGCCCTGATCTTAGTATATTTTGAAAGGTGCTACACCCTTAAATGATTGTCTTAACCCTGCCTCATATCTTTTCACAGCTCTCCTCTGATGTGCACTTTTTACAGCCACAGACCTGTTTTGGGAGGTCTTTGGAGTGCATGCTGCCAACTTGTGAGACTGCACTTGAAAACACAAGGAACATGACAAACAGCTGTTGTTATTCGTGTCTAAAGCTAATTGTTGTAATTCAATCCAGGTACAGACACCAAGTTACGGTGAGAGAACGGTGTTAATGCATTCTGTCTACAGTGTTTGTCTTTTGTTATTAGCAATACTCACAGCTGCACGTGTAGGTCAGTATGTCAAAACCACCACTTGTATGTTCACAGCCCAACTTGTGTGAGTGTGTAATGACAAGTGATTTGTATACTGCTGTTTAATGTTTCTATTACAATGTATTGCCTACTGCTCACTGACCACAAATATATATAAAAAAGATAACTTCCTGTAATGTTGTAGTGTTGGCTGTCAGTGAAACACCATCACATTTTGCAGGATCTGACAGAGATGACATGCACAGATATTTCAGGTGCTACAGCACTTCCTGTGAAATAGGCCACAGCTACAAGAATCTTTCAGAGAATTAGAGGAAAAGGCCGGCAGCAAGTGAATAGTGAATATTTGCACCAAGCACACACACACAGATTGTTTAAAAAGGACATGTTGTTTGACTAGAAGAAACATTGCTATTAAATAGATTTTTAATATTTAAATATCTTCAACACCAATATATATTACCTCATAATTTGGTTATCAAATTCTGGATACTTGTGGTCAGTCTCGGGCAGTAGTGACAGGGTTAGGTTAATACAAACCTTATAACTTATATCTAATCAAAACTGGGTGGATTCTGAAGAAGCACAAGCCAGACTTGTCTCCTTGTAGTTATTGCATTTGTTTAGACAGCAACTATCTGGCATTTTAACTAAATCTGGTAAAAATGACTGGTGGGCAGCGGCAGGGGGGTTAGCAAACATCTAACTAACTGACTTGCGTTAGTAACAACGGAGAGAGGGAAAGATCAGAGTGCACGAGTGGGCAAGTGACAAAGTGTGTGGACGGAAGTGAAACATAAAGAAAGCTGTTTGGTTGCTGTGGAACATAATTCTGTGTAATTCTATCGCCTCGAAGTGACGTATATGTATGTGGAACTAACACTCTGAGGTGACGATAAATGACTAATGCATCCAAAAGAGATTTCTCATGAACGTGTGCATCAAAGCGGGAATACTGACCTGTCTTATTCTGTCTGAGGAGGGGCTCAGGTATCCAGACGGCATGGAGCTTAAGTGGAGTGTCACTGCATCTACTGGAGACACATTTCTGACATCAGTATATTTTCATAGAGATCTCTGCAGGGACACATTTATCACTCATAAATAAGCACAGTAACAGGAGACTGTTCAAAATGTAGCTTCTGTAAATCTGTAAAACAGCCAGGTCTAAATTTCCCATTGATTTAGAGGTTTTATCATATTCTAGTATATTTCTTTTTATTTGGCTGTTAATGTAAACTTGTAAAACTCGTTACAACATAATTCATCATATAGTTTAAATAACATCTTTGTATCAATGATAATGGTACTAATTTCCACAGCAAATATCCAGTTACATCATGTATCTATTTTTAGTTTCCATTTTCAGTTCTCATTTTCTTTTTTTAAAACATTCTTTTCATCTCATTTGAACTTTTATTTTCTACTCATGTATCTTGCTTGTTTGTGTCATTATGGGACAAAGCTGCCGTAGTACTATAGGAACTCTATTTATCTTTCTTCGTCTCTTTTATCAGTCAGTATCTTTTGTTGTTGCCGGTTTTTCAATCACTGTTAAACTGTCGTCAGTGAAGCTCGACACGTTCTGCAAATCTTGTACATGAAAAGCATTCCAGTGGCTCACAGAGCGTACAGTAAACCCTCCTGCAGTTGAAAGGCTTTAGGATCTGCAGGAAGTGCTGAGTTTTGTTGACGGCAATAAAGCAAAGATCGAAAAAAAAAGTAAATGATTGTGAATGATAATTAATGAGTTAATTGATGGAGTTAATGCTGAGGAAATATATTATGCTGAACTGACAATGTGAGCTATTATAGAACAGAAAATTCCACCCCCCACTTTTTTTTTAATGCAGGCTACTCTGTCATTATTTTAATATATTTAAATACCAGATATTATTAGATAATTTTCAGTATGTATAAATTATGTTCACAATACTATGTCCATATATTCAGTAGAACTTTGAGCATGGAGTCCCTTATTTACCGTGGGGATCTGTCACCTGCACCGGATAATTGGCCTCCAAGGACTGTGAGAGACAAGAGCAGACGAGATAATATCAGAAAGTAAAATGAGCAAAGCTAAAAACAAAAACCAGAGAGACGCAAACTTGTCTGGTTTGTTAAAACTCCTGAGAGATTCATAATCAGTCTGTTCACGGCACTGAGGCAACATTCAAAGTGTGACTGTAACTGTGGAAGAAAATGACTCCTGTGTGCAAAGACAGGGAACAACCTGCTACAACCTGTTCCTCAGTCAGCCCTCCGGCACTAGCAATCACACCAGTGTGTTCAGTTATGGTACATTTCTTAGCAGATTACTGTAAGACCTCGCTTTCTATGGATGTACAATGACAAATCAGCACAAAGTAAACTAGGTAGAAGACAAGTCAAGACAATGAGACAGTTAGACAAACACATGTCTGGAGGAGAGAACAAAGAAAAGGTGCTCACAAATTCTGCCAGAAAGCTGGTGGTGTCTGTGTCCTCCACAGGTTCAGAGCTGGTTCTGTCTGGTATAGAGAAGGAAGAGGCTTCAATATTGTAACTGTCACCTCTATCCATTTTATCCACTTCCTGCATATCACCGAATATCAACCGCAAGGATGCGCAGGAAAGCCACATCCTCCAACCGTGTGTGTACAGGTAGTGAGTACGCCACTGTTTGACACGGAAACGGAGGTACTAAAAGTGGGCGCTAATAACAAATCAGCATCATGTGAACGAGTGAAAGCAAATTTAAAAAGGCTTTGTGATATTGCTTTAAGCTATAACCTTATTTTCAGTTAAGATCCATCAGTCTTGTTTTAGTGCATGAAAGTTTCTCAGAAATAATGAAAATCCTGTTCAGCGCCAGCATAAGCAACTCTTAAATCAAATGCCCCCAGTGCTGAAAAGGAATATTTGTAACACACACATTCATGGATGAGATGGGAAAGCAGCACAAAGGCAGCTTTTCAGCTGCAGAAAATACCTGGACTTGGCTAAGTGGGCCTTCATCAGTCTACGTCACTATGAAGCCTTTGTATCCCAAGGGCTCCAAAGAAACAAGTGCCTGTGCCTGTGTTGGGTTACCGTCTGTGACGCTGAAACTTCAATTTGCATTGGAAGCTTTTTCTTTTTTAATTCCTGAACATTTTAAGCAAAGTTTTACCACAAAAATGTCTAACCCAGTAGTCAGTTCTATGTATGTATGTATATGTACCGTTAACCAAAAACGATTCAAGTTTTATTACTTATACATATTACGTGTACATTACTTATTTGTTATTTTACACATTCGCTTACACAATTCATGCATGAAAATGTCAGTTTACAATGAACACTGGATGTCAAAGAAGTGATTCACTTTAAAAGAAAACCGTCAAAGCATTTTTACACTTACTGAAAATATACAAATACTGAAACTGTTTTCTACGTAAGAACAACAAATAGATTTCAGCGTGTTTCAGATACATTTTTGTCATTGTCTAGAGAAAAAGGGGTTTGGGGCTGTTCTGACGAAGATGTGATGAAAAATGGTAGAAAAGTCTCATTGTTAAGTCTCATTTCAGACACAGGTTTGTTTTGTCAGTGCATTCAAATTCTCACAGACTTTGTAAAAAGTGAGCACTGAGAGCTCAGCCCAGCATGAAGTGTGGGTCTAACTTGTTAAAGGGCGTCCTTACGCTGTATGGTG
>JAOXYL010000039.1:1531965-1546914 GCA_028564955.1 Terapon puta | reverse complement strand
TCTCTCTCTCTCTCTCTCTCTCTCTCTCTCTCTCTCTCTCTCTCTCCTCTCACACACACACGCATTAAATTGAGAGGCAGAAGAGCTCTCAGGAAGAAAAGGGGTATTCACAAATCCTAAAAACATCAGAAAACTTGACAGACAAAGTCTAATTGATTGGTTTGCGCTCACATGAACAGATTTGTTAAGCAGCTTGTATAAGTGATTTACTGTGATCCAGGTCTATCCTATGAATCATGTAAAAGTAGTCTGCTTTTTTTTATTAGGGACCAGCCTCATTTGTTTCATCCTCTGCTGCATCATCAGTGTGACGTCATCAGCTGCATGACTATCACACATCAATAATCTCCTGATTGTTTTTACTGTATTTCCTACTTCATGTCAAACTGTTTCCTCTTATTTGTGTCGCAGTACAGCAGAGACATCAGTATAAAAATGAATTGCTTTTGGGCCACTAACGTTGCTACTGAAAATCGATTCTGTTTTCATCTGCTGATCCATGGCATAAATATTGTTTTACTATTTACTGAACATCGCCCATAAATAGAGCAGAACAGATAACAGACAGCCTTAGATAACAATGATATTAACAATTCAGTCTCACAAACACATGTTGACACACAGAGAGCTGAAACAATTCACACTGTTCTGTAGTTAAAAGTTTGGGCTGTTATCCTGGAGTAAGCTTGATTTGTGTTAACGTGTATGTATGAATGCTGGTTCTTTTTCTTTTCTTAGAAACGAAGATGAGAGATAGAGATGTGGAGCATGAAGGGTTGGCTGGTAGAAGCTTTTCTTGTTTTTGGAAAGACAAAGGCTCGAGATGTTGACATACGCTATCTTTTTTTTTTTTTTTTTTTAGATCTTTTTATGATATTGTTTATAGATAATTATTCTATTCTTGTATGAGAGCATTCACTCTCTTTTGTTATATTACTGTACCCTGTGCTCTGCTGGCCACAACTTAAAAATACTGAGGAATATAACTTGGTACTTTAGGCCCAGTGTTGTAACTTTGTGTGATTTCTCTCATTTCCAATTTGTTTTAATCTGTCAACATTGTACTGCAGCACTGTTTGGTTTTGTTTCCAACACTATACCCTATGCTATACTGTATATGTTCTGAAAGTGTTACACATCTTAGTTAATGTACATGATGAGGTGTAGAAGAAGCATAGTCTTAGCCAAGTCAAGTATTTGATCAGGACTGTCTCTTAGCTGTCAGCGAACCTGCCCCCACCTCACCATCCTTGTCGGCACTTATAGATCATCTGCTTATTCATGGCCAACCCAATCACTGCCTTCCACCAGGACCATAACAAATGACAGCAGGGGAAATTGCAGTCATTCGTCTGTGTCTTCCCACATCTTGTCAGCTCTCTTTTTTTTTTTGTCTTTTAACCATGACACCTGTACTGTCTTCATCCTCCTCATCCACCATATTTAAGTGTTTCTCTACACATGGAAAGATCTCACCAGTAATCTGACGATCTCCACCAATCACAGTCTACGTACACCACTGATCCCCAGCATAAGTGGTGCAAATTTCTTGCTACTGCACATGCACTGTCACTTGATAGACGACCTGTCAGGCGTAAAGCAAGTCACCTCTGCATAACAACAGGTGTGTTGTAGGATATGTGACTTGGTCTGTGTGCGGTGACTGTTATTAAGGCAGCTGGGAGTGGGGGTTTAATTGCAGCTCTCTTTTCTGCTGCACAATTGCCACTTTCAGTTTGAGTCTCATCAGAAAGCTGGTGGCACATGTCAGTGTTGCACTTGAAGCACTTGTCAACTTACAGTTTATTCTCATTCTTACTTATTCTCATTCTTCTTGGAATACTTTAATTCATTCCTCCCTTATTCAACCCTTCAGTAGAATAACTGTCACTCTCTTTGATCAAGTCAGATACCAAGATATTTATACTCTAAGATCCTATACTGTATCCATTAAGAATGATGATATGCAAACTATTGTCCAACCTAATGTAACACCCTTGGAGAGACAATGTTGTATGGTTTAAGTGGTTGAGTGTGCAGAATTAGCAAATCAATTTGAACTTGTCTGCATAAAGATGGGCTTTACAATTGGTTATAAAGGATGCAATTCTCTTAACATAAATTATGAACAAGGCCAGGCCCAACATTGAATCTCGTGGAACCCTCTTTGACAGTGGTAAAAATATAAAATGACCATTTTCCCAAAATCATACCTTACTGTCTCATAGACAGTTCATTTCAGTATAATATATATATCAATATTAATATAATTTTCAAACCAAAGTAATAGAAGTGTTATTACGATAGTATACTGTACATCTGAAACCAGAGCAATGTGGCCTTAACAAAGAATTTCTGAGCAGATTATTAACTAATGACTCCAGGACTTTAGCAAGATAGGATAGTTTGGACATTGGCTGATAATTATTAAGATCATCTTTATCACTACACTTATGCAATAGTCCTTCACTAGAAATGGAGAGATAGAGACATGTAGTTAATTACTTACATTACAGTATTACATTACATAGTATTTAGTACTAGTGGATACAGAAATTTTAATTTCCAGTCATTTTTCAAAATCCTTTTACCAAATACAGTCAAAACACAATAATCAAACTTCTTCCATCTCTTAATGTAAAGCATTTACCAACTGTAAGGTTGTCTTTGAATATTAACATTTGGTTGTTGTTAGTTTCATTGTTTAGTTTTCTCTTTTCATGTATGCATCAGACGGAGGTTATCAAGGGGCCATGTGGCAATGTGGGGATGACATTCAGGCACATCCCTGCCAGCGATGGAGATGCAGTGCACGTCAGCATCGAGACAGTCATGCCCAACTCCCCTGCAGCCGCGGCAGATCTGCAGAGGGGTGATCGACTTATTGCCATCGGAGGTTTGAGATGTTCCACTGCACCCACTATTAATGAGCGGATTTTAAAAAAAAATTGTCATTCAGTTCCTTGCACTATGATGGTAAATTTTCTGTTCTTGTTTCTGTTGCCAGGTGTCAAAGTGACATCCTCAGTTCAAGTGCCCAAACTGTTAAAGCAGGCCGGAGACAGGGTGGTGGTACTTTATGAGAGACCAGTTCGTCACCAGACTCCCTCTTTTGGAAACCTAGGACCACTTCAGGAAGGGTTTGGGCAGCTAGAGGAAACTGGTTTCATTTCCCAGCCAGGCGGTTATGAGGAAGACCCAGCTCCCATTACAACCCTTTCAGACATATCCGACAGCAAAGACATGGACTCTGAGTTTGAAGAGTTGATTGTGGATTCCAAACCTAGCCAGACTGGTGGCTCTAACAGCAGTACCACAAACACTGACTCTAAGGAAGATTCCTTACTTACAGTAAACCAAAGCCCCAAAAGGACTGTGTCCAACTTGGCCTCTAAGCCCCTTGGTACCATATCACCCATCCTCAACCGGAAGTTAAACCTGGTGGGTCTCCAGTCACCACTAAAGCCCCAGCCCAAAGAATCACCAAAGCCCTCACCACATAAGACCAGTAATGACCCAGGGGAAGGTGTGCAACGGCCTACCATCCCTCCCCCGCCTCCTCCCTCTCGCCCCCCGGTGCCGCCAAGACCTCAGATAAGGCTAACATCTGCCTCCTCAGAAACCAGTCTTCTGGAAGGTACTGAATCTATTACGACTGCTAACACCATTGCTGCTTCTACTGTGACTACCACCATTAGCACTTCTGAAAAATCTCCAGAAAAAGCTCCTCTCACTGGAGCCATAGAGGAAAAGGCTGGTGGTGAGAAAATTAGTGTCAAGCAGGCTGAGGTGAAGCAGTCTACTAGGCCTGTAGAACTAAGTGATGAGCCACCAGTCCCTTCTGCTATGATCAGCAACAGCAAGGCTGAACAAACAAAGGACAAAGTTTCAGAGAGCTCCTGTAGCACACGGGACAGTCTAGAGGACCACTCCCTCTGGGAATCCACAGAAACCATGTTTCGTAACCAGACAGCACGCTGGCCCAAGGCCTCTGTGGTATTTGAGGTGGAGAGCAACCACAAGTACCTTAATGTGGCCCTGTGGTGCAAAGATCCCTTTAAACTGGGCAGTTTGTTGTGCCTGGGTCATGTCAGTCTACAGCTGGAGCATGTAGCCCTAGAATGTATGGCCACATCTTCAGCAGAGTACCAGAGCAGCTTTAGGTTGGGGCCTCCAGAGCCTAGAGCTAATGTCAGCCGGACTGCATTACGCAGCCTCAGCACCCACAAAGGCTTCAATGAGAAACTGTGTTATGGAGATGTTACTCTGAACTTCTGTTACTTAGCTGATGGTGAGTTAGAGTATCCAGGGGGAGTAACAGAAAGGGAGCGGGAGGGGAGTCTCCATGATGAGGATCTAAGGGAAAGGGAACATATCCCCTCAGCACCACGTGATGACTTGGCCTATGGTGCCATGCAGTTGGTGGAAGTTCGTCACAACTTCCAGGACACCCAGTTCCAGAATCCCACCTGGTGTGAATACTGCAAGAAGAAGGTTTGGACCAAGGCAGCCTCTCAGTGTATGGTCTGCGCCTACGTTTGCCACAAGAAGTGTCAGGATAAGTGCCTCGCTGAGAATCCTTTCTGTGTGGCAGCAACAGAACGTCGCGGAGCTGATCCCGAAGCCAAATCCACCATTAACCGGGCAACCACTGGCCTAACGCGCCATATCATCAACACGAGCTCCCGCCTTCTTAATCTCCGCCAGGTGCCCAAGACTCGGCTGGTTGAGCAGGTGGCTGATGTGGTTCCTGGAGTGGTGGAGCCATCACCCAAACACACCCCCAACACATCAGACAATGAGAGCAGTGATACTGAGACCTACACCAGTGGTGCCAGCCCATCAAAGCAGCCTGCTGGCAGTGGTGGCAGCAGTAAACTTGTGCGCAAGGAGGGTGGGTTGGATGACAGTGTGTTCATTGCTGTGAAGGAGATAGGTCGTGACCTGTACCGGGGGCTACCCACAGATGAGCGCTCCCAGAAGTTGGAATTGATGTTGGACAAGCTACAGCAGGAAATTGACCAGGAGCTAGAGCACAATAACGCCCTTCTACTGGAGGAGAGGGAGGCCACAGATGCCCGTCGCAAGGCCCTAATTAGTACTGCCCTGGCCAAGTCTGGGGAGAGACTCCAGGCCCTCACCCTGCTAATGATCCACTACCGTGCAGGTATTGAGGACCTGGAGTCAGTGGAGAGCACCTCTCCCTCAGAGCAGCAAGGCTTTAAAGGCAAAGGAGAAGGCCTGGAGGAAGAGGCCCTGATGGGGGCAGAGGTCTATGACAGTGACATATGCAGCCCTGTTGAGGTGCAGTTGCTGGATGACATTACTGAGGAGCAAATTTGTGTGGAGGCGCTTCACTAAATAAGACTAGAAAAGAAAAGATGAAGAACAAGTGCTTTGGACTCGGATCTCCCAAATTATGTCTGGTTTGTTTTTTGAGATTGAGGTTTTCAGAAGTCTGTTTTAAATATTGGGGATGTTGGGGTCCAATGATTGATTCACATGTTTTTTATTTTTACATGAAAATGAAAGTCTGGATAAAGGAATTTCCTTCTTGGTAAACATGTTATTGATGTTTTGATTTGCACAATGTGATGCCATTTATTTGGTTTTTAAAGGGATGCTTGAGAGATACACTGTTATTTGCCCTCAGTAGTGCTGCATGTGTATTCTCCAGGTTTAAATTCTTTTTGGCTCCAAAATGTCACTGTTAGCATTTGATTCTGTTTGCTTTTTTGTCTATAACTGCTTTGACACAAGGAATCGAAACATGAATGATCTTAACTTTGGAGAAGGAAAATAATTGTTCAATATTTGTTTGCTGTGAGTAAGAAGCCAATATGAAGGTGAAATATTTGAGTCTTTAACAGTGTGAATACTATTGTGGAAAAGCAGGATTAGATAACCACTTCAGTGGAATATGTCTTGTCTAAAGACCCTGTAAGTGGTCACACATATCTTTTGTTTTGAGCACATATTTACTGTAATATATTTGGATTTTAGAAGGGATTCTACTTGCTCACAAGGCTCTTTGGGATTTCAGCAGCTCCCTAAATATTAATGGAGTTTTATATATAATTTGCCTGTTTGTTTTGTTTTGTTTGTTTGTGTCAATTAGGCCAAACATGTTTGACTTCATGACCATATTTTTTCTTTGTCTTAGAAGATTTTTTTTGTTCTATCACAATTCTAAAACTCAACTATAGCACATTGCTAACTGATCAAAACTTTCATGGGTGCAATGTAAAAAAAAAAAAAAAGAAAAAAATTATTGCTATATGAATGAATGTTGTCCAGGAGTTCTCATGATGTAAACTTTCTCTATCATTTATTTAATTGGTTTAATGTGCAAGTGTGTATGAAGATGATTTCCATGTGTGATCAAGTGCAGATAAATTGCCTTCATGAGTTGTTTTCATGCCCAAATGAATGTATGCTCATCCCTTTCTGTTTTTGTGTGTATATATAGCTGTTTGGCAATGCCTCCCCTCATTTCCTAGCAAAACATTAATAATTAATGTAGCCTGTTACAGTGATTTAATCATAACCATCTACAACTACACTGTTCATTTTTATTTTACTCCCCGGTAGAGCCACGGGAAAAGAATTGCTGTGTAGAGGGAATACCTTACTTTTGTGTGTCAAAAAGATAACTCTTTCTTTTCCTTATTTTGATAGTTATTTTGCCAACTGGTTTCATGTCATATATTTCCAGCACAAATATATTCAGTTAATGCATATTTGGAAAGATTAACTTTGATAGCCTTCTAAAAATATTGACAGCAGTCAGCAGGTTTTGGTATTAGTCCATCAGAAGATTAGAGCAAATGTTTCATTGCAAATAGGCTGATGAGTTAGAAGGCTCATCAGACACTTGCAGACCGCATAGCAGTTGATATAAGAATAAATGATGAAAAAAATGGATTTGCATTTATCACAACAGCATTTTAACTTTCATCCCGATGATCACAATGTAAACAGCTCAGCTCTTTTGCTAGATCACTTAGTATATTTTGTCAGAATCCCTGCTATGGCAGTCCTGCTGCATTTTTTGATGCAATGCTAATGGCAGTTTGAATTCAATCCAACACCTTTTTATATCTTGTCCCTGGGCTGACAGTCTTCGGTATGCTTCAAATGAAACGGCAGCAGCTCCTGAATCCTCATGTGTGAGGCCTGTGTCCGTCAGTGTTCGCAGACAATCAATGCGCCCTGCACACAGTAATGCAAAACTTGAATTTCTCATTTAAGATGACTTTTTTCTCTCATCATGCAACTTCTCTTCATGTGCCCTGTTCCCATTTGTACAATTCGTGGCTTTAAGGCACATAGTCTTGGAGAGAAATTCAGAAATTGGAAGGATGTAGGAATATAGTTGGATGTGGTAAAGAAAAGGCTGCAACACAAAGCTTTCTTTTAGTCAGGCCACTCAGGCAAGTATAAAAACTTTGGACCTTAGATGTGCTGACACATTGTATTAACTGGTTGAGGAACGTTGAGGTCTTCATAGCAAGTTGGCACCAGAGACCATTTTTCATCACCGGCATTGTTCATCTTGTCGGTCCTAATTCTTCATGACATAAATTAAGAATATGTTTTGACATTAAGAATTTCAAAACACACATTACACCCTTAACCTTTGCCTACCCACCCAAGCGTATATCTAGATGATGAGCTTTCATTCTGATGGACCTACCTAGAGTCTCCTCGGAAATTGCAAAGTAGTCTGTAATAACATATGAAGTTGTATAATTATTATTCGTTTTTTGCAGTATCATACCGTTGCCTCATGCCCTGAGAAAACAGCCTGCAACACTGTGGGTCAGAAACTGCTTTTTGATTTCTTCAGAACTCTTTAGATTCTTGCATTAAGTTAAAAAGCCAAACTTATGGTAGACTTAACAAATCTGAAAAAAACAGACATTTCCCACAATGCATTGAACACCAGTTGACTGCAAGTTACAAGCGAGTAGATACTTTAATGTAGCAAAAGAACTCGTCCAAGCTAATGCATTAAGACAAGCCCAGACTCAAAACAAGCAAAGGCACCTTTCCTGTTCTTTTCTGTGTAATAGATATGTTGCTTATGTAGATATTGGCTTATTGGCTGCTGTACTTCTCTTTCAGTGTCTGTATCTCCAGATTTTTTGTGCAATATTTTTGTAGGAAATGAAGCTGATAATCAGGAATTAATTCCAGTGTGTGTGATTTCCCTTCCTTTCTCTTTGAAAATGTGCAGCCTGTGTGACTCTCTGTCTGGTAATATCTATGGGTTTTGGGGGACCAATGAGAACCTGAGAGGAGGAGTTCAGTTGTTAAACCGCTCTTTTGGCCTGAGAAGCACTGCTTTTGCTGCTGCTGCCGCCGCCGCTGCTGCTGTTGTTGTTACAATGTGCTCTTACAGTCATTATCACACGCTTCTGTCCTCCCCATCCCAGCCCTAACCTTTGAAAGTGCACTGCCCCCCCAACCGCCTCTCCCATGGCTTTCAGCAGGTCAAGATGGCATTTGTTTCTTTTTGTGTATGTGAGGGATGTTGTGCACAGTTTTTGAGAAGGGTCATGTGATGAAGCTTTATTGTACATAACCTAAATAAACAAGCTCAAATGAATTTCCATCGCTCTGTTTTGTGGTTTAATCGGATCATACAGAAGAAATCATGATCTGTTTTCCAAGTGCACCTCACCAGAAAGAACAGAAGCTGAACCGTTTCATGCATCTGAATGGAAAGAGGGATCTTTCAACACAGCTGAACAGCCACCTTAAAGATTTATTTACATGAAAAAATCAACACAAAAGGAAAGAAAATATATTTTCAGATAAAATCAGCCGATTGTTTTTTTTTTTTTTGCATCTTCTATCCAAATTCTATAATTATGTATCTGCCACACTCAGGATGTAGCCAGTTAAATTTGGATTGAGCCCTATAATTTTTAATGTGTGCAAACTTCATGGGATGTGTACAAAGAAACACCCCAGAAAAACAAAACTGTCCATTTCGGAGTTTGTTGCATTGTACAATTTTTTTTTGTGTATTGCAGCGAAGACAATCTCAAACAACACAACAGCGAAGATGACATATATCACCAGCACTACACTCAAACAGCTTGGAGAGATTCTGCTTTACATATTTGAGTACATTGCATCAGAAGTACATCTTTTCCTTCAGAGGTGTCTTTACCCCCCAAAAGCAATATGATGTGATAAAAAGAAAATTTGGTGAGGCTTGCCTGCACCTATGCTGCTGCAAGAACCCCAGTTGTCTTGGTGAAGAGAGAAAGGAGGGAAGGTATTGTGTGAGCATCTGCAAAGTAATTGAAGCCCAGTGCTGAGATGGACAGGCTGATTACAGTGTGTCTGCTCCCACATTTCCCCATCATGGCAACTCATTCTGCTGTCTTCCTCCACCCAGCACAGGCAATCAATGTCAGTATTTCTGTAACCAAACTGAAAAGCATGCACGTTCTTAGCTGTTTGATATTTTCATGGCACCTGTACATGTTTCTCCTCCATGTCCAACAGTAATGGAGGCAGCATTAAGAACAACAGTGGTCTGAACGCTCAGTGTTTTAAATGGTAAGGTAAAGAGGGTAATGGTGCTGAAAGTCCATCTGTCTCTATTGTTTTTCAGCGCTGTCATTTGGAGGAGAAAACTGCTTTTTTTTTGAGTATCCCGCACTTAACAGAGAACAGAGAAAAAGATAACAACGAGCCAATGGCAGACATGTAACACGGTTCACATTCTGAAATGGGCACACATTTTTATTGTTGTGAATGTTTTCAATGGTTTTTGGACAAACATACCTACAAGAAAATATTTCTGTCAATATACAACTCTGTAGACTGATGAAAAAAAATATAAACTATTCTGAGAGGAGAGTATGATGTGTTAGTTCCTGCTCATATTTACAGATGGCCTGCCCCCAGTCCACGTTCATATAATCATGATGATATTTAACTACTTTACAAAAATCCAGTACAGTTTTTCACAGCCCATCAGCAAATTTATGAGGAAATCAAAATAGACTATACATGACACAACATTTTGAACATCACAGTGTACTATGAACACAAAAGACATCACAGGAGTCTTGGACAAGAGTTAAAATTTTGTAACAAGTTTTCAAGACATTTCTAACAGGTAGAGCTGCCGACAGAGATATTAACATTCCACTCACTCAAAGTCTGTCAAGGGGAAATGAGCTCATCTATCTGTCCAGCTACCTGTAGGACTGTTAGCTTTGCCTCAAACCTGGAGGTTGCCTTGGAAGAGAACGTTGACACTAACACTGTTAATGTCCTAAATATTGTGTTTGGCATGATAAACTGTTTTGAAATAAAACATGAAATAGTGGAAAATGCAGCAATGCAGCGTTCCATTTTACTGTCTGTTTAAGAGAAAATGATTAGTCAAAAGTGTCAGTCAGTGTTTATTTTCCCACATCCTTCCTGGAAGAGGAAATATTTCTACACTGTGGAACATGATCAAGTCTTCTGGCTTTGAAAATATTTCATCTCTGAGAACGACAGGCAACCAATGGCATCAGCTGTGTTAAACCCATAAATAAGGCGGATATGGGTATTTTTAGTAAACATCAGGTTTCAGGTCAGTGTCATCTGATAAGACAGGCAGATAGATAATGAAGAATAGAACATAATTAACAAAATATTGTCATGATTGTTGATGAAAAAAATTACTCCAGTTATTCCAGGTAGACGTTTCAATTTTACCTCTATTAATGGTGTCCCAGAGATGCTTTTCCATTTAATCAACAAGACAATTGTGGTGGAAAATTTTCTTATATATTTTAAATTTTTTGGAAATACACTTATTTGCTGTCTTGCTGTGAGCTTGATGAAAAGCGGCTTTCCTTCATTAACATGCAGGCAAACAGCTGCCTTGGTTAATGAGCGTATTTTCCCAAAATGTCAAACCATTCCTTTGCTGCATATTGGTGAAACCCAATGTGAATGGAAAGTATCTCCACACTGAATCCTGTATATACTGACGAGGGAATACTCAAATACAAAAATACACTACAAACTATTTGTAACATGTGGCAACAGACCACTCACACCACTGAAATTTTCACTCATTATTGAAAAGAAACACAGGTGTAAGCAATAACAGACTGATGGCTTAAGGCAGAAACACGCAGCGTGGCAAGGTCGCCAAGAAATGCTGACACCTCGCCCACTCTGCCACTGGTCGGTAGATCCATTGAGCTGTCAATCAAAATGCAGTTTATGTCTTCTTCCACTGCAGTAGCTTTTCTGGCTCATGATACAAATCTGTGCAGAAGCTGCATCTGATGAGTGTAAAATAACAAACTTCAAATTAGACTTATTCATAATTAAAATATGACAGAGGGCAGGTGTAGTTTTGAGACTTATCAAGGTCACAGTTTAGTGACCTTTCCCTGCGCACTACCTGCCCGTCTCTGAACTCCTGGTTATCCTCAAACGTTTCTCACAGAAAATGCATCGTGCTCTGTGATGTGGGTTTCTGCTTTTTTACGTCTCTCCCCTCGATTCAACAAGTGCCCAAGTAAGCCAAGACCCCTGGACTGGATTATCTACATGGCATACAGTCCTTTTTCATAAATACATCACTGATTAAGGTGTGGCCTAGATTTTAAACCCATACATCGCAGTGCTACCAAAACCAGCATTTGAAAAGTCAAAAGCAAAATCATTTCATGCAGTTGAAGGAAATCACTGCTATTATTACGCTAACCTTTTGCTTGAAGCTCAACTTTGCCCAAGAGTCCAACACAGAAGATGCCATAATTTTCTATTGTATACAATTTTAGTTGAATATTTAATTAGATGTGATATTTCTATTTTAGATCTATTTTCTTTTATTGTTAAGGTTCTTATCTATCTCCTGTCTATTTTTCTTTTGCACACATGGTCTCTCATTCTAAATTTTTTTTAACATTGTTTAAGGAGCCAGTGATTTCATAGCTGGCAACTACTCCATGTAATTGTTGTGCATATGATAATAAACTAAATATTAAATATTAAACCAGCTCTGCTGCAGTGTGAACCACTCCACTAAAGAGACACAACTTGCAGTTATGTGCATCCAATAATGTTACGTTAGATGCAAGGTTGTTTAGGAAGGTGGGATATTGTCATTTTAAAGCTGAAATACATTACTAATTAACAATGAGAAACGTACAGCAAAGATGGATTATTGGGAACCTTCTTTTTTAACAGTGTTCCACCCCAAAGAGGAACATTTGGGCAAATTCTCAAATCTGTTATTCAAATAATGGCCCAGCGTGAACTAAATCTGAGCAATTAAAAGCTGGTCACCAATAATAGCAGGATTAGAATAAAAAGAAAAATTAGAGTGAATACAAGCAGTATTTTAGAAAAAAAAAAGAAAAGAAAAAAAGTGTAGCATAGTGATGAGTAGGACTCTTGTTCAACTGACTGAACTGCTGTGGGCATACTTGATATGGCAGATACATCAACACTGTAGAAGGATAATTCGACTTTGTATTACTTGGGAAAAAGAAGAAATCAGGAATAAAGCATGTCCTTACTGTAAGCCTGCTCTGGGCCTAGTTCTCCCTGTCAATACAGTAAATAAAGGCCACTATTTGAGAATTTATGTAAATGATTTATTACATTAAAAACAGCTAGAAATGATGATTTTCAAAATGCAAAGAAACTTGTATGTTCTGGTCTTATTAGGAGGATATTGTGTATCTATAATGTGTTTTACAGTACATTCCTTATCCTTTTCTTAAGCAGCTCAGATGTGTTGAGTTGAATATGTAAATCCAGCGTTTGTACTTTTGTATGATACAATTGTATATATTGTATCACATCAGTGCAGACAAGGACCATGGACCAGGCAAACAAATCTTCCTGGATTTTAAACAAACAACAGTTTCTTGACATACCACACAATTAATCAATGTAATGTCAACTTGCACACCGTGGTCTGATAATAATACTCTGGACAGTTCCTTGGACATACAGTAGATAAAAATGAGACATTTAATGGCTGATACATGGATTAAGACAGATTTGTATTCCAAATAAACCAGCAAAGCGTACTTGTTGCTCAGCACTTTCCTACTGCCTAAAAAAGTGCTTTTTGACACATCTCTCTACTGAATAAGGCTGTTGGCTAAAAAAATATCTTTCACACAATGCGCTTGCAACCACAGATCAAAAACAACTTTGGTTTGCTTCAGTACAACTGCTAAGAGGACACTGAACAGTGAAGACTGAACGTGGGACATTCACATGGAAATATCTTGGCTGTTTTGTTGCTGTATTTTTTCTTCTCTGTTCCTTTTTTTGTACAACAAAATAGATCCTCTGAAGGGTTAACCTGCATGGCTGGTGTCCTGTTAATCATAATCATCATACTCTGGATCCATGCTTTCACCGTGGTCGAACTTTCCCTGTGTGGAGTAGGACCTCGTCTTCACTGAGCAGTTGGTGTCCATCAATATTGCCTGAAAAGACAATTATTAGAAATGATTAGAAAGTGTTTCTTCTGCCACAATGTGTCAGAGTATTCAAAAAAAAAAAAAAATTATTGCCTTCATATTAAAATGCACACATACTGAAAGTGCTTATCAGCAGAAATACATTGAAATTAGCTCACTGCAACAAATGAGCAGAGCCGAGCAGAAATGATAAAGTATCTAATGTAGATTTGTTACATCTGACTGATGACCAATGTACTTAATGAGGCCCGGATCAGCCAAACCTGATAATACAGATCAAAGCTCCCCTCGTGAAAACTTGTCAAATGGCAGATGAAAAAGAGACAAATACTGATGGAGGGAGATGGCAGAGAAGATGAATGGTTGAGGGTGAATACAAACAGAATGTAATGGAGAAGAAAGGTGATAAATGATGGCAGATGCTGCATGAAGACAAAAAATGGATATGAGGCAGGTGGAGCTGGGGATGGGGGGTGATTTCTTTCTTTCTATAAGAGCTGCATGCATTCTGAGGTTATTTAGACAAGATATGTATGTGACCCTCAGGGGGCTCTTCTGTTATGGGACTGTGCTTGAGATTCCAACGATGTAAACAATCCACATTTATTTTATATGCAGAAGCAAACTTCAAAATCCGAGAAATTCTGAGGGGTTTTACCTTGGTAGCCATGATATGGATGAGGGTAAATAAGATTACACAGATCATATTTCAGCAAGTCAGCTGTCTTTCAGCTGTTTCTGACTTTTGGTGGTGGGTAAATTTTATTATGTTCTATGAATTTCTTTTTCCATGATTGACAAAGTTGGTACAGTTTAGACATTTTGGGATTTGATTGACTGTGTTTGAGTGTATTTTAAAGCTTACGATTTTCTCTTCTTGTCCTGGTGGATTCCTGAGGAAGAGGCAAAGAGGAGCAAAGAAAATATCCACCACTCCAATTATGGTCATCAGCCAGGGGAAGCCAATACTCTCAGCTATGGATCCTCCAATAGATGGACCTGAATTAGCAGGGGACAGATGGCATACTGGTTTAGTTTGGCTAGTTTGGCATGGTATAGACCAGTGATTCTCAAAGTGGGGTCCCTAAATGCCCTGGGGTCCGTGAACCACAGCTTGGGGGTCCGTGAAATAAGTTGCAAGGGTGGTGAAATTGTTTGGCATTATTAAATAGTTCATATCCACAGATAATTATCATTTTCATCAATAAAACAAACATTCATACATAAACTTCATCAGCATTATTTTTTGGGTCAAAATAAACGGTTGATTGTGACAAATCACAATTGTTTCACTTGCTTGTGTCTGCTGCTGCTTCACCCGGCGCTCTCGCCGCAGACACCACACTTCAGTCACAAGTTCAGGTACCTAGCTTTTCACAAAACGCTATGGATACATTTTTGAGCCAGTCTGTCACCCCCCTTTAAACTGTTCATTTTGGACTGGATTTTGAAGGGAATGCTAATGTTTCTTAGA
>JAOXYL010000039.1:1484350-1495413 GCA_028564955.1 Terapon puta | reverse complement strand
AAGTCTAAGTCTAAAGAAGTGAGAGAGCACATCACAATTATCGCAACCACCAAATTTGACAAAATCACACAAAATGAAAATTGTGGTCGTTACTCGTGGTCATCAAACATATGGAGTGAAGATTAAAGAGGCGACTCTCTTTTTCTGAGTTCAAACTGTGTGAAACTGTTACCTGTTCACACCTCAGGCCAGTTAACAAGCTCACTGACAGACTGACAAACACTGACAGCTTACACTTTTTCCACATCAAAATACCAGTCTGTAGACCACATAGGTTAACATCACATTAATCAAACAGTTGTGGGGTCACTTAGACTGGATATCTCAAATATTCCCAAACCTTGTGATTCCACTCTGTGATCAAAGACTTTTCATCAGTCAGGCAGTCATGGCTTGTTCATCTGACGAATGTACGTTTGCATTCACACAGTATGAGCCACCAGAGGCTGAGACAGTCCTGCTCACTTACCAACGGTTGTGAAGACAGTGCAGCAGAAGAACATGGAGCCAAAGAAGTTCCACCTGTCCGGTCTCTGGAGCCATATGGACTTGAAGCCATTTTTCATCTTCTCCTCCACCGCGTTCACTATGTTGTGGTGTCTGTAGGTGGTGTTTTCTGGAAGGAAAGAGAAAATGCTGTTTGAAAATTCACCAGGGCTCAGGGGAGACCGACGAGTCTTTAAAAAAGGTGGGTGGAGATGAAAAATAAGCCTCAGATCTGTTCTTCTTCACAGGAGGACAAAACGTGGGTACCCCCCTGTTAAAGGAAGAAAGGAAGAAAATCTGAAATAACTTGAAACTGACAATAAAAATGATTAATCTTGAAAAGGAACGAATGAAAATCAGCTTTTGAATCGTGGTTCAACAAAATCATTTGAAAAGACAAAGTATCCGGGACAAAAAGGACTTTTTCTTCCTCTGACAGGGGGGCACCGGCAGTTTGATGAAGAAGTACCGGTCAGGTTCTGGACGGTGGACACGATCTGGTCCAGGAAGTCTCGGTAGTCCCGCTCGGTGCTGGACGGGGCTCGTCCCTCGATGTGCATGAAGAGGAGCGCGCCCAGCGCCGCGTAGGCCACCAGAGACAGGCTGAGGGACAGGTGCGGGACCAGCCTCCAGAACCGGGAGCAGCTGCGGGACTTCAGCTTGGAGCTCGCTCCTCTGCCCACCGCCACGGACATCTTCTCCTTCTCCTGCTCCTGCTCCTTCTCCTTCTCCTGCTCCTTCTCCTTCTCCTTCTCCTGCTCCTTCTCCTGCTCCTTCTCCTTCTCCCACGGGCGTTTCTGAAGTGTTCCTCCTCGGACGCTCCTCCTGTCGGTGCTCCGCTCTACGCGCTCCGGAGACAGTGAACGCAGCACATTACACACCCGAGCATTACAGACACTGCCGTGAGGCCTCCAGGGACTCCCGCTATTGACTCTGAAGTCTATTACTGCCCTCCCTGCCTGTCAGGGAGCCGGCTCGGGCTCTGACAGCCCCCACTAACGTTTACACCACAGCGGAAGTCATCTTCAGGCCGAGATGGATGTGAGAGGTTTGCACCCCAGAAGCAGCAGGCACAGCTCCAGAGAGGGTGGGCTGCCCAGTGAACAGAAAAATGAAACACTCTGCACTCATTCACAAAGTATTTCTAACCTGCAGTGCAACTTCATCATCAAAACACACTCAGAGAATCCGAGTAAAAGTACTCTTATGCAGAAATGTGAATTTGAAAAGTAACACTACAACAGAAACATTAAGCTGCCAAATTAAAATAAAAAGTCCACCATTTTCCTCTGAAATATGTGTAATATAAGGTGACTCTAAATACTAAGTGAAAGGTGTAGATTTGTATTTGAGTAAATCTACTTTGCACTTCTGTTTATATCCTCACAGTAAACCAACTTCATCCACTTGTACCACGGAGGTCGTCCTTTCTGCAAAAGCAATTATGGCCTTTTAATTTCTAAAAACAAATGGCACCATGGGCAACAGGTGCTGCAGGATCGCTATATTTAGTGGACCATATGTGGGTCAGTTGTGGGTCAGAGTCAGAAGAACAACTGGGGCTTCTGTCTGTAAATACCTCGAGAATAATAAACATGCCCAGGCATTATTTTTGGGATGAGTGGGTAAAGTTATCCCTGTTACTGTGAAGCGAATCACACTGAGCTTGTTAAATATTCATTCGTAGGGTGTGGAACAGTGCAGTTCTGCCAGCAATTCATCATTTAGGCTTAATTGTGTTGCCATTGGAGAGTAATGCTGTGATGGATGTTTTAGACAGTGTGGGAGTGGCACTTTGTCAATGAGACACTGGCCCAAAACTCTAGAGGGTGTGATCTAGTACAACAACTCCACATGCAGCCACAATAATGACCATAACTGAACCAACACCTCTCTCATTTATTACAGGGCTGCTGTGCTAGATTGTATTATAATAGGCAGAGTGATTTTGGTTTACTTGGGTCTACAAAACCAAAGATCAATTGAGGAAGACGCTGGGGGAAAACAGGATTTTGGCCCTGAAGACCAACATGCTAAAAGCTTAATCATACATTTTACTAAGCTAAATCTGCAGTGCAGTGTCAGCAGCAGGAGCTGCACCGAGAGAGTTTGGGTGGATGTTGAAATTACTCATGTTGAGATAAATACTGATACCATGCCCTGAAATATTAAAATAGACACCCAGCTGTTAAGAATATTTATTCTAGAAATTTCCCAGATTGTTCTCTCCTTATTATCTCACTATTGACTAACTTCACATGTTGTGTATCAGTATATATTATGTTTGTACAGAAAAACTAGACAGCAAATTTAGAATTATGTTATCTTGTGGGCAGTGATCAAAATGTCACCGCTTTTGTAATTGTATGACTCCTTCACTGCATGAAGAAACCATTCAGGAAAGGTGGAGTGAGTGGAGAATGAAGAAGAAGAAATGAGGGAAATGTGGTGGATCATATGTTGTTTTTCTTTGTTACCTCTTTTACCCTGTCTGCTTTCTGCCTGTGACTTTAAGCCTTCTGTGTTAGTCCTTGTATTAAGTAAACTGCGTTTGGCATTATGGCCTTGCACAAATACATCAACGATTGTATTAAAAATAAACATGTCAGATTAAGGAGCTGTGATTATTATCTGTGAAATTCAAAGAATTCCAGTCCGGTCCGTAAGTCTTTAGAACCAGATTCTTTTGTCTGTCAAAGCCAAATGCTTTGCAGTATTCTGTTAATAAAGTAAGATCAAGGTACTCTGAAAGTGCAGTCTTTATCATATGATAAAGACTAAATCAACATTGTTGGAATGGCAGACATATTCAGTGGCTGACATTGACTTTAGACAGTCGACTACCACTGACAGTTGTAACCAAAGGAAAAAGAAAATAGATTTTATACCTATAGAAATTCGATTTTATACCTATAAATGCACCAGTGTGTCAGGCAGAGCAGTTCTTTACACTGCAGTAAATGCTACGGTTGGAATGCTAACATGCTCAGCACTGGTGTTAATGTGATTATCTTTCATATTTGCTCATTAACCAAAGAACTGGAGAATAGGAGATCATTGGAGTTAGTAAAATGAACCCTGTGGTAAAAAAAAAGTGACTCAAACGTTGCCATGAAAAGATGAAGCAAAGATAAACAAAATCATTATGACTTTTAGTCAGAGGTTTTATTGAATCTCCACGTTGACAAAAATAGTGGCGTAAAGTCTGTTTTGAAGGATTCGTAGTATAATGAATAGGTGAACAGGTTGGATAGGTGGGATTATCCAGTTGATGCCAGTGTTTATTTTATTTATTATTCATTATCCATTACTATCCATTATTTCTAATGGTGCTGAAGGCCTGCCTGGATGTTTAAAAGGGATGATAAACTCTATAGTGTGCTTTGGCTGGGCAGTTCTCAGCTTACTGTAATAATGACCATAATTGGTGTGAGACTGGCAAACTCCAGCATAGGGGAGGTCCAGGGAATGTTGGCTTCTGTCTTTAAAATGCACGACTCGAACAACTGTTACATCTGCTCTGCATCAGAGGAATAAACATTTCGACTGGTATTCTGCTTAAAATAAACACCCATCAGAAAGTCGCTGTGCTCTGGCCTCTACTCATCGCATTAACAGTGACACCATACCAACGCAATTAGTCAGACGAGAAACACGGTGATGTTGTCCTTGACAACGCTTTTAAAGGCAACGAAGTCAGCCGCGTTTGGGTTGGTGTGACTAATTTTGAGATGAACATCGAGGAAACCTTACTTGGCCAGCTAAAACACTATCAACAGTGTTAATGATTGAGGTTGGTTTTCAAAGAACACACAGCACTACAGTTTTACCATGGAAGGCCATGTGCTGATGATTGTCATAAAGCAGTATGGAAGAGGTGGTGACCTTATTTACTGTAAAGCACCAAGCTAAAGGATTCTAAATAAATCGAATGAACCTAAATTATGCAGAATGCAGCACAATGAAGAGGTGTTACCAGCTTAGCTAAAATAAGCTGTCGTCGACATGTGCCTCCTACAAAAATGGAACTGCATGTCAGGGTTACAGCAGGCTTCAAAGACACTGGATGATCTTCATTCAGTCGGCACTAGCTGCTGTTTTCTCCATAAGTTTCTGGTGCAGCTAGAAATGATTTAAAATGTCGACTGTGATGCTCCTCCAAAGCCATCTCCACTGCAACTCTTCTACTTTCTGTGCCCATTGTCCTGTGTTATAGTGAAGAAAGCAAACAAAGACCCTGCAACTTTTTCTCAGCACTGATTTAAATAGAGAGGTTCAGGTTGTGGGGGCTGTGTCTACTCATATTTGTAACTTTAACTGAACTAAACAACAGTCACACTTCATATGAACTACTCTGTTTGAAGTGATTTGAACCCTTTTACATGTCCACACATGCGAGCGAATGGTTATCTTGTGATGACCTGATGAGGATGGACCTTGGACCTTGCTCAGATGGATCACCCACCCTGAATGAGTGGGTATAAAAAAGGATCGTTTTAGTCTGGTGTCAAATTGCCAGACAATCCATGTACTTTTGACGAAGTGTCCTTAGTATTCATCCATTATCCATCTTCGGCTAACGTACACAGAGAAAGCCTACTGCTCATCAGAGCGTATACGACTGTATTACTGTACTAATGCTAGCACTATATGAGTGTGTCTTTTTGTCTCAGGTTTTGCAGTTAGATACTGTGTGGTGTTAGATGCAAAATGTGGGATGATGATTATTCCGAATTATGGCTTCTTTATCAGGATTTGTACGATAATCCACAGAATGACCAAGCCTTCAGCAGCGCAGTTCACAAAGAAAGTTTCTCAGGAAAAATTAAATTATGATAAGATTCCCATCAATCCCATTTGGACGCAGAGGGCGTTGATAGCACATAAAGCTTTACGTCACACCCTGAAGCCATTAACACAATCTAATTTCAAGACTTGAGACGGTGCCTTCCCTCCAGTTACACAGATATTTTCCAATAATAATGTTCTCTCTATTTTACCACTGAAAGCTGGTTTTTGGCTTGGAACCAGAGGCAAATCCTTTCATTTGGAATAAGTCTTAGCTACAAACTTACTGTGTATTATTTTTTGGGCTGTGTTAATTTTATACCCAGAGCCTCTTGTGCTTGACAGATTACCAAATTTGCTAATTTTGCTCATCCCCAAGACATTTGGTTAAACATTCTTCCTGTTTTATTCATTTCTGCACATCGAGTTTTGAGATCAACCTTCCCAAAAATCCATGCAAAAAGCCAGCAATGTGTAAAACTGAAATGACCATAGATTCAAAGCCCATTGATAAACTGTCACAGTGGGAAAAATGGTTCAAGTGTGCTTCAGAAGTTGACATGGGGCAAGAACAGCTTAGTTTTTATCTATTGATGCATTGACTATATTACTAAAGATAAAATGGAATGCCTGGCTGTAGAAATGAAGTGAAAAATCTATCTTCTAACAACTCGAGAACCGATTTACAGCCTCTATGTATCTAATTAGATCAGTCCAACAACACATGCAATATACAGTGTATGAAATGTGACATTGTGGTTCTGTGGTAGAGGTTTAGCTCAGACAGCCATTTTCAGAGGAAATGTGAAACATTTCATGGAGGGAAACACTGGACATGTGTTTTAAACATACTGAGATCTTTTATTTATTGATAAATACTTGAGAGCAGACATTAAACTATATTTATTATTATCAAATTAACTAAACCCATACCATATTAAAATGCGTAACAATCATGATTTAAGCTCTATGTAGCACTTAAACTAGGCATTACATGACAAAATGACCATTTTCATTATGTTGTTATCAACTCCACTTCAAAATCCAGATTAACATGACTAACTATGAATACTTAACCATTTAAAGACCGCACTTAGGTCACTGCATCTGTACTGGTGTGATATTTTCTGATTCCAGTTGAGTTCAAAGGTGAAAAAAGTTCCTTTCTGACTGCCACAACTCTTCCCTTTTACCAAGCTCAGCACAACAGAGTTGGGAGTGACTATACTGCTTCCGATAATACTATGTGAAGCCTGTAATCAGCCATTATGTGGAATCTGCTGCATAATAGGGCAACAGGTATTCTGGCCACTCTCCTTATAAGCACCTCAAACCACAAGATCAAATATCCAGTCCATTACGTGCTGTTCTGAGGCTTTCAATCATATTGCATTATTTTCATCAGCAAATGGAGGTTGCCCAGCTGAGTTATAGTTGTTTTAATTTATATTTGAAAACTTATGGGACTTTTTGTCAACATTTTTTTGTCTATGTTTTATTGTCATTTCAGCACATGTTAAAAACATGGGGTGGAATTAAATGATTTACCCTGGTCCCGGTGCAGCCCAATAATTATAGTATAGAAATAGAATAGAACTAGCTAACTGGGTATAAGTACAATATAGGCAAAACAGAAAAGCAAAGTAGGTAAATATAGGGACAAATTAAAATAAAAATAAATACAGGAATCTGAAACAGTAAAAACAGTAAGTGAATGAGGTTAAAATGTCATGTTGATGAACCTAAGCATTGCTTCTACATTTAAATGCTATATGTTATTTTCTCAATATCTGTATCAAATTTCAAAAATAAACTTTGAACCTTTAAAATAATGTATGTGACAAAGAGTGCGCAGAGCACATATGGCTTAAATACTGTTACTTCTACGAGTAGTAGTAACAGTAGTAACTGTAACTGAGTGCAGCAGCTCACTCAAAGAAATAACCTGAACTAGCTCGCTGACTTATGTTTATTTTAAGTTTGCTTTTTGAACAATGCATTGTAAATTATAATAGAGCAACCAGCAAATCATGGAGAAATACAATATTGCTGTATTATGCTCTAAAGACCTTTCAAACTCAGAGCTGCTAAATTTATGTGAGAGTATGGTATCAAAGCTTGTATTGTACCATTTAATTCTTCAAAAAAAGAAATGCATGTTCAACAAAATGTATACACAATTGTGTTGCTGTATGTCTGTTTGCATTCATGACATTTATGGTTAGTATCGCTGTTTTTGATGATTAATTAGTATTATCCCATTATATTTATGCATAGATATATCAAGGTAACTAAAGTAAAGAGAAAACATGATGAAATATTAGAGAAGAGTTGTGCAACTTATAATTAACAGAGATATCACTCTCTGACGTTCATCAAGCTTATTACGCTTCAAAGAGGGTAAGACTTACTAATGATCATTCTGGAGACATTAATTTATAGCACTGTAAAGCAAATCTCCTTCCTAGACAGTGGTGCAGGAACTGGAACAAGAGACTTTTCATGGCAACAGAAAAAAACGTGTTGCCATGAGAAGACTAAACCCTGTCTGCTATTTCTTTATTTTGGAGGCCTTACTCTCCAGGGCCTTGTGCAAGGCTTCAAAGATGCTTTCCTTGTTGTTTATGATGTTGTAAGTGGTCAAATCCACCAGAGCTTCATAATCTTCTTTTGAGTAGGTCAGGTTCTTGGTTCTGTATGGAGAGTTGCAGCTGCTCACATCCACCTCCCCAGCTTTTATTTCTTCTTCAGTCTCACGCTTCACACCTGTGAAGTTATATGACAATGATACAATTGGTTAAATGTCGCTTAAACAGACACATGCCATATATTTCTATATCTATATAGATGTTCTACATCTATCCATCTGTCTGTCTGTATAGCAGATATGTCTGTACAGAGATATGTATAATATAATGTACATCATTACACTATTGTATAATGGTGACTTCTCATAATTAAACTTCATGCTAATTGTCCAGCAATGTTATTACTGTCTGCCTATGCCAAAATTTCTCTGGGTGATTTATTGATTCCTGCAGAGGTAGTATTTGCTATGCAGAATGAATGTAGTCACGGTGTGCCCTGCTGGCTCGGGTGTCCTGACCATAAACCACAACAATTCTGGTTTTCTGTCATCTCAGCAAAGTAGCAAACGAATAAAGACATAAAATGCTTAAATAACAATTAAAAAATACATACGCGGTATGTTTAATATAAACATATCTCCCTGGAAATAGATGCTCTAATGCTTGTATATAGGCTTTAAATGAATTCAGGATGGAACAAAACAACGCTCCACCTGTCCTGCCATTATCAAGCAAGTCCTTCCAGATCCTAGTCGCTCCATGACAAATGCTAACCATATTCTTCATATTGCTATATACCTATAGAAATATAGAACTAAAGACAAAGTTGTTACAGTGAAATTCAGCCTTAAAATGGGTGGGTATACCAGGGTGTTTGAAGTCTCTGTATGTGACATTGACAAGTGGGAAATGAACCACTATTGGAGCCTTGACATTCTCCTTATCCTCGAAGATGTAAACCTCCTTTTGAGGCTCCTTTTCCAGACAGGCAAAATCAGCACTGGGAAAGGGAATGTCATGGTCTTTGCAGAAGGCAGCTGTCTTCTCTAGGACCTGATAGATTAAAAATGATCATAGAGAATTATGCTAAATACACATGATAAAATATATATAACATAGCGTTCTGTTTTTGTCCTCCTTCCTCTGTTTACCCGGAGGATGTGTTCTGGGTCCCATGAGTAACTCAGACATATGATGACATCAACATCTCTCGCTGGCCGCAGGACAGGTGCACAGCTTATGTTGATGGAATGACCAGAATCAACCAGGCACAGGGTGGAGTCACTGGGTGTTAGTTGGTTTGGGAAAGCATCTGGATGCGTGTCTGGACAGAAAACCATGAGGGAGATGATAAAAAAACACTTTAGTCAATTGCAAAAAGTGGTGGTAGTCTAGGAAATGGAAAATGTAATAACTGGCATAGATGTTGAGTTGTTTTCAGTCATTAACCTGTGTGTCTCCAGGTATAACCATAATGTGTAGGGATGCTTCCTTGTACTGATGTGTATGTTGACTCTAACCCTGACCTGCACATCATTACAACCATGGTTCAGCAAGCTATGTAAGAGCACTGACACACCAAATAAGTCAAGAGCCTGTTGCAGACCTGTGGTGTCCTGCATGACTGCCTCTAGTTGGCCTCATCTGAGGTTACTCTGCCAATTCAACTAGTTTTTCATTGTCTGCTATCAAGCTGTCTGCTAAAAGCTGTGGTCAGTACTATAGTGGAAACTCAGTACTTCATTGTAAAGACAAGCTTGTTTCCCTTTCATCACAGAATTCGTAACATACACGATAACTTTGACACTATTCCTCTCAACACCAAGAGCAAGAACAGGGAAGGTAAAAGATGAGTCATGAATGCTCCCTCTCTCCCTTCTTATGTCTTGTTCCGTCAAATGAAGCCAAAGATAATTTGGCTTAGATAAAAAAAAAACTACTAATATAACTTTCTCTATACAGATACAAACAGGAGCACAAACCCTAATTGTTGTGAATTAGTGGAATCAAAGATTTATATGCTGCTGGTGCAACCAGAGCTCACTGTGCTTCAGGATGGTACTCTGAGTGAAGTGGCACCGAGCCAAAACCTTGGGAGAGATCCTCAGTGGGCAAATTCCTTTTTTTTAATGGAGCAATTGTTCTTCCCACCCTCTGCACTGAACAGGTATCCCCAACAGTAGAGTCATAAAAGCCCTGGATTCCTACAAATCTTACATCAAGAAAGACAAATGCACAAAGAATAAAGAGTAGACGCATGCTCACTGTACTGCCACCATCACTTAACAGCAGCTCGGATGGACCGCTCCTGCAACTTACAGTTAATACTAATACTAATGTATGACTCAGGTCTACCCAAAGCATCCTCTACTGCTATTTGTCAGGCTACAAGCAGATCAGCAGCCATCATAAAGTCAGAAAAAGAGAAACGACAAACATCAGTGTCAATCTCAATCTGTACCCTGTGATCCAGGACAAAGCAGGTATAGAAAATGGATGGAAGTTCAACACTTCCTGTTACTAACTGGAATGTTCTCACTCTAAACAAAACCCTTAGAAGTTTTTAAGTCTCGAAGGAGCCAGACATCTTGAGGGTATTTAAGATAAGGCCTAACCTAACTCTTTGGAAGTCACAATCAGGAGGGGTCAGTTGTGATCACTGTTCAGGTACACTCGAGCTGGGTATTCCTGAAGTGTATATGCTTTTTTTAACTTCATGTCCCCTCAAGCCACTGCAGCTAGTGGCTTGGCATTGTTAAGAACCTTTTGAATTGTGGCTAAAACTTTACTGAGATTGCAATACATAGGACTTGGGGCACTTACTTTTCCAGGCAACAAAGTTGCTGTTTTTCGAATAGTTCCAGTGCAGGAGGAGACCACGCATGAAATTGTAGATTTCAGCCACAACTGGACGATTTCTGAAGAAACTAGTCAGCATACTGGTCATATCAGTGATTGGATTAATGAGGTATGTGTCCAGAGTTGATGGTTCAGTGTCAACCTCTGTCAAAAGAACAAACAATATCAATAATGTGTGCATGTTCTTCAGTGGACATGGAAGTGTGAGTATAATGTCATATGGTTTGTTGTGTAAACAATGAATACTTAGGGTGGCAATGTTCAGTATTTTTTCTTTTTTACTTGCTCAACTTGACGTGATCAAGAACAGCAATGAATTAATCCCACTAATAAGTGTTTTCT
>JAOXYL010000039.1:1452303-1465031 GCA_028564955.1 Terapon puta | reverse complement strand
TACCATCCAAACCACAGGGTCAACACAAGACATCGACTGTTTCAGAAGGAATGTCTCAGAAGTTTATTAAAAATAAGTGATGACACTTCAGAAATATTTACATAGTTTATTTTGCGTAGGAAGAAAAGTTACTCCAGATTAAGAATTCACATTATTTAACGTCAACATAGTGATTTGTGCTGAAGAATCTTTGAGTCTTCCAAGTGCAAAAACAAGCCTCTGTCAGACCTGAGGAGAAGGAATAAAGAAATTAATATGTGATCATTTATGATTGGTTCTGGCTCGTCCTGTTCACCCTCTACACTGCAGACTTTTCTCATAAAACTTCATCATGTCATCTCCAGAAGTTCTCTTACGACTGCCCTCATCACAGATGGGGACAATCAAGAGTACAGAGGAGTAATTGAGGACTTTGTGGACTGGTGCCTGTGGAACAACTTCCAGATCAACGCCGGTAAAACCAAGGAGCTGATGGTGGATTTCTGCAGAGGTAGTCACTCTCCACCTGCACTGGTGAACATCCTGAGAATGGACATCAACGTTGTGAAGTCCTACAAGTACCCGGGTGTTCATCTAAATGACTGGAGTCTGGACTGGACACACAACACAGATGCCCTCGTAAAAAAGGACTCCTGCTCATTAGGCTGAGGTCTTTCAGAGTGCAGGGACCATTTCTGAGGACCTTTTATGACTCTGTGGTGGCATCAGCAATCTTTTATGGGATAGTCTGCTGGGCCAGGAGGAGAATGGACAGACTGGTGGGGAGGACCAGCTCTGTCCTGGGATGCCCCCTGGACTCAGTGAAGGTGGTGGGAAACAGGAGGATGACGGATAACCTGTTGTCCATGTTAAACAACTGGCTTGCTTTTAAATTAATCATTGTGCCAAAGAAACAGTTGAGAATGAATCATCTTTGATACAGTGATTCCCAAAGTCCAAAATGTTAAACTATCAAGAATAATGATGATAATGATTTTCAACTTTTGGAACCATTTACTATTATAATTATAAGTACTTGTCCTGTTGACTTGTGTCTCTAAAAGCTCTGGTGAGGTTTGAGCTGGCATCAGACAGACTCCATGTTGATGTGGACCAACTTGTGCTCGTTAGTCGAGGCAAGCCACATCCTGAGGACACCTGTTTCCCTATTACTGCCCTTTGAAGATCTGGCAGGTAACTGAGTCTGCACTATCTGATATTACAGAGTTGGCAAGAATATGAAAAACAAATTTAACAACTTTCTTATCTTTCTTGGGTATTTTTAAGAAGAGGCAGATGAAAAATAAACACCAAATATTCACTTTTCTCTGTCCAAAATAACACTGGTCTGGATGGAGTCACATATCAGAGGAGTGAATCGTCACTGGCCTCATGATTCAATAGCGTACAGTCGCGGCATGTTCCGACGCACAATGCACTGACACGTGCACAAACCACAGGGAGCCGATCAAAGAGCCAGATGCGGCTCCGCCGGGGGTTGCCAGTTTTAATGTTATTATGTTTTTTATTAGAGAGTCTCAAACTCTACAAAACTACAGTGCCCTCTATGGACCAAGCTCAGTACATATTCTTGTACTTCAATACATTACAGCAGGGGTGTCAGACTGATCCATGAAAGGGCCGTGTGGCTTCAGGTTTTTGTTCCAACCAAGCAGGACCACACCTGATTTGACTTCAATCACAACACAGTTGTGGGAGGTCAGTTGATTGAAGTGAAATCAGGTGTGATTTTCTCTTCCTCAGGTTTATACGCATTTGAAGAATCTCAAAAAAAGTTGCAGTGATTTCCCCTGAATTTGTTCATATTTCACACATTAACAGGGACAAATGGCTGTTATTTGACATTAAAAGTAATCCACAGTAAAAATTCACTAAATAAAACAACAAGCACACATATTTCTGAGTTTTGACATTTGATAAGATAATAATACTAACTAAGCTGAGCATCACTTCTTAGAAACGTTTAGCTGTGAGAGCACAGACAGACATCAATATCAGAGCGAACTCCAAACCGATATAACTATCTGAAGAGTTAAAGACGTTTTTAACTATTTATTAGCTAAAATAAAGCTAGCTGTTAGCTAACGAAAGCTAACGTTAGCCCGGCTCCACAAACATGAGATTCACCGCAGACTGTTTCTGTAACACGTCTCATTTTGTCGTTAGTTTTTACAGGAATTCACACACAAGTCAGACAGAAATAATTACCTGTCAGCAGAAATGTGTCTAACTCTCCATCACTGTGAATATTTCAGCTCTCTCCGGTGTTTCCTCTCGTTTGAGCTTCGGCTCACTCAGATCCTGTTGCTTCAGCCTCTTTTCCTCCCTGCTCATCTTCTCTCTTCTCTCTCAGTATCAGCAGTATTTGGCGGAGGAGGGAGGTTCTCTTTTCTCTCTGCTGCTGTTCCTCTTTGAGTAAACAAACAAATCGTGACCCCGCGGTGACCAGGAGGAGCTCCGGCGTCACCTCAGGCTGACCAGGGCGCTGCTGCGTGCGCGAACTTTGATTGAGGCTGCGTCAGACACGCCTCCTGCTCTGATTGGTTGTTTTCATCCGGGCGTGGTGGATTTTTATGACTATATGTCTACTATCAGGACGTGGTGACAGTTTAAGTGAGTGTGACTAAAAGCAGTGTTTAAAAAGGTTACCTACTATATCTATCAGTAGGTAACCATAAGTATGTAGAACTCTGACTAAACTGTGTATTCAAAGTGCTCTGTATCTGTTTGAGATGTTGAAAGAGCTCTGTAAAACGTCCTTGGTGATGAGTGGTGGCATGAGTTCCTGTTTTGGATTCATCATAAGGTGTTGTCTTTTCTGCAAAGTGTAACTGTGCATTACAAATTGCCAGTGAGAGCATTAAACTGGCACAACAGGCTAATCAGAGTCCATCCAATGACGGTGATGTTTCAGCGTTATCACACCCGCTCCATCCAGTACAGGGCTCCTTGGTTTGAGACTTCAAGCTTTGGAAACATCTCAGATAAGGAGAGCAGCAGCCCCCCAGACTTAGTAAAGATGTATGAAAATTCAACAGAAAACACCACGGATCAGTTTTCATGGATTGTGGACTGGTGACTGGACCGCCAAGGTGCCCTTGAGCAAGACGCTGAACCTTAACCTGCTCAGGGGGCTCTCATAGTGCAGCCCCCTCACTCTACCATCTCTCTGTCGCTTGCATGTGCATGTGTGTGTACTCCTACATGTGTGTAAGGTGAAAGAACAATAGCAGTTCAGTTTCTCCCAGTGCGATTAACAAAGGTTCTTTCTTCTTTCTTTCCATATCATGTTATCATGTTTTTTGCCACACTAACAAATACAACACACAATTCAAACTGTGTGAAATTATATTTACATAGTAAATATAGTATAGTTAAGATCAAATAACTTACTCGAACCCAAATGAATATATTGTTTTTGAATAATACAGAAACAAAACCCATTTGAAAATACAGGAAACATACAACAACGGCTCCACAAAGGCATCATTGTTAACTTAACAAGCTGTATATACTGAACTCACCGTTGCCATTAGGAATGTCACTGATGGTTTCACCAAAGGTTGCAAGAAGGCAGCTGTACTGCAGTTGTGATAAGCAGGCTACGGTCTGAACTAACGGCTGTTGATGGAGGCTATTTAAAATATATCATCATTTTCATATGCAGTGGATACCATAACCAAATGAGTGGAATTAGCATGAAACGGATCCTTCATTTCCATAAGCAGCTGAAACAAATGACTTTTACGAAATCCTGAGATGGATCCTTCATGCTTTTCAAAATCATTTTTTTCTCTCTCACCTTTTTTAAATTGATTTTTAATCAACATAGTACATCTGTTTATTTATATACAATGTTAACAGTGGAAGCACAATGGGGAATCTATGAAAACCCTTCCAAGCTATTAAACCCTTATTCCTCATACAGAGACCATATATATGTACATAGTCAAATACATATTTGAATATTTATATATAGATACACTTAATTAGACGAGAACAGGCACACTGGAGATGATTAAAACACCTTTGCTGAAAACAATGGGTATGTTTACACTGATTGTGGAGAAGAGAGAATATCAGAAAGCATGCATACACTAAAAACAAAGAATTCAGCTGTTGAGTTGAATAATATTTACATGGCCTGAGAGAGGAAATAGGATTACTAGAGAGACCGTATTGTGAAGAAAGACCTTGAAAGTGTTTGAGGAAAGGTCCCCACACATTCAAAAACCACTCGCATGAATTACAGATTGAGTAACAGATTTCCTCCAGGCTCAGACAGGACATCACGTCTCCTCGCCACTGAGCTTTCCCACAGCACAGCAAAGGGACCCCAGCCAGAAGTCGAACCAGGGTCTGCTGCACTGAGACTGGGCCTGCTTAACCACTATGCCACCAGCACCACGCTCACTTCATTTTTTCAAAGGGTACTTGTCTTATAGCAGCCAGCTTACCATAGATAAAAGATATCAGGCATTTCTGTGATGGGTGTAAACTAAGGAACATGTCAACAACGCTGGATTCAGGTCTTCTAGGAAAATTTGCTATCTGAGATTTGAAGAAATGTCTCAATTGTAAATAAGAAGAAATTAATCTTTTGTAGTTTATACTTCTCAGACAAGTGTTTAAAAGATGCAGAAAACATACCCAAAAATACCCTGTCTATGCTACTCTTGAAACATGGGATCATCAAAAAGTCATTTTTCATTCAGCTCTGCAAACTGTTAGGCCTTACTACATTAATCAGCTGACCTCTGAAATTGATCAAAGGACACCAAACAGCCCGACCTAAATCTTATCGAACCACTTGAGACCCATGTGTAACTGACTGTTGGAGTAATACATTAAACAAATGATATGTAAAATATCTCAACTCAGCATGTCCTAATGTACCTTACCAAAAATGTCATTATATTAGCAAACACATCAACATCCAAACATATGCTCATCAAAAGGATACATGAGAGACAATTGAAAGACAATTAAAGTACAGTGGTCACAATACAGTACTGGATTAGCATGAAACGCACATGTGGCCATAACAGCTATTTTTTTCATATGAAGACCAAGGATCAGTCCATCCATCCATCTTCATCCACTTATCTGGGACCTGGTCTGCCCAGTCTGAGCAGAAAATGGACCTATGCACAATAGAAAGTGCTTGTATTTTAATTCTACTCCATCCCATTTTTGATACTTTATCATGTATGGCATGATATGTATTATCATATGTATTATGTTATTGTGATTGACAACATGAAAAAGCCTGTCTCCTGAGTGACTACCTATGGTAGGACTGAACAGTAGAGAAACCACTGGCCACTGTCATAGATATTCTTACTACTGTCTAATTCTAAAAATGCATGGTTTGCAATAAGTTATAGTTGTTCTAGGCCTTAGCATATTATGGGAACAAAATTTGATTCAGGTAGACAGACAACCAGAGATGTGCATACTTACCACCGCATCATATGCATAATATTCAAACTGACAGTAAAAACAGCCCTGATACAGTTCAAATCATGGCTTGAGTCCATAACAGCCTGTGTGTGCACTGCCCGGGGAATAGTTTGTCTGTGGTGCAGTTGTCTTCTAAAGTTCACTTTGCTATGTCTGTAATCTCTCATTGGCTCCTTACATTACCACTTTAAATAATTAAAGTCTCTCTGTATCATCTCTTCATGTTTATGTTGTGTATTTCCGACTTCTTCTACTCTTCACATGTAGTGATAGTGACCATGCGTGTTTCGAAACAAAATACTGTCAGTGAGTCATTTGAAAGGTTTGATTTCACTGGTGAACTGAAATGTCATTGATCAGAAATGCCAATATGATAAGCACTGGTAAAGGCTCATGAAATCTCTGGTCAACCCTGTCTGCTAAAAATAACATTTAGATGATAAGAATTTCTAACAGCTGTTTAGACTTTGCATGATCACATCTGAAATTTTCCATATTGATATATTAACTGGATCAACAAAATGTTACACTGTATAATATTTGTTTTTTGCTATAGGGTTGGCTCTAGGGCAACTAAAACGTGATAATCATTTTTAGCCACATGGGGGGATGGTTTCATCAGTGAATCAGTCCACCACTTTGGTTCAGACTGAAATATGTGGTCAGTCTGTAATATCTGTCATATATTGCCGTCATCCTAAAGCTCCATGATTGAGATGTATATTTATCACAAAGTCAGTGTTGCCAGTGTACAAATGGGAATTCAACGTTCTCTATAGTCTAATCATAAAACAAGTGGGACACAGGACTCCACGGTCTCTTGAGGTGAAGACCTGCACCTTGTCCATTGGACAGACACCCCCTACTGGTACAAGAATGCAATGCTTGACTGGATAAAGCTCACCCTTTTAAACCAGCCATGCCCTCTTATTTCCCTACCACTGACTTTGCAGACAAGCCTGCTGTCTGCCAACAAGTCTTTAAGAAATTGCAAGTAAAGTGCTTGCACTAAATATACTTGTGCTCACACTAAGGCCTATGCAACTGTTCTCTCATCACTCACCACCAGGAGTCATGCAGGTCTGCAAGCTTTTATTCAAACAATCACTACACTACCTGACTAACTGATTATCCCAATACTTTGCCTGAAGGTTTGCTGTAAAACCAGTGACTAACGGTGTTCTTGACGTTAGGGGCCGTTGACTGACCTGGGGAGTATTACCTTCAAAGGCCACATGAGGGCCCCAGAAGCTCACTAGTCACAGAGCTGTCCTGTGATTCTGATTCTGATGTGTCCCAAAACCTTATGTTTAATGGCCCTTGGCACAGAAACCCTGCCTTCATATGCAAATCTGTGACATGTATTCCAGCATCATAATTTATGGTGGTGAATTGGCCTTTTGATTAAAGAATGGAAGAATAGCAAATCAGAATGTGATTACATGTAAATTAAACAAGATGTTTGCTCATCCATTGTAGATGTGGTCAATTAGAAAGGCAAAGCATGGCCTTGTAAGAAAGTTCTAGGTTTTTCTGTCAAGTAAGTAAATATCCTAACTTGATATTTGAAATGTGATCAGGCGGCCTAAATTTGTTAGGCAATTTTGAATACCTTATGGACACAATTGAGAAAAGAGATTTCATGTGCGCACTACTGTGTCTGTAAATTAAGCGATTTTAATGACCCAAAACTGATTCTGATATTTAGACATTTTTAGATGATAAAATATATTAACTTAAATAAATATGTCATATATCATGATTAGTATTTCTAAAACCACCACAATATCCAAGCAATGTGAAGAAGAATTTGATCCAGCAATTCAGAAGATAACATTCATGTAACATAAAAAAAATATGAGACCCACACAAATGCATAATTTTCTTTTGTTCTTTTTTTAGTGTTTAGTCCAAATTGCCATCGTCAGGGAGTGGGATGGTGCAAAGGTGATGTGGATTCACCACCTCAGGGTCTCTAAAATTCTAACTATGGCGCTGGTAAGGTGATTTTTATTAAAAGGATGGATGAAATTATTATTATGTACCCACATGAACATTATGTTTACAATGTAGAATATGTCCACCTGCAACTGCAGTTTTTTAAAAAATAGGCTATTCATGGGACATCACGATCAGTTGATGCGATCCTTATGAGCACAGATAGTACATTCTGATATCATTGTCATATTATACTTTTAAATGTTTTCTAGCCGCTACCTGCACGTAGACATACACGACAAAAGGTGGATCTGAATTAACAACCTTTTTTTTTTTAATGGATTTTTTTTTGCTCAGAGATTTTTTTTTTGTCCGTAAAACATCAGAATATGGAAAATACCTGCAACTTTAAATGGTTTGGTGACCTAAATATATTATGTCTAAATTTCTTTTCATCCAAAAACAAAATATGGTCACAGTATAATAATGAAAAATCTGAAGTCAACACATTTGAGAAACTAACAAAAAATGTTTGCAATGTTTGCTCGATAATTGAGTTTGATTGATTATTATCAGCTTGTTCTTGATGAATTTTCTGTCTATCAACTAAGCGATTATTTGACAAATCATTTCACCTTTATTTGGAATTTGTAATGCTCTTCCACAAATTTTCGAAATATCATCCTGAAAGACAAAATGTAGGAACATACTGTACCTTCTGAGTATTTACAGGTCTGAATTAAACATGTAATTACACCAGTTTAGTCTAATGGAGGTACTTAGACGTTGTATAAACTTTGGTTTATCATGCTGGCAAAAGAAAAAGAAAAAAAAGGTTTTTTTAATACTGAAAGTTAATGAAGCGCCAAGGACATCTTTTATATTGCAGAAGTGAAATGAAAAGGATGTTTTGATTAGATGACACATTACCAGACTAAATCACTTTCCTTTGTTTAGTATGTGTGAGAATGTGTAAACACTTTTACTTTTAGGTAAATGATGCACTGCTATAAAGGATTCTAAAAGTAATATATCTTTTCGTCCCATCATCAAATTGAATTACAACCTCCGCGGCTGTGACCGCCTCTACCTACTCTTTAAGTATGATTCCTTTTCATCTCTCGGTGAGACTGTTATGTGGTTTCGATGCGAGCAGAGTGACAAGAAAGACATTTCTTAGAAGTCCCACTTATTGATGAAAACCATCTTGTAAAACACTTGTCAAAGATATTAAGAAATACAAAACAGGAGGGATGAAGGGCTAAACGTTTCTCTTATCTCAATTAGTCCTCTTTGTCCTCATTGTTGCTCTTCTGTGACTGCACTGTTTCGCTCCAGGATCAACATGCTGCTGCATGCCATTATTGACTTGGCTGCTTGGAACGGCTGCAAGAAAATGACCAAGAGTGAGACAAGTTGCGTGTTGGTGAAAGTATTATCACGTTTTCGCGCTCTTGTGCATCTTCTCTGCTCTTTGAACTGATGTGACTGTTTTGCATTTCCACTGTGTTATTGCACCATCATTGGGATATGAAACATACCAGAATCTCTTTACCATGCCATGAGAAAAATGTGCCTTTTCACACACAGGTGAGCCAGTATGGCTTTTAAAATGTTTGCACGTGCCTTTTTTGAAATCATATGGTCACCGCAGTGCTGTCATTCAATTCACCTTCCCTCTTCCTTTATGTCTGGGTGCAGCTGTGTTTGTGTAAGTCATACAACACCTCCTCATTAACTGACCTGCAGTAGATGTTCTGGAGGCATACAAAAGTGATCAGTCCTCCAATAATGCAGACAGACGCCTCGGTGTCATAGAGCAACAGAGGGCTCTAAAAACAACGAAACAAAAAAACATCGACGCTCCATCCAGACGTCCGTGAGGCAGGTCCTCCCCCTCCTGAAGAAGTTTGCTCCGTCTTTGCTCCTAACTATTCTCTCATCATGTGTTGTCTGCAAGTAACTGTTTTGTCTTCTTTTTAGTGTCTCTTGTCTCTTCTGGATGATGTCCCTTGGGTTTTGTCTCTTTTGTGTGTGCAGTCTCTCCTCTTTCCAGGTCCTTGTGGTGCAGGGGAGAGTTTGTGTTCCAGGTCTCAGTGGCACCTGAAAGTTACTCCACGTCCTCTCTGATATTCTGCATACATGTTTGCACATGAAGTGCTATGATTATATCTTGTCATTATTTTCCTCCATAGCACCATTTCTATTCTGTACACACAATAAATGCTTTTCCATATAAGTGATGTTATGATGGAGTGTTGTATATTGTAACAGACTGCAAATTTTGCCCTTCAAGGAAAATTATTTGTGGCTATAAAATGAAATGCCCTTGACTTGACAAACATTACCACATTCAACCACACTCAGCTCTTGCTAACCCTTTGACTTTTCAAAAGATTAAATTGATATGGTCAATTTTGTATTCCTGTTTTTTTTTTCACTGGTACATTCAGCCACATGCTTAACAACAGTAGCCACAGTAACATCCAACGTGATTGATCACGTTATAAAGTTCTATGATAAATAAATATGTTGACAATATAAAAGAAAAACTCTTAATTGTCAAGGCAGGTTTCTTTTCACAGCAGGATTCATACGTTATTAAACAGAAATAAGTACAAATGATTGTGTCTATTTGAATAAAGGTGAGAAAGGAAGTGAGGTGCCCGGTGCCGGTGCACAGGTCCTCGCTCCCAACATGCTGGTTTCTTATAGGGTACTGTTCGACAGCTGTATATAACTTAAGAGGTACAGCTCTCAGCGGGAATAATTTGTTGTAATTCTTTATCACCCAGTACAGTTAGGATGAGGTTAAACAGAGAGCGGCGCAGCTTCACAGCCGAGCCCGCTGTGTTTCCAAACACTCCCAAAAGATTTGCCCTGATAAAAAAAAAAATTCCATCTGTGTTCTGACAAATGGTGGGCTGAGTGGTGAGAGAGGGGGAAGAAAAAAATCATGATTTATTTTCAAAGCTTTTATGATGCTTTCCATTGTTCCCCTCACGCTTTAGTCTCGATGCACACTACGACTGCCAATGGGGACGTAACTGTTGCAGAGACACAAAAGAACTGCTCAAATTACACCTGTGACAATTACTACAGCAAGGCGCTGTCTGCGGGACAAAAGAGTGTTATCTAAAACTACTCACGGGGAATGTACAGAAAAAAATCAATTACTGCCAAGGCTTTGTTGCGGGTTTTAGGCTGTCTGGTATGTCACACTTAAAATATTGTATTGTCAACAGCAGATTAGCACAACAGCACTAAGATGTTTTCTGTCTTTAAAATGACAAAATTACTTGTACTGCCATAAATACAAATGACCTCTGAGCTATACATTAGTCACATTTCCATCTACATTCATAAAATGTCTTCTTGTCATCATAATGTAATATGCTAAAGGCTTGATTATTTCCAGCCTTGAAGAGGCAGCCTGCATCTTAAACTCTTTGTTAGAAGATTTAAACCTGGAAAACATCCACGGAGACGCGCTCGCACCCCGCTGCTGAAAGTCAGGCCGATTAGAAAACTAGATAATGATGTTACGCTAAAATCACCTTGTTAATCTGGATGTTACTCATAAATATTAAATAACATGAACATGTGCAAAAAAACACACTGGTGGTGTTGAGGGTCATGTTCGGGAAATTTGATGTCTAAAAAAGCTAAAGAGCTCAGGGAGTCCAGAATGAGCACAGAGTGTAGGCAGCTTGGCGAGTGTTAAAGTGCAGTGACGTAACACTACACCTCTAGTGAAAACAGTGTAATTAGTTTTCCTCTGTATCACTGAATGTCACATAGGTAAATAGGGGCTTGAGCAGCTGGAGTAGTATATTGACCATGAGGTGCATATGCAGAGATGTGTATTTTCTCATGATTTACAATTTTTAAAAAGTCTCATTAACTTCCAGCAGGTGCACATTTATGCAGTGTTGCTCAAATAGGAGGGAACGGTGTGTTCAGCAGCAGGTTAATCCACATTTGATGCTCTGGGGTATTTCCGGCAGAAGGACAGTGTATTGGGAACTGGAAGCCCTCAGTGCCCATTAACAACATAGTCACCACACAGGGTGCCTAAAACACAAACCAACACACACACCAATTAATCCTAATTATTAGCTCAGTTGTCAAAACTGCTCAGAGTTAAAATCCAATATGTAAACTTCAACAGCTCTAGTGAAGGTTAATTGACAGGAAAGTTTGTTTTCACAACATCGTCCGTAACTCAGTCATGAACTCAATATTTATAAGGCTCCAAGGATTTTGAACTAAAGGGGAAAAAAAAAAGCAGGATAAATATTTGCCGCCCGCAGAGAAAACCATCAGCGCTCAACAATTTTTGAGCTCAGCTGCCAGTGTAGCCCTCCACCATAGATGGAGACAAGCTCTTTATTTCAAGGGTTCAAGAACAGCTTGCTCTCTTACTGTGAAACATAATCACCACATTTGTAAACGTAAAGCAGGGCTCTGAAAGTAACCATTCATCTTGAGTTACCATGTTGTCGTCAGACATCAAGGCTCTCCAAGGCCTGCACTCTCCACAGCAACCTACCTTGTATTCGACAACCTAAAAGGCTTTGCCACAAAGTGCCAAGTAGCTCTGGGTCCTAATAACGAGACCACAAAGAAGCAACATATAGCAGCTGCAGGCGGCATTAGGAGCGTTAGGCACACGCTTTGCTGCGGCTGTGCTAACTTGTTTCAGTGTGCTCCTGTCATAGAGGAACAGAGGGCATTAGAAATAGACATGCTCGCATCTCAGCAGGTCCTGGTACAAAAGTAACCATTTCCTCCCTTGAAACAATTTGAAATTTCACCCCCTCATTCTGTTATCTCGGGCAGTTTAGAGTTTGATTTGATTCCCTCTGACACATTAAATTATAACCAGACATGAAATGTGTTCGGACAACGACTCTAATTTCCGGTGTTGAAATACTGGAAACTGGTCCAAGAGGGGGGGTCACATTACAGTCCAGCACATTGTGCAGCACTTTAAAAAATGTCACTGGGGCCTTGTTGTGTTAAAATGATGACTGTGATAGTGACAATAATGCAGAGCTCTGTGTGTGGGTGGTGGTGTAGGGTGGGGCTCAAAAGTTGGATACTTTCAGTAAACATGAAGGAATGCATCATCACATCTGTTACATCATGGATGGTTTCTGCTGTGGAAACATATTGAGACAGAACTTGGATTGAATGGGAAACTTTGCCAAAATAAAGATTTTAATAATCTGGACCTTAATCAACACGAGTGATTTTAAATCTGACATGACCTGAGACCTCCACCTCTGTTCTCCATACGCCTGCTCACCAAAACTTTGCTTTGG
>JAOXYL010000039.1:1380211-1390418 GCA_028564955.1 Terapon puta | reverse complement strand
ATATATATATATATATATATATATATATATATATATATATATACAAGTCAGTAGGGTTAAATATATGTACATATGTATAGAAATATTTTTATATATATGTGTATATATATCTGCTTTTCCCCTGAGATCCTGCACCAATACATGAGCACACCCAGTCCTAGGCATCTGTGTAAATATCACACAAATAGTCAGCGAGTAGTGAGTGAGGAGAAAGATGCAAACTGGTTATATTCTTCACAATCTCAGCTCGTATTTGGCCTGTGTCCAACATTTGAATGTTCACTTATCTGATTGGTGTTTTGCAACAAAATGTTTTGATTTAGTCACTAATCTCCAGGATAGAGGCATGTCTGCCTACTTGTTGCTCAAGACTCAGTGATTTTGTATCCAATCATGGCAGCTGTCTGTCTACACAAATTGTAATGCAGTTCTCTCAACTCACATGGCCTCCATTCTTCTCCATCAGTGTTTGTGTTACACTGAAATTCTCCTCAAATCATGACAAAATAAAGAATTTTTCTGAATCCTTTCTTCCCGCAGACAATGAACCTTCACAATGTGATAGTCTGAGTCACAGACATCATTAGACACACCTGACACACCAGAGGACAGTTTTTCAATCTGCACCTTTCCCACCATCTCACTTGCAGAGTGCCATGGATCCCTCTCTGAGAAACACTGCTGTAGATGTATAAGTGATGTTCACTGTGCTGTTTCATCATAGTGTGTAGATTAGTTGGTTTGCAGCTCCCAATGTGCAGGAGCTTTAAAACACTCAGTCTTAGGATAGAAACAATATGTCTTATTATTTTCATTTTTATTATTTTTTTGTTCTCTTTTGTTTTTTCTCAGTGTCTCAGATGGTTATTGAGGAGGTAAATGCCATTCAGGAGGACCTGGAGATTGAGAGGACGTGTAGAGAAAGTGCTGAAGCCCTGGCCGTCAAGGTACACGTCGCCTGTGCGTCACATCACCTGTGTTATTTCCATGTTACTGCCGGATTTAAATCCATTAAAACATGCTCACAACCAAGGAAATGATCTCACTAATTTAAAACAGGAGAGTGTGTAATGCAATCAGAACTGTAGGACTTATTGATTTACAACAAGTTTGGATAAATAGATAAATACTGCAGAAAAAAAAATCAGCTATTTACGCTCTGTTCAGTGTATTCCAGTAACCGTCACTTCGACTCATTCAATTTGTATGTTGCAATCAAAAGCACTCTGTTGTCCTCCGGGTCCGCTGTCGTCCCCATATCGTAGTGACTAAAATTGCTTTGGATTCCTTTGATTCAGAGCACACTTTTTTGGAGTCCTTGCTAAAATGCGAGTTGTGATTGAGAGTGGGGAGCCGGGCACATAGTGATTTTGCAGCCCACTGGTGTCGAGCTTATCACTGTAATCATTTCTCATTCAATTTCTGGACAAAAGCCCTTACAGTCCACCTGGTTCGACCAGAGTTTGGGCAGTGGATAGCTGAGGGAGAATTATGTTGAAGGTCAACCTTTAGGCCTTTTTTTCTTGCCGTACCTCGGCCTTCGGTCCTTCCCTCTGATTTGGGTTGTTTTTCATCCTGATCTTACAAGGTTGACAACTTAGATTTTGACTGGCTCCAAATGACCATAGGATATCCGGGTAAGTTGACTGGATTGCTGATCAATGCCACCTGGCTCAAGGATTACTTACTCCTGATACCTCGTCCTCATCGGCTGGCCTGCTGTAACTTAATGGTCAGCCTGAACCGTTCATTTAGCCTAATAACGACAGGCCCCAGAATTTTTAATTGGCCTGACTCACCTTGAGATGCACATGCAATCATTCAAACACACAGATGTGAAAATGTATAGGTCAAGCTTTTCTCTCGTTTCTTGTCTTAATTTTTTCCCTTTATATTGTGTGATGATACTGTCTCTTTGGCCTATGTATTTTTGGTGTTTTAATGCAAATTAATTTGATTCCTAACTACACTTAACATACATAACAGCCACAAACAAAAAACTGCAGTATTTCAATATATGTATATATGAAACTGGATAATAATGTTTACTTAAGACTGTAGGCCAAAATAAATTGCTGAAAAAACACAAATAACATTACAAATAACACAAGATAAAATATACTTCTTCATATCTTGAAACATGACATCATATTTCACAATATAATGCCTGTGACTTGCGAGCTACACAAAAAAAACAGTGGACAGAGCAGCTCATCTGAAAATTCATCCCCCACCCATGACAGAATAACTTCCTGTATGATTGAAAAATGATACACACCGTAATGGCATTGATTGACACTTGTGGTATTTGAAATGTAATTAAGAACGTCCTGGCAGGAAACAGCACCGAACAGGACTGGAAGGACCTAAAGAGTACAGCCACTCTGCCCTGTGTACAGGACATTTACACCAGGTGGTGTAAGGCCGAGGGGACTGTTAAAGATCTCAACCACCATGACTAGACCCTCTGTGATTATCTGTGACAAATGAACTGAAACTGAAAGTTATAATAATGCAGTTTAAAAGCTGGACTCAAACACTGTCTCTTTCCCTCCACAGTGCAAATCACTGTAAACCCTTAAAGTATAGAAAGTGCACATAAAGGCTTTTTGGAAGTTTTTCCTGACCCGGGCCTCACAAATGTACAAAGCCCTCTGAGTGTTTGTGATTCTGTTTATATGTTTTTATCCATCAAATGTGATTGATTGTCATTGCCTTGAAATGTAGGAATTATTTCGTTTATTTTCCTAGGGTGCAAGAATTGTTTTCAGAAAAGATAGATAGATAGAAGATAGTACCAGGCTGTATCTAGGATCAACGGGCCCAGTCCTGGTCTGGGAGCAGGAATGAATCTTTTTGTTCCTCAGTTTGCACTGACTTGCTGTGTGGTAGTCTAAGTCTCACTCTGTGTGTGTGTGAGTGTGTGTGAGTGTGTGTGCGGTGGTGTGGGGTACTGAGTCGCTTCAGTTAAAAGCAACACATGTATTCAAGTTTTAATCCATAATTACAGTGAATAAGGAAGAAGTGATACTACCTTTTGAACGGCGTTGACCTTTCAATAGCATTTCAGCAACATTGTAAAGTCACAATTCATACACTCTGAGGGTCTTAACATCAGTTTATGACTCATTTACATTTAAATCATTCCAGAATTCATAGGGTGTTCCAGAGGAAGACAGACAAATTGAACTCTGTATTAATTTCTTTGTACCCAGCAACAGTAATTTTACACACTAAATATTTCCAAGGCCTCTCTGAAATAAGCAAAAGTTCAAATCAATTCTTTAACTCCTCAACATTTTGAATTAAAAATGGACCATAGGGTGTTAGCAAATCAGAATGTGGTTTAAATGCTTTATGTGCTTGTGTTGGTGTGTGATCAAAGGTAAGATGAAGGGGCCGTGACTTTGTAATGGTGAGTGTTAGCCCGATCCTATGTCAGCCTTGATTCATCTTAGTATGTAATTTTATACGTGCATCTCTCATGAATCATAGATTATTATCATAAGAATGTGATTCTATGTTATGTATTGTTGATTGCATTTCAGAAAAAAAAGGTGCAGTTTGAAGGGCATCATCAAAAGATGGAATTGCTGCAATCTGCTCCCACCAGGATACCATTAATAAATGTTTCTTTTATGGCTCACCTTTTCTATTTCCTTCCTTTTCACCGAGGCAGTTTTCTTCCTTCAGATGACATCGAGAAACATGCATAATTGCCGTCCATCTCCTTCACATAGGCTTTATTCATGTTTTACGTGGTGATGGCTTCTTTAATTGATACATATGGCCATCTTGATGATTGAACTTTTAAAAGTGGAATGGCCATTGTGGCAGTTAAGTATGTATTGGAAAGAATTTCAAAGGAAAACGCTCCATAAGAATACATGTTAGAAGTGATAATCACACAGAAAAAAAAAACATGATGCACAGAAATGCAAATACATGTCACATCAAAAAAAACTGTGATTACATCTAAAAGGAGAGATATTCACTACCGTTTTCTTCGTCTGCTTTTGGTCCTCTAATGATGTCTGTTTTTTTCACACCTTATCATTGCTTTTGCATGAGTCCTGCCATTATGACTGATTGCAGGGCCAAAGAAAAGAGGAAATCAACAACATCTCATCTGCCCAGTCTGTCGCTCTTCTACCTTTTTTTTTTTTTTTTTTGCCTGTTTTCTACGGGCTTAATACAAAGCACACTTGTCACTCTATGCAGATTTGAAAAATGAAGGCAGGCAGTTTTTGGTGGATTCATGTCATCTTTTAGGGAATACATGCTGAACGCGTCAGAAATTGTGCATCCAGAGGTTGTTTCTGTGGCTGCACCATGTAATCTGAAATTGAGGTATGGTGAGTGCATGCATCCTCTTAAGTGAAACTATTTACACTTAAGTGTTATTGTCAGGGCTGTGCTGTTGGAAATGACTGTAGCTGCTGTTGAGCAAATTATCTGGGGAAATTATTTACCATTCAAACAAGTCTACCTTTGGGAACATTTAGTGGTATTGCTTGTTTTGTACCCTCGCTCCTTGATTTCCAATAGATTTATGTTAGAAGCGTTACAGAACAAAGCCAACTTTGCTTCCAAGATTTTTTGTGATTAAATCAGTAATTCTCAGTCCAACCTACATTTCTTCATGACTCAAAATGCCAAAACAAAGCACAGTGAATTAACCACTATATATTAGATTTACACACTAAATGATATTGAAATAATTGTATTTATGCAATCATTACTTTGATCTGTATGTTAACATATGGTAGTATAACATCACATTGAATAACACCTGACATTTGAAATACTCTATGTGACCTTTTTTGTGTCTTTCTGTCAAAGATGGATATGGGCTTTGGATTGGTGCTGGGAATGAGAAAAAGGTGTCAATATTTTAAACCTTGGGTCAGAAATATGAGATCTTTTCCAGCAGGTGGATGAGACCACGTACTGGCCCTGCACAGTATATTTTTGCCTCCTTTCATGGTTTAAGAAACCAACAGCTGCCTGTCCATCTGAATGAATTAGAAAGTGGCAGTACTGAGTAATAAGTGACAGAAAGTGTTTGGCAGAAATCCACTGACCCACTTAAAGCAGCGGAGCACTGACAAAGTGTTTTTTTTTAAAGAAAATCAAAGACAATTCCTCTCAGAAAAAATCAAGAGGTCTTTGTTTGTCCAGTTTTAATTGTCATGTCACAAGCCAGTAAACAGAAATGAGTCCGGGGTGATGGGAGCTTACATTTTTAGATGTTTAGATAAAAAAATGTTGAGGCTTTCTGCAGTGCTTCCTGCAGAATGTGAATGTCTCTATTTGATCATTGTTGTACAGTGAGACTTGGTTGAAAATCTGTTGGACTGCTGTAAGGTACTTTATGGTACTTCATGACAAAATGTTTTTCAGATAATGTAGACAGTGCATAATAGCCCTTTCTGAAAAGGCCACTTAATTTTTAGTAATATGAAATATCACGTCATACCTTTAGAAAGTTTACCAAAAGGGCCAATGATCTATTTTCTTGCTGATTTTCTTGAATGTATTCAGCCCTGACATCCATGTGTGTCTTTTTGTGTTCGTTTCTGTGCCTCCTCGCTGCAGCTGAACCGTCAGAACCGCTCTCTGAAGAGGAAAAGCATGATGCTGCTGTCCCACCTCAGCCCAGAGACCATCACTGCCATCAACCTTGACGACGAAGAAGACGAGGAAAGTGAAGAGCTACAGGAAGTCAGCAAGGTCTGCGTGTCTCCCCACTGCCAGACCATCATGTCAGGTACAAGATGTTTCCATCTGTCATGTATGTCACATTTCTGTGACCAACTTAGCACTCCTGTAATCAAGTAAAGTATATACTGTATATGGTAAATGTACCAAAGTGGACATGACTTTAAAGGAGTATTTACTCTATAGTGGGCCAAGAAATGTGAAGTTCTCCTTTGGAAGCTGATAAGCTTTATATTACTTTATATATGTTTAAGTCAGAAACTAGAAAGTAAGTACCGTATTTTCTGTGAGTATGAAAGTGTAGCACTAGTGAACTACTGTCCTTCTCATCCAGCCGTCTCTGTAAAAAGCTGTGGTCAGTTCCTTTAATCAACCAGTAATTATACCCTGGATGATAATGGATTCATACTCCATGAAGCTTTCCCCATCGTGATGTTCAAGGTTGTTGGCATTAAAAGGGAGAGATAATCATGTAATTTGCAAATGATATACTCAGATGCAGAAGATGATTGAGTACAGAAATAAGTTGACTTGCTCAAAGACTGTGGGCTTATTATGTTGAGAATTCATAATTGCATGTTAATGGACAGCTAGTCAAAGCACTTCTTCTTACGGAGCACGTGGGCCACTTTCTCTCTACACGCTTCACTTTCACCACGTAAAGGTTTAAACTGAGTGTGACCAAAGCGCATCTTATTCAAATGTTTGAATTTTAAGATGAGCACATCACAGGTGAGGTCCAAAGAAGGCCCTGTTATCCTCAAAACTCCTCATCTGTTCAGACATTTTTTTTTTTTAGCATTTTCATTTAATGTGAGAATTTTATCCATCAGAATACTTAACAAAGGGCATTCCATCTCTCCCCAAAAACAAATTTAGGTGTCAGTGACCTTTTTCTGCTTAAGTACCCACCTAAATGTCTCAGTCTGGTCCTGCTGTGAGCTGCTTTTGTATTAACAGATTTAATCTCTGTGTCATTTCAAAGAATTCAGAACAAAAGTGTTTCTAAGATTTCCTCTGCACAAAAATGTCTCAATTGTATGCAGTTAAGACATGAAATGGATGACTGAAATTACTTCTTTCACCAAAACAGTACAGTCTGTTAATGGTGCTATTGCTTTTTTTTATTATTTCACAGAAATGTATCATCATTTACTTTTAGTTTTGCAAATACAGATTTGAGAGAAATAAAGGAGTTGCTAGAGCAGCATATTGTCCCATGTTCTCCGTTTTTCATTGCGGTCCTGGGGAAAACACATTAAATGTACATTAATATTCACAATCTAAAGGTAAAGAATACACTTGTGTATTCTGGCCTGTGATATCCAGTTACTGTGATATAACTCGTATTTACACACACATTACATTAAGACTAGTTACAGTAACATTACCAAGACTTCATTGTAATGCAGATAATGTGTGTGAGAAATACCACTGCTTTGACTTTCTTTGTTTCAGAGCTACAGAATACACTGAAGTCAACGCTAAAGGAGAAAAACCAAGCCATCGCTGATCTGGAGGCAGAAAGAGAACAGCTGAAGGAAACCAGAGAAGAAGTAAGTTTCCCCACTTTTTTTCAATGTTTGTCATTTATGGTTCAAATTCAGCACATTTCTGCTCCTGATAAGCCCACGACAACGCCAAGCCTACAAAAGTCCTGAAAACTCAGAGATACTAAAAGAATGAAGGAGGAGGAGGAACCTGTTCAAGTTCGCTCTCCTGTAACTTTTCTGTGTGGGAGCCCAGGCTGTCACTGTGTCAGGTCATTTAGATTAACAAACAGACACCAAACTAAATACAACAGGCCCATTATTCATTAAAGGGTTTGGACAACTATTTTTTCATGTTATACTATTTACTCTACTGACTTCAGGTTGGTCAGTCTTCACTTTTATTTGTGAATGACGATACAATGCACACATAAATTAATACTTATACTATAATTAAATAAGTAAACACCTGCTCTCTTAAGGTTGGGACAGTCATCTTTAAAAATGTGTCTTATGTTGTCAGTAATGTTTTCCATGAGTGTAGCTATGTGTTGGTCCAGCTGCCTCAGTTTGAGAATAAAGTCTCGCTCATTTTACCTAGACTGACATGAGTGAAGGTAAGTAAGGTAAAGGTAAAACCGTTTTGAACGTGATGACAACTCTGTCTCCTTTTTGCAGTTGGCGAAAGAGAAACACAATAACAACATTTTAACAGCTGAGACAGTGATGCAAAAGAAGCTCCTGGGAAAATATAACAGAGGTATGAGGGCAGCATGTATAGTTCTGTCATCTTTTTTTTTTCAAACGCCGTTGCCGACAAGCTTTGAAATGGTTGTTTGCTGTCAATGATTTTTCCTGCGTTTTACAAGTTATTGGCTGTTGATACCGTGTGGAATGCATGTTGCATTAAAGCGGTAAAACTGATGGAAATCTTTGTGCAGTGTCTCAGTTTGCTGTGGAGGAATACGAAGCTTTACAGGACACCTTGAACCTGGAGAGGGACCTGAGGACAGAGGCAGAGAAGTTTGCCAGAGAAGTGAGTTTTTTCACTTTCACCCTGTTACAGCTCCTCTTTGTTCCACCTGGGGATGAGGAACGTACATTTCGCTTGTGTCTTCAGATGGTGGTTGAGCAAAAGAAGCTGAAGAGGCAGAGTCAGATCCTGATGCAGACCTCCTCACCCAGCCAAGCTCTGCAGGACGCCCTCAGCCAGGTCACCAGCCTGACCCAGGACCTGGAGGCCCAGAGGCTGGAGCACCAGAACCAGGTCTTAGACTTAGGCTGAGACTTAGACTAGACTAGAATTCAAGTTTCCAGCAGCAAGTAGAACAATAGGCATACAAATAAATAACAGACAACACACAGGACAGTATGAATTGGGATAAAAAATAAGCAAATAAGCAATAACCTCTAGGTAGGATAAAGTAGATGGGATGAATAAATAAATAAACATGGCTTCATGTGGAATGTGGTTAAATTAAATTAAAATATTTCATTAAATTATTGCACAGTGGATGGGGTTATTGTACACAAAAAGGGAAAGGACAGCAAAGTGTCAAAGTGCCCAGGATTGTGTGTGTGCATGTGCATGTATTGTTGCACAGTGAATGGTCTGTGTATGCAACACTTTCCTGCACAAGTGAATAGTGAGTACAGATGAGTAACATGATGAGACGTCCCATGTGTCTCCTCATAAGTAACTCATAAGAACTGTCAGCTTACTGCTAAACGAGCACCAGACTTATAAGAACAATAAGAGCTTAATTCTAAGCCATATATAGAGGGCTTTAGAGAATAGTAAAATACTACTAACAATGATAGCAGTCCCCTTATGCATAAGAAAGTAAAAATAAGGCCAGACTTTAGTCTGTAGCACCCATGGCCACCACAGACCCTCCTTTGGTTCCACCATGACTTAGGCCTCGGGCACTGTTTGAATATTTTGGTTGCTGGTGCTTCTAGAGCACAAAACACACCAGTTAGTGGAAATGATTCTGAACAATCTTTGTGTGAAAACGTAGTCAGACACAATCATTTAGCTGGTTAATTACAGAGGGGGGAATGCCTGCTAAATTGTCACAGTCAGTGATAGTAAAACCTAGGGGCCGTGACCTGCCAGATTAATAATTAAAAGCAGCAGCGAGCCTCCAGCTCCCTCCCACCTCCTCTGGCACTGATGGAAAACAATTAGAGCTGAGTGGGATCGCTGATCTCTCTTGGTGCTGGAATGGAGGTGAGCCATACCCTTCATTTGAGGAACAATTAAAACACTGGTTAAGGAACCGGGTTGGGAAGCAGATGTCTGAATGTCAACTGGCAGCTGCCCAATGCTACTTATGACAAATCCTCACTGCAGGATCTGCAACCAACTCAGTGCTGCAACGCTGCTCTTTTCTCAGCATTTCTTTTTATACTGTATATAATATGTCAAACAAAAGAAACGACCTCTAGCAGCTCCATGTGGTATTGGTCATGCTGAGTAGATATTAATAGCTTCAATAAATACAGCAACAATGAACTACTGTAGTATAGGATCAGGACTGTACAATATTTCTCTGTGGTAAAGGAAAAAAAACAGGCGCAGCATTGTGTGAGAAGAAGTTTGAGTGATGTTTGCATGTCCTCAGATAAAGCAAATGGAGGACAGGCTGAGGAGCTGTGAGGTACAGAAGGAGCTGACGGCATTGAGGAGGAAACTGGAGCTCGTGGAGGAGGAGAAGCTGGATTACAGAGACAGATGCTGCAAGGCTGAGGTGGAGGTCAAGGATCTGCGGTTTACAGGTGAAGACATATTTGCAACTGTGATGACAGAACACACTGTGAGTTTCTTTTAAAAGGGAAAATATGCTATTTTACTTAATAGATTCGAATAATAAATTCGATTTCTTATGTTACAATCTCATTGTTTTCTTCTTCCTCTATTATTATTATTATTATTATTATTATTATTATTATTATTATTATTAGTAGTAGTAGTAGTAGTAGTAGTAGTAGTA
>JAOXYL010000039.1:1356969-1368244 GCA_028564955.1 Terapon puta | reverse complement strand
AAAGAGAGAGGGCCTGGGCAGTACTACCTCTCTATCTGGCTTTGTCTGGCCTCCTTTTTTTGTTAAAGAAGAAGAAGGGAGGAGTATAAAAAACGTACCCAGGATTCCCTGTTGGGCCAGTTCTTCCTCTATAGAAATCAGCCGGTTGTATTTAGTCATCCTCTCAGCCCCGCTCAGACCTCCCAGTTTGACATAGTCCAGGCCCAGACCCACGGCCTGAGGGAGGAGAGTAGAGTAGTGTGAGACAGAAACCAGCATTGAGGAAAGGTGTGTGATGCCACCAAGGGGAGGGAGACAGACACCAGGACACTGTCTGTGGGGTTACGCTGATGAGGCTGCTGTATTTATTCAACTGATGACTGAAACTATGGGCAGATAGGAGGAATAAGTTTGATCCAATCACAGCTGAGACGGCTGATCTCATGGTGGATGGGACAGGGATGGAACAGGGACATGTGTATCAGTCAAGTGGAAATGAAGGCAGCCAAAGGTTTAATTGGATTACAAAGTTCCTAACACACTGGGCCCCATGGTGTTATAGGTATGTAGGAAACTACATTGATTCTGACTTGGGCTGCGATTAGTGATTACTTTCTCTGACAACTCATCTGTACATTATTTTCTCAATTTCATGGTATTATTTATTGTAGTGTGATATATAAAGATATGAAAATGGTGGACCTATTTAGAATAATCAGTGACTTTTGGGCATTTTAGCTTAAACAACTCCATAAAAATCATCATCATGCTTGTTTGCTCTGTTGGTGACCACATGTTTAAGTCCAGCTGAATTTTATATTCAGTTATGTTGCTGCAGATTGTTAAGGTTAAAAGATATGAATGTTTGTGTTGTTCTATCTTTGTATTATTATCAGAAATCCCCCTAAAGAGACCAGAAACAACTATGACAATTACAAGTACAATAACAAATCACATGTTTATAATTGGTGCATATATTCTTTAAGCAGAAATATAAAACCACATGTCTTAGCATATGCAGTGTTAGTAGTGTCTGCAGAGCATTCAGCACAGATCTACATCTTGGCCTCGTAAAAAAAAGAGAAAGAGATGGTTGTGTAAATGCCATGGCAACAATCTACCTACAACAGTTCCTTCAAGACTCACGTACAGAAGCTGGGTAAAAAAAAAAAATCAGCTTTTTGCCACATGGTGAGGTGAGAGAGAAATGCAAAAGGTCAGAGCTACTGCAAGTCTGCGGAAACTTTCTGACTCAAGATTTAGTGAGGGAAATTCTAAGACAGCCTGAAACATTCTGCTATCATCTCTATTTTAGTCCAAAGTAAAAAGTCAGTATACTTTGACCTGGTTTTTTTTTTGGCTTAAATTCAAAAGGTATCAGCATAGTGAATAAATGCTCACCAGAAAAGGCTCAATGATTAAATGACAACATTCAGTTATACTTATAGAAGACTGCATAAACATCATTGTGGATAAATATCGCCACTATAATGAATAAGTGTTTTTGCAGGAGATAGCATTAGCAGGTAAAATATGAATGTAATGTCAAATGTAGTTTCACTGGAAAAATCGTCATAGATTACTTTAAACCTAAATACAGATTTTTAGGGCTAAGGGGAACTAATAGTGAACATTTTAACATATTATAACCCTCTCGGTTGATAAAGCTGGTTATTTACACATGCAGCAGTTATCACTCATTTGGTATCTGTGTGTGTGTATACAAGATAATTATGATGACTCAGATTATATTCACTTTCTGTCTTTGGCATATAACAAACCCCTATGGGATGTGGCTCTTCCACTCTGTTGCATGTTTGTGCTGAGCAGCCAGTGTACAGGGGGTTTTTAGAGCATTGCTGCTGAAAACAGCTGCCAGCCCAACAACATGGGAGCGGAGAGAGTGAACCACAACTGGAAAGTTGTGGGTGGACAGCTAAACCGGGCTGAGCTGAAACTCACTACGAATCCAAATAAAGTCAAGAGGAGCTGCAGGTTCAGATGATCATTCTCTGTAGGTTCATCACTACAGGCCACTTCACATTTTTATTTGATACATTGTTATCACAAAAATATCAATTGTAGCTACTTTCATGTTGATAAAACAGGGGACAGCAAAATAACATTTACTTGGGAGGGTTCAGTTGTCTAATTAGAGATTTTCAACCATAAAGTTAATGAACATAATACATTCAACAATTATATCCCTCAGGAAATCACTCAGTCTCACTCTTGATGCCATTTAGCTTTGTTGTGGGGAAAGCGCACACACAGTGAGACTTCATAAAATCATTACAATGGATCTGGAGGAAAAACAGTGAGTGGATGGTTTGACTCACCGAGCACATAATACATTACTGAAATTATGTTTCCTACTCTGGGAGACATTTAAACAAGCAGAAGGTGGTGAAGAGACACAACTGTTCTCTGGTCAGATAAATGACACAAGACTGGAAAAACAAAATGAAAAAGAGGGGATAACACTTACTATATCTGACCACGAGTCATCACTGCAGGGCTCACTACTTGTTGTTCCCATTAACATTAAGCCTGGTGGGACAGCAGGTGAACACACACGTAACTAGAATTTGTATTGACAGAAATCAAACATGGCAGGAATATATAGAGCATATCCAGCATTAGTTCAGGAGTCGCACTTCAGCTCATCATCATTCATGTGTCACCATCAGCTGTTTGGCTACCAGCTGATGACTATCGTCCAATTGTTCCTGCAGATGTAATGCATGTCCATTATAACTTGACACTTGTCATTATCACTCTGCTGATATGGTAATGCCATGCCAACACTGCACCTGCAGTTTCCTGTTGGTATTTTTTACTTGTTTACTAATCTGAGATTAGCTCTCCTAACAAAACATTGTTGGCTCAGATTCTCTAAGAACTCTCTCAAATAGCAGAGCCTTTGACCTGTGTCAAGCACTATAGATGGCACACACTCTAATACAAACAACACAACTCACACTCCTGCCTGGTTGTATTCTAATGAAAATGTGAATGTTTGGAATATACAGCGTGGACTTGATTTCTGTACAACTGTATAACAGTATTGTAACTATTGCTGCTGCAAGTATGGATGTTTGTGTACATATTTCTTACATATATTTATTGTTTGAAGCTTGAAGTCATCAATTTCAATTTCGTCATGTGAAAATATGATGACAATAAAGTTTCTTGAATCTTGAATAATGTGATGAGTATGCAGTACATGCCAATTGTTTAGTATTTTGCATGAATTTATCTATTAACTATCTTATATTGAAGATTCAAGTTTTATTTATTATATGCACAACAATTATACTGTGCAATCACTTGAAAAGACATTTTTGAGTAACAGGGTCCCTCTAAACAATATTTTGAAAGAAAACCACACAAATGAAAATGAACACAGTTCTAGATATATGAAAATAATATAGAATATGAAATAAAGTAGAACACTAAAATAAATAAAATACAAAAAAACAAAATATAGATAATACTGTTGAATAGTGGGTCATTATTCAACTAACGCCTGAGAAATCGTCAAGCCAATCGGTGCACAGATTAATCCTCGTTCTTCATTTTTGGTTTAACTCACTCAGATAAATATGCTAAAATATAGTTTATTCTCATAATATTTGTTTGAGGATTGATTTGTTAATCCTGGATGAAGCTACCATGAATAAATAAAGGGTAAATGAGCAGAGTGGAAACCTTGGTCATCATGTGATTGCAGTTACATGAGATGGAACTCTCCCAGAATGCACTGGAGTAATAGATTAATTCCTCAATCCTTATGTTTGTTTTTACAGTTCATCACATTAGAAATTTCCAGTGAATGTGCTCAGATGATGATGAGTGCTGTTCATCATTTTGTTCATTTTAGTGTTCAAACAACAATTCAAACGATACTCTCAATAAGCACTAACGCCCGTTCCAGATTTTTTATAAACTAGCTTTGAAGAAGCGGAAACTCAGGACTGATGTCAGATCATCAACAGTCTGATCGAGATGACTTGGTTATTCATGTGGGAAGAACAGGGCCACAGTACTGTAGCTGTTGGTGGTTTGCACCTCTGCCTGCTCCTGATGTTGGCTGAAGTCAAACTGAAAGCTCAACCGGAAAATATGTTTCTTACACACCCTAAATAGAGTCAGAAACACATTGTGTTTCTATGTTGCATTCCTAAGTAGATCTGTTACCTTGGCTCTTGGATGCGGTGTGGATCAAATCAGTGACTGTTGTCTCATGGATGTGTTTTAAGATGTATCCTCTGACTCCCAGTAGAGGCGGCGCCTTTGACTTGTAGGTCATGTCACAGAGCAGCGAACAAGAGTCTGCAGTCATGTGGCTCAGCTTCTCCCACTGGTCTGTGTCCTTACAAAGCACAAACACACACAGGAGTACAAAGAGAAGAATTACTACCTCTGTACTAGCTCTGCTTGTAATTATTAATTGTTATTATTATTGTTAATTAGCACGTCTAGAACATCTGCTGGTAACACTAATTTGACAGTCACATGTTTTGAATATAATATATAAACAATATTGTCTATATTGGTGAACTTGGACATGTTGATGAAATGGAGAAAGACATTTTGAGGTTACCTCTCTCCTAAATGGATCAATTAAAGCCACCACTGCTGGGTATTTGCTGATGAGTGTTTGGTACATATCCACCAATTCATCCGGAGACTTCAAAACTCCTGTTGCAACTTCATATTTTCCTTTAGACTGAGAGGAAGAAGAGAAGAAAGCTACATTGTCTGTATCAGCTATGCCTAAAGTGTTCTGTATGTGACCAGATCTATTCAGCTGTATGCAGAAAGAATTGATTTACATGAGGACTCCTACGCACAGACTCCAAACACCTTGGCTCACATAAAGCCAGCCACTACATTTCATCAACTCACATAGTCCATTAGCTCAGGGGCGGCACAGTTTAGTGCTAAATGGATATCTGCTCCCAATGTCAATCCAAAGTTAGCGCAGGCTTCAGTGATCAGATCCAGAGGCTGCTCGGGTCGCTCGTAGCACACAGCCAGCACACCGCTCTCACACAGAACTGCCTGTGTGACCTCGGAGCACAGATACAGTTCACCTTGTCAACAGCATCTATGTACTGGGATTTTACACACAGTTATGATAAATGACCTACAATGTTATTTGAATGCATTAGTTGAAAAGTAGCTTAGCTGAAGCTGCATGTGAGTAATAATAGATGAGTATTTATTCAAACATTTGAGAGAGTTGTCGTTGCAAGATTATTAGAAGACGAGTGCGCTCCACTCACCCTCTCCATTGTTCACGTTATGAATGTAAGCACTATGGGTCATTGAACAATGCAGGAGATAACTCTGTATACAGTACAAATGCTGCATGAAGGAGAAGGTAAATAGGAGAAGCGTTGAAAGCCTTAATAAGCATCTCAACATACCTCCAGGCCTGCATACCTGAGTTAATTTGAAAAATTAGCAATAAAAAATGGAATAGAAATCACCTTTTTGTATGTATCTTTTAGGAAAGCTCTGTAACAGAAAAAGCCTCGAATCCTGCCTCCAGCTTTTACATTCTATTCGCTCATAAACCCTGAGTGAACTCAGTTCCCATTCTTACAATGAATAAATAGCAGTGTCCCTCACCCCGGCTTTTGTTGAAGCATTCATTATTCTCATCATCTCCTTCTGTAACTCAAGGGTCATTGTGATGATCTGTTGAAGAAGTTCACAGTTCAGTGTGTTTAATAAATGCTAAAGTGAAAATTGAATATAGAAGAAGTGAATTGCCTTACCAATAATATACCACATCATAGCAACAACAAAGGAAGCAAAGGAACTTGCATAAAGAACACTAACTTAACACAGTGAACAGGTCTATTCCAACTGCCAACTCTGAGAAGAAGTGGGACAGATAAAAACATGTAATAATTCCACAGAGATGTGATTGAAGAGTAGTGAATAGCTACTTGTTTGACTCGGTGTCCCACTTTGGGGATCAGGATGACTTCTTCCAGTAAATTCAGTTTTCCCGGAGAATTCTTTCCACAGCTCAGCAAAGTTACCAAAGAGACAGGGATGTGAAACTGTGCCTCAGCCTAAAAAACAATTTTTGTCAACATCATCATGTATTGCTCCCATTGTAGTATTTGTGTGAATATATGTGTTTGTGTTTGTTTGAACTAACCTCTCTGTTCTTCAGAACTGCTATGTATTTGTAGAGAGGGATACCTTGTATCTGTGCCCCAGTTTTGGCCACAGCCAGAGACACTGAGCCAATGGCCAGGCTCTCAGGCCGAAATGGTTCTGGTGGCTCCGCTGGAGGAAGTGGCTTCTCTGCAGTGTTGCTCTTTTTTCCTGTGATGTAAGCACAGAAGAAAAAAAAACAACGAGAGAGAGTGAGAGAGAGACTTAGTGGCCTAAGTTGCCAAATTGTCACATGCATAGTCAGTGACCATGCCTACAGTGTGAAGTCCTGGATATTGGATGTCCATCTGCAATTTTCTCTGTATTGAGTATTTTGACAGATTGGTTGTTATTTAGCCGAAATGAGATTCCTCTGCAGCGTGCTCCCTGAGAGACAGGGTGAGAAGCTCAGTCACTTGGAGCAGAGCCGCTACTCCTTCGCATCGAAAGGAGTCAGCTGATGTGATTCGAGCATCTGTTTCGGGTGCCTCCTGGAACACCTGACTAGGAAGGTTCCACCTCGCAGTTCTCCTGGAAGAGCTGGAGGAAGCATCTGCTCAGACTGCTGCCTCCGCGGTGCTAGATCAAAATGGAAATCAGTAGCAGGGGATTTTGAGAGGTTGAAGATATGGATTTGGAATAGACAAGAACCGTTAGCTGGTAGGAAAGTAGGAGGAAGACAGGACAGTAATATAATAGCAAAGGTACATGATCTCAAACTAGAATGATACACTAGAAGATGTTGGGGAATGTTGTGATGTACACAGGGCCGCCGTTTGTCAACAGGCAAGGCAGGCAACTGCTTGGGGCCCCGAGCCGGCAGGGGGCCCCCAAGAAACACACCTCACAGTCATAAGCCGTGGTGACCACATGCCCCTCCTCCCCCATATACAACAACGGACGATTTGCAATGACAGCAATGCCACTGAGATCTCCCTAAGGGGCCCCATGTCGATCAATGCCTTGATCCCACCTTACGTTAACCAGTGTGATGTGATGCAAAGTAATCGTTTTGTAAACTGAAGAAAAATGAAGAGGAGCTACCTTTCCGGCAGTGAGAAAAGGAAGAAAAAGAAAGAAGTTGAAGAAAAAAGAAAAAAAGAAAGTGGTAAGTGGAGTAGCAGATAATGTTGTAAGCATAGCATTAACAGTAAGTTACTGCTGTTATTGAGCAAATGTTATTTTTAGACTGCCATGAAGTTAACGCCAGATGTACGTTAGGCCGCCGCCTGACATTAGCTTAATATATGTGTACTGCGGTAGCTGACGCTAATGACATTAGCCTAATATATTAGCTCATGGCCACGGGGATGTTAGTAGATAGGTTAGTCTAACGTTAAGTTTGAAACGTAAAAACTGTATAATTAGTGTGTTTGTTACTTAACAGTTTGGCTATTTAGTGGAGCTTGACCTGCAATGCATTGGCCGTGACCGCCCTCCTGCCCTGGTAGTGGTGGGGTGGACACAGTTATGGTCAGCAAGTTACTCCACTCCATATACTTGCTGGCTACCAGGGTAACATTAATAGAAATAAGTGAGCCAACTAATTATGTTATTAGTCAGTTTTTTTTAATCAGTATTGAAATTGATTAATTGGTAATATAACATATGTTTATATTGCTAAAGTTATTTACAGGATTGTATTAAACCTCTACTACTTAAATCAGCAATATGCTGATTATAGCATTTGTTTGCCCTGTTTATTTAGTTTTTTATTGTTTTCATATATATATTCCCAAAATGACCATTTTTCATGTTATTTTATGTTATTGTAAGGTGTGTGTGATGTATGGTATATGTGAACATTTCATATAATACAAGTTTTGATTTCATACATTTATCATTGGTGTCAGATTATTTGTGACATAACAATGACGAATACTGGTGAGAAGGGCCCCCTGGGAATATTTGCTTGTGGCCCCAACAGAGATCAAGATCCTTCTTAAATTTAAAGAAGGACAAGAAATCAATCTATGCGCCCAAGTGCCTTAATAGGTGGATTAAGGAAAGCACTCCACATGACTGATGATGTGACATCTATAACACGTCTGTCCGTCCCAGAGAGAGGGATCCCTCATCTGTGGCTCTTCCTCAGGTTTCTTCTTTTTCCCATAAAGGCTTTTTGGAAGTTTTCGAGGGTCTAAGGACAGAGGGGGTCACAACTGTTCAGATTGTAAAGCCTCTGAGGCAAACAGGGTTTGTGATTTTGGGCTTTAAATAAATTGATTTGATTTGATTTGATTTGATTTGTTTGATGTTAAAATAGCTCAGGTGGATTTTTGGTGCTGAAGAGAAAACAATTCATGAGTGAAGTGGAGAGGACAGGAGTAGGAGAGTAATACCCAGAATCCCCTTGGGAGAACCGGCAAAAAAGTGTGAAGGAGGAATGATAACAAGGATTAGACGGTTGCACACATTTAGGAACTGTGTAGAAGCTGACAGTCTATCAATTTTACTGGAATTCCTGGAAGGGTTATAATTGGATATATGAGCTTTAATGTAAGAGCATATGTTCCTTCTCCCCTCAGGTCCATTAAATGCCAAAGGTATGGCCAAGATGTGGAAGAGGAGGAGAACATGTTTATGGAAGATTTCGATGCAATAGTGGAAGAAACCACACAGCAGCCTCTGGAGGGTGCATAATGAGAAAATGTGATTAGATGAGTAAGAAAAGAACAGAGTCATGTATGGAGAGATTTTAGTGGAAAATGGTAGTGCTATAAGTCCAATATTAGTTTAATTATGATAAATGAATTAACTAAAAGGGTTCGCATTATTTAAATGGGCTTATGTAGAAAAGAGGATGAAATATAGAATAAGAATATGAGAAGTAACATCAACCAACAGAGAGAGTATAGGCATGGTCACTGGAATGGACAGTATACAAGAGAGGGAGTGAGCAAGAGTGAGAAAACGATAGTCCCTGAAAGTTTCTTATTATAAAAATACACGTCAAATCAATATCAAAAAAGTCTCACTTCCAGTATCAAGCTGTGAGGTCGTGCTGTGGGACTATTAAGACAATTCCAATACCAGCTTTATGGGTGGAAATATCTTTGGGAATAAGAAGAGCAAAGCTAGCATTAACATATTGAATGCAATTAGTGTCACCTGACTCAGAGTATATCAAGACCATCTCAAGAGAAGGAAAAAGGACAGTAAAGAAAAAGGTCAATGGGAAAGGAACAGCTGGTGAAATGTTTAGCTCCTCTGTTGTCCCTCCATGGACTCTAGAAGTAAGAGTCTATTTAGACCTGTAAAAAGAAAAAAGGAAGAAATACAGGAAAAATGAAGACAGCAAATACACTGAAGGAAACTATTCAGGACATGCTGAAGTATATACTAATGCATCTAAAAACATATAGTGAGGATGGCATTTATCATTCCAGAGTTTAATATCTTGTCAAAGAAACGGTTAATGATAAGCAGCATATAGGGTTCATATAGAGGAAAAGGTATACCACATGCTCTAAGCTGGATACAGGAAGTCAAACAAAGCAGTAACAAATTCCTCACAAGGCATAAAGTTACAAATAATCAAGTAAACAAATACATTAGTAGTGCTTTGCATAGCTCAAAAAATCTTTACACTGGGCAAGAATAGAAACAAAATTCATTTGAATTCCAGCACATATTGGTGTGGGTGGAAATGAGCTGGCAGATAATTATGCAACAGGTGACAAGAAAACAAAGACAAAAGAAGACAAAGTTGTAAAATACAGGAATAACCCAATCAGAAACAAAAAGGTAATGGCAGAAAGAGCAGTAGAGAGGAAATACAGAAAGGAGGAGAACATCATATTAAGGACATTACATAAGGTTTTTATAGCCTACTGTCCAAGATATCAACCACGAGAGACAGACACTAAAAATGACCCTCCAAGGGAATCACCAAGTACCAGATATTAGAGAAATGCTGAAGATGAACTGAGGTGATATAGGACACAAGCCTGTTTTCAAAACTCAAGAATTAATAGGAGAATCTAATGTAATAGTACAGTGGCAGGCGGTAGAGAGGGCTCTGACTGTCTATCCACACACTGTTTCTTTTCATGCTGTAACATAATTAGTTATACATTATTTTTTTATTGCATGAGAAAATGGATGAGTGGTGTGACAGCATGCAAGAAATTGCTTTAGTCCCACAGTCCATGTAAGAGTTCAGATCATACCAGCCTTGCAGTGAAAAGAGTAATGACTTTTCAAGCCATTTCGCTGTCACTGACAAATATCCAACATTGAAATAATATCATGACAGTTTTGCAAGCTCACCAGCCCAGCACACAAAAAAGTACGAGCAATTTAATGTAAAAAATATAAAAATGTTCTTGTGTGAGCCATATGTTTGTATATATACTCACTAACTCTTCATCATGTAACACTTATATGCCTGGTAAGCAGTTGAAGTGATTTAAGATCTTAAATAGTGAGTATTGTGTTGTTCTATAAATCTATCATTATCAACTACCATGAATGTACCAAAAGATAAGTAAAATATTGTTTGTGTTGTTATTGAATAGAGCTACTTTTTTCCCTCTGTGTCATACGACTTGATGTTGGTCTCCATGTGAATAAAAACACACAACAGAGCCACAATGTTGCACTGCATGATGTGTTTCTTAAATCTGAAGTAAATGGTCCTGGAACAACCATGTTTTCATCGATGTAGAGAAGCTCTATGTCAGCGTCACTGCACATACTTGGGAATGTGAACAGTGTTTGCACTGCTTTAGTACTATGAGTTAAAAGGAATGTGTCCCCCAATGCAATAACATGGCACCTTTATGTGTGTTATGTGCCTTAATGTGTTACTAATAGTTCAATAATGGAGCTCTATGATTCATAGGGACAGAGAGAGAGAAAGAGAGAGGAAGAGAGAGAGCGAGAGCATAATAGCCTCAGCCATGGATGTCAAGGCAATTTGTTGTTGAGGCTATATGTTTATTCAGAAAATGAACATGCCTAGGTTATTTACATAAATGTTTTTGTGACTGAAGTCAAAACTCAACCATCTGAGTCAGAAAATGCAGATTTCTTTAGCAAACAAGTTTTAGTGGTAATATCTTTTTAAAATGAGGGTAAGGGGTTCACCTAAGAGATCAGAATAGACAAGCTA
>JAOXYL010000039.1:1256217-1269319 GCA_028564955.1 Terapon puta | reverse complement strand
ATTTCCTGGACTGACTGATACATCACTTTTCATTTATTTGATATCAGTGTGGGCTTTTTTGATTATTCTCTGGTCTGTAACATGTACATGGGTCATTCCCACATTGACGTTCTTGAGTGACCTTAACATGAGAAGATTTGAGTGAGAATCTAAGTGATTAAAAAAGGCCTGGTGGAGCAGTATTTTATCCTTCAGTTGATATGAAAACATGAGAATTATACTAATCTTTTTAGTCTGTTGGGTTTTTTTTGTCATTATAATATAAGAAACCAACATACTTGATTTGTAACATCAAATGATGAACATGCACCATCAGACTCAAATCAAAACTGAATTGTGAAAATAACTGAAATTACAAATTACTTAAAAATTGCAGAGAAAATGCAAATATTTTTTAAAAATGTTTCAATATATAATTTTTGTCATTTAGCAGTTTTCTCATCATTTATATATAATTTATTTAAACTGAATACTGCCACTCAAATTCAATTTTCAAATTCTAAACCTGCTTAGGTTTATAAGTAGTATGGACAAGGTTCCCCTGTACAGATTTGTTCATGAAATTAAAGAGTTTCTAAGGTTATTTAAATATTTTAGACCCAGTATTGTTCTGTAGTATTGAATGTTTCTCAGCCATGTGCAGAGGCCTTTGACATTTCATTTAGACTGCCATGCTGAGAAACCAAGCGATAACTCTTTCTCTCTTTAAGGGTCTGTTATTCAATAATAATTTCAATGTAATTATGAACTACATGTAATTGTAGGAAAAACAGAGGCAGTTCAGTTCAGCTCAGCTCAGATAGATTTTTTTTTTGTTTCAATGGAGAATATTCTGTTCTTATCATATAATTCTCTTACCTTTATAAACTGCCTCCTCACCACACGACCCTTTTCTTTTTTATCACAATTTGAGCTCAGGGTCCTCTTCCTACTTTTGCAACTCAATTCACTGCTAAAGATTGTTAAATTATTGGATTAGATCTTAGGTTATAAGATTCCGTGTGCATCAGATTCCATGTCTATGATGTCATTGGATTCTGTTGGAAGCTCCAAATCAAAGGCCTGCTGTCTGTTGTTCAAACACTGATCTAAATTTCTTGGCCTCACAATTTAATTTGGAGCCTCTTAGCGGACCTTGAGTTCCTAGGCTGTTTTGTCAAACCGATAATTGCCGGAACAATAGCAGCAATTGTTTCACATTTTATGAGCAGCACTTACACCAGTATAGGCAGTAATATCTGTGGTGTAATTTGCCTGGTAGTGTTAGCGGCAGAATTCTAGTTTTGGTCGTCTAAACGGTGAGACACTGACAAGATGATTACGAAGAGCTATGTGATTTAAAATTTGACTCAGAATGATTTTCCTAGAACTCATGGTAAAGAAAACAACACAGCAAATGTCAGAGCAATAAACAGTTGCAGGGGCTGATGGGGATTGATGGGCTGCTAACCCCTCATTTGTGGCTCCGCTGGGACACCTCGCTCCTTGAGGCCCTTATGTAATCCTGGCGCTGCTTCAGCTCCGGCCTCTGTGAATTCCTGCTGTGTTACTAGATAGCCTGCGGTTACCACTCGGACTGTAGGTCAAACATATCAGTGAGCAGCCATCGGGAACATCTATATCTCCCCACCTTACTCCCCCACAGCCTACTACTCTCTCTTTCATCGTTGCATAATTGTTGCCATGGCAGTGAGTCGGGGTTTCCATGGTGTCATGCTCATTGTTGTGAGAACACAGTGTTTTGGCCCCGGCTACAGATCGGAGATATGGACGGACATATACTGCTTCGTCAATGTCAAAGTCCACGTGTAGTTCATAAAAACGGATCCTTTAATTGGTTCTTTAATGAGACAAAGCAGGCTACACCAGGAAAAAAAAGCTCGTTTTTTGTTATGACAACTGCACTCTTACATACATTTTTACAGTCATGGACTCCCTTTGTATAACACCACACAAATCTATATAATCAATGGCTTTTTAGAGTTTCACTTGAAAAAATCTCGCTGATATTCTGGTATATGTGTGAGTAAATTATTGTTTTTGTGTTTAACTGCTCGAGGTTGTGTTCACTTTCCAGGACTGCCCTCCTTTTGCCCATCCAAGCTGACCTTCGACCTCTGACCTTCCAAGGGGGGGAAAGGAATTCACAACAAAGTTTAAAGTTCCTTAGGTATGTTCTCATAGTACATCAATCTAGGTTTTTAAGCTTTTGAGGAACATGCTTTTCTCATCTTTAAAGTACGTTTTCATATATTTTTATGTCACATACAAAACAGAAAAAAGTCCATTATATACATCCTCCACTTCCTCCACATTGCAACCACAGGTCCCTTTTCCTGCGATAGTAGCATTCGGTGTTTTTGGGCCAAGATGTTGGCCACCAGTACAGTTGAAGCATTCATGTTTTATTTACCCTTGGTTTCTACGTTTACTCTAATCATGCAGTTCAAAAGAAGGAAAAAAAATGATAATGGATAATAATCTTTAGAAATCCTTTGAAGCAGTTGGTCACTTCACAAACTGGAGAATTCCTTTGAAGCGCAGTGGTCCATTTGGGCGTGTCTATTTGTTGTGTCACTTTTTGAAGATTATTCTCATTGTGTACCATCGAAACACAATCTGCCAGTCTGCAGCACATCTGGCGGTTCAGAGGTGGAACTGGGTAATAGTGGACTTACAGCTGGTCAGTTGGGTCAGGGGCCGTCATCGGAGCTTCTTCTTCATACTGGCCGGTCCACAGCGTACTGGCAGGGGCTCAGGTTGGACACGGGGTTCTGCACTGCCGGATAAGCGAAGTTGGTGTGCTGCTTGGCCTTGAGCCGCAGGCTGGCCAGGCTGGAGTTGCAGGTGTCTCTGTACATGTAGGGGCTGGCTGTGGTGGCGTAGGGGCAGGTGGCCGCCGTCACTGCTACTGAGTTGAGCGCCGTGGGGCTGTTGAGGTTGTTGAGGTTGCCCAAGTTGTTGAGCCCCGTTGCAGGAACCCCGGTCACCGCTGAGGGCACCATGGTAGAGGCCATGTTCATGGAGGAGATGGAGCTGGGGGGTGAGAACATGGGCTGGGAAGATAGGGGGCTTACATTCATTGAGTTAAAGAATGGGAAGCTCTTGGCGGAGAGCGGGCTGCTTGCTAGGCTCTTGGTGGCCCAGTTGTTGTAGGAGTAGCCCGTGTACATGTCATCGTAGGGCTGCATGAGTCCATTGAACTGGGCACCGAAGCCATTTTTGCATAGCTCTGCCTGCTGGTTCCTCTCTCGCTTTCTCCACTTGGCCCGCCGGTTCTTGAACCATACCTGGAAAGTAAAAAGAGGAAAACTATTTGTTTCATCTGTTTGTTGAATCTGTGTTGTTTGGTGTGAACTTTGATAATCCTAAAAGATTTCAATTTTAGATTTTCCTTTTCATAGTATCCGATGAGCTCTGGAACCACGACACATCTTACACATCAAACATTTTTTTAAAAGGCTGACACAAACATGGATGTTCTTTTGATGAAGGAAAAATTAAGAGATACATCAAAGAACCAAGGGCTGTAGTGATGCAGCCAGTTTCAAAGATCTCTCTTGGAAATCTGTGCAGTTATTTCCAAAGCTGCTATTAAGGTCAGATCCATAAAACAAAAAAACACTGTTTACATTTCACTTTAAAATATAGTTCTAAAAGTTACATTAACCATATGTGTGTTTTTTTTCATTGTAACAATGAAGCCAGCAGCAGTCACGTTAAAATGCAGGCATATATTCATTCAGTGTACACACAGCATTAACAACTACATGGGAAATCATGGATAGAATGACAAGATTGCATTGAAAATAGATAGGCCAATGGCAGACAGACAAAAAGTGGATTTGTGAAGTTAAAATTTAGAAATTCTAAAAAAATTCAGTGACCTGTGCACAGATTTTAAATAATGCTGAACGCAATAAATCATTTTGCTCATTTGTTCATTATAAAGCATGAAATGTTTTCAAAGCTCCACTTATAATTTAGACTACTGTTATTTTTGCAAACAAGGAAAAAATAGAATGACTGAAATTACTTTCTCCTTAACTATCAAAAAAAGTGGCAGGAGTCAATAAAGTCTAATTCACAATGTCACAGTCGGAGTATCCTAACCCCTCTCAAATACTTTCAGTAATATTGTGTGCATATGTATCCAGAATTTTTTGATAGACATAATGATCCCAGAAAGTAAGTTGAAGTGTATCATCAAACAGTCATATTAGGCGAGGCTTATTAAAACTAATCATTGACTTATTTGAATAGTGAGATCCCAATGAAAGAAATGTCAGGGAAGGGCAATCTTCACATTTGTCATTTTATGGTCCTATATTTGGAGGATATGAATTGGATTAAAGCTTTAGCAGAAAATCTAAATTGGGTTTTTTTTAGAAATTAAAAGTGTGCCAAGTTCCCTTGACTGTAAAGTAAAGGGACAAACTTTTCTGAATAAGACAAAAAACTCATTTGTGGATAGAAAAAGACACAAATACAGTATCTGACAGAAGTCTCCTGCTCGTCTGTCAACAATCATGTATTTGTTTTACATTAAAATAATTTCGTATCAAATGTTTTATCTCTTTAATCCTTGTAAAACTTTTACAGGCCCATGCTGTGTTGATACTCAGCCGTCTCTCCGCTCCCTTGGCATGCATGCTGTGTATCATCCAATCCTCTGTTATTATAGTAACAGAATGCTGTTGACCATTAATATGAGTATAAAGTGCATGACTCTGAGTTTTCCATCCCACCCAGTGACAGCAGGGGAAACCCCACGCTGGAGGACAGAAGCTACCCAATCTTTACCGTGACTCGGAGGCAATGCTGTTTGAAGGTTTGTGGAAAAGGCTGAATGTCAAGGTTAGTCAGTGGCTTATCTGCAGCCACATTGACACATCTTCTGAGGAATGGTCAAATGATTGCAAGAGGAGGATATCAAAATACTTTCAAAAGGCAGCCATGTGAATAGGATGTAAATTGAAATCAAGCAATCAAGACTTGTGATGGTGGTGGCCATCATGTATAATATATAAAATAATTAATACAGAGAATATTTAGCCCAGAAAAACAAGGAAACAGAGAAGTTAATCACAGATGCAGCGTTTTATATTTTCGCTCTTTAAGCCTAACAGATTATCCATTTTATGAACGAATGAAGGTGCAAGTTGCTTTACTATTAGCTATTTATTTTAAGAACCAGAATATACAGGAAAATATAAATGAATACAGAAAGAAACAAGTCACACAAAAAGAATATTTTAGAGCTACCCTTTTATTTTCTCAAGTCAGGAAAATTAAGTCTTTTTCAATGGGGCAGAGCTCCCCATCGCTCCCCATGTTTCAGACTTATGGTAGGTTTAAGGTTCATTACTTTTAACACTTCAGTGACTATATATAACTCTTGGTGATTAGCTGTTGGGGTATATGCATCATTTTTATAACTATGTAAAAAGACATTTATATTTTATATCACAACCTGTCCGTGTCATCGTGTTAATTCAGAACAGTGGTTATGCAGAAAGTGCCGAAACAATTAACACGCCATGTTTATGCACAGGAAATTAAGGGTGTGGGAGTAACACATTAACCTTGTTGCTGAACCTTAAACATGTTTACTTGGAGATTTTTTATTTCTATTTATATTGGGTAACTATTAGGACTCAAATGCTCCGATGGAAAAACGTATGCTTGCCAATCACTTTTGGTCTACCACCATCCTTGTGTCTGCACTGAACATAAGTACAAAGTAATGCAGAGTAGCTTTGAAAGTCAATGTTATGTCAATGTTGTGGTCCAACACTTTAGCCCAGACTAAAATATCTCAACAACTATTGAGTGAATTGCCGTGAGAATATCAATAGCTCTCAGAGGATGGTGCTTCCATTTTATGGTTTTATCTGTGGGTAATGCACTTCATCCAGCGACACATCTAAACATCTATGGACTTGACAAAATATGGAGCAGACATACAGTATACTGTTCCCAGACAATGGACTTTTCCTCTAGCATCAACGCAGGATTTAAGAAAGTGAAGTGCTGAATGGATGGATGGCTGTGACGTTAATGTTCCTTTCAGGATAAACTGTAACAACTATGTTTTCATCTCACACCACCATCAGAGCAACATTTTACTTTGTCCACGATCTAGATTTATCATCATGGCATTCTCATTATCCCCTGCTGGAAATAAAGAAATGCAAGCTAACACATTTAAGTAAAATGAACTTTGTAGATATTGCCTATTAAATCAGCATGTTGACATTTTGATACAACTTCTTGACCAGAATATGTACATATGAGCTGTTTTGGTGGGATACTTTGAGGATTTCATAACACTGATAAAAATGTAGCAATCAGGTAAAGTGAAATCAATTTTATCAATATAGTCTGAAATCACACATTTGCATTAAAAGGTCTTCACAGTATATATAACACAGCACCCGCCTATCCCTCGCAGCTCTATTGGGTATAATTAATGTTCCATCAATCTATAGCTTTGATGGTTAACAACAGCTCTCTGATAAATCAAATGAAGCAAACTGACAGGTAAAGTATTTTGGGCACGTGTGAATCTGCCTGCATGCAGGCATCAGAAAGGCCACTGATAGACATTAAAGACGAGACTATGTGTAGTCTGTTGTCCTTTCAAAATAACAACCAAGAGTGCGTGTTATGTGACCTTTCATCCAGCCAACATTAATTTGATCCATTACTTGTCAGGCAGGCCAACAATTGTATTGTCATCCATCAGAATGTGTGTCCTCCTGCTCCATATAGCTACAATGACCAAACCGCTGGGTGTGGGCACGGCCGCACCTTTAACATTTAAGTTTAATGTGTGAACTAAAAGCTTGGTAGAAGGATAAAAACATTGTATCATGTGGGAATCACATACACTCTGACTGCAGTTAGATCACAATGATTAATTTTTGGCGTTTTACCCCTTTATTATTATGGATAAGACAGCTGAAGGAGAGACAGGAAAGCAGGGAGAGAGAGGGGAAGGCATGCGACTTAATCTCACTAAAGATTTAGATATAAAAAAAAAACTTTAACTAAACAATCCCTACTTCATAATGCTTTAAATCAACAGGAATTTAGTTTTTTTTGACCATTTGTAGTAAAATAAGCTGTAAATATGACAGTAACATACACACTGTATGTATCATCTTTTACACCGATAAGGCTTCTTTACACAACCAGCAGACACAGCGCAGTGATATCATGAATTCTTTATATTACTGCTTTATTAAGCATCGAAGTTGAGCCTAAAACACTCTAATTTTGACAGCAAAGTCTTAAATGCATTTCATTACTCATCACAGATTTAATAGAATGTGATGTTCAAATTACAATGTTATCTACCAAGATTGTTCACTTCATGTTCAGTATGTTGGGTGGTGACAAAAGTTGTGTCTGACTCAGTTTTTTCATCAGCACCACCACTAGTTTAAAAAAAGAAGGGTTGAAAGTAGCACAAAAGTCTCTCACCTTTTGTGTCACTTTGAAAACTTAAAATTCAATAAAGTCTGAGGCTCAAAACCTTCAGAAGCTTGACTGAGGAAAGTGGTGGTGCTGGAAGAATGAAGGTAAAGAAGATTATATGGAGTCATCTGGGAACTCAATACATGCTAAATGTTACATCATCCAGCAGCAGTTGTTGCATGTTAGACTGACATACAACAGACTGACTCTTCAATCTTTTCAGATTATTTGCATGTAACCGTGGTGTGTTACTCCGTGCTCGTGTTTCTGACCAAATCCTGCATTCACTGATTAAGAACCTCACCAGTGTAATGAGTTGCTGTAATAGATGTGATCAGGGTAGACCTGTTGTACCCACCCTGACCCGGGCCTCAGTGAGGTTGGTCCACACTGCAATCTCCTCCCTGGTGCTCATGTCGGGGTAACGGTTCCTCTGGAAGGTGGCCTCCAGCTCCTGGAGCTGCTGGCTGGTGAAGTGAGTCCTCTGCCGCCGCTGCTTCTTCTTCAGAGAACCGTCTTCAGCGCTGGACTCATCCAGCTGGTTCTGGTGGGATTTCTCAGTGTCTGCAGACCCACATGAAGAAAGATGATTTCATAAAGACACTGGAAGGTCAGTAAATTACAACTGAGAACAACCTCTGATGAAGACCATGACATGCATTTAAAAGATACCAAGTTAACGGGTGAGAGTGTTTTTCTTTTTTTGTCAGTGGGAACACTGAAAATCATCAAACGTAAGGAATAAAAATAATTAAATTACTCTCTATATAGGATTTATAAATAACAACTATGCCACTTAAATTGATTAAGTATATCTGTTTATGAACATGATTTTATAAATGTCTGAGTATAATACAAAGTTAAAAATGATAGAAATGCATACATCATAATTGTGAAATATTTTACATTCAGTGTTTTGAAAATGATGAGGATTTGCAGAGGAAACACAATGTTCCTATGGAATTAATGACAAACAGATACATAAAAATCAATGAGAGAAATGAACTAAAGTATATTGTATAAAATTGTATAAAGGGAAATCTGAGTGAAAAGAGAGGGTTATTATCATGGGGTTAATGTACTTTCAGTTACAAAGGGAAAAGGAGAAATATGTTTGTTAGCAGCTACATGCTGATGTGTGCTGACATTGTTCATCAGTCCATTGTCAGACTGCTCCACACTCAGTGCCGTATTAACCCATTCAGGGGACTGAGGGAGCCTGCTGACCTCATACATATATGTATGTAAGTTGATTAAGCCCAAAACTATTTAATGGCATGTGTCACGTAAGCATAGAATAAACTGAATTTCAAATAGGCAATAATTGCAAGTTTTTAGATTTAGTGCCAAATAAGATTTCATACAAGGAATCTGTTGATAAGGCCCCATCATTTTACTCTGTACTGTGCTTTAGTGAGCATACAGTATTCATGAAACAAATCTGCGTGAATTAAATTAACACCAACTGAAGGGTCTTTAGGTAGTAAACACTTTCCCCTGTTGGTTATCTATGTCATATCTTAAATTTGTATTAAAACAGAAAGTCCTATGGATTTTTCCTACATACATGTGTTTAGTACAGTATATCTTTATTTTAACAAAATGTATTATTTGTAAAAGATTACTACAAATTATACAATGTAGTACTACATTTAGATAAAGATGATGTTGCCTTCTAAGACAATAAAAAGTGAGTTTGTACAGTAGATACAGTGATGGAGGCATTCAGATCCTTAATGTACCACAGTGTAAACAAGTCCCCAACAGGTAACAAGACCTACATTCAACATTTAGACTGGATCACTATTATCAACATGTGCATAATGTCATGTTTCAGAATGCTATATCATTAATTAAATCATTGGATGGGTATTGGCAATTCTTTAATATAAACAGCCTTTCACTGTCACTTCTGCTAATCTGGACACGTTTCACAATACTGGGTAGATTCATCTCAAACCAAAATGTACTTCTATGTTTCTTCCATGCTGAACAAATCCATTTAAACCACATATATTATAGTTTACAATGATAGATATTCCCATCTTGAACTGTATAAAATGACGGGTTAATTGGAAATATACAAACTGAACATATTCTCCATTTTTCACAAAATTAAAACCAGATTTCACCATCACTCTAAAGGAACTAAAAGATTATAGCTGCATATCAGCACCTGTTAGGAAATGACTGGGATACTTTTTGAGTTGTAAAATAAGGTGTCTGCCCAGTAAAAGCATGTATATTTAATGCACTTGACATTAAAAAGCAGAGACCGACTCTGAACTCGAGAGGCAGAACTAATGTATCCTCGCTTAAAAAGCTGAAACATTTTGTGTCTGTGAAAGTGAAAGTGCACGTTAGTCTGACATCTTTCACCCTGGATGGATTCAGCCCCGTCCCATCCCTGCTGAAGGAGATGCGATAATATTGTCAGATCAAACACCATCTGAGTTCCCTCCACCCCACGGGCTGGGAAGTGATGAGCGTCCCTGGGTGTGACGTTGCCAAGAGAGAATGATTCCAAACACTGCATTACGTTCAAAGATGTGAGGGAGCAGTGAGTGATTGCATTTGGCCCCCAGCGCAGCCAGTTAAAGGACCACACATCCATGTTATGTCTGCCAGGGCTCCTCTCTGCCAGATCTCACTCCCACAATTTGAGGACCTCACAGAAAGAAATGAAATTAGTTGGCCAGCTAATCCTGCAGATCAGGCTTTTGTGACTGGGGCAAGTTGGGCTCTGTTTGGCGAGGGCTTAGCTCTCAGAGCAGTTCGAAATGATCAGCAGGGTTTAAAAAGAGGCTCCACAGGGCCACTGGCAAAATCAATAAGGGCCAGGCCGAGGCTGTTATCTGGAAGTAAACTGACACTGGATAAGCTGTCACTTAAGGCCATAGTCTATAACACAATACAGAGGAAAGGGCAGCCCTTTCCACAGCGACGCACTGACCAACAATACGAGCAATCTGACTGACAATGTGCCGACTTGACAGAGTCGTTCCAGGTCAGCTTCTCAAAGGGCTTTAATCTAGAAAACAACTTCAGCAGGCTTTTAACGAAATCACTTTCAGCACCGACATCATCAGCATCTGGGGGGGAAAAAGGCTAAATTCAGGATATATAGAGAGAAATAAAAGGCTCCTCTGCTGTGCACTCGACCAAAGAGCGTTACTGACGACATACATGAGTGAACGCACAGTCTGTCAGGTCAGATGTTGTAAAAGCAGTCTGCCAAACTTGCTTTGGAGGGTAGAACCAAAGATCTCTCAGTGATCTCACAGTGTTTTACAGAGGCTGCACCTTTCAGAGAGAAAGCGTATTATAAAGGGACACACCGGGCCATTCAGTCATGGGTGTGAGGTAGTACACCGGTCTGTGCCTGTGGCATGGGCGTCAGCTCGTGGTGGTGAGGCGTGGCAGCCGTATTATAACGTATAACAAATCCAGATTTAGGGTTGCATTTTGTGTTCACAATAAAGGGGGAAGCTGACAATAAACTGTAAGAAATGTGTTTGTAATACCAGTCTAAAAAGAAAAATACCATCATGGACAGTTGAGGAGCTGTTAATCAGCTTTCAGAGGGGAAAACAGTGAGTTCTCAGAGAAGGCTTCAACAAAAAGCAAACCGAGTGTAGATTTCTATATGTTTTACATATTTTAGTTATGTTTTATTAAGCAGTGTGCAAATATTTCAAGATTTAATTAATTTTTTAGGAAATTAGGTTCCTATGAAGAAGTGATTTTGGATAAGATTTAGATTTGTGTTTTGGATTACACAGAGGCCAAAACAAAACAGCAAAATAATAACCATCCTCAAAGGGTTTATATAACAACAACAACAACAATAATGACCATTGTTATTATTATTGTTATTATTATTATTATTATTATTGTTGTTGTTGTTGTTGTTGTTGTTGTTGTTATTCAAAAATAAATTCCCTTCATCAATAGCAGTCAGGCAGCTGAGATTTGTGTCATAAAGTGTCTGTTTCTATCTAACACGCACCATCTGGGCCTGTATTAATATAATCAATCTGACATTTAAGCCGTATAAAACGCAGCAGGCTTTACAGACAGCAAACGAGTTTTATTTCAGATTAAACTCTTTCAGGCTGAATTAGCAACATGGCTTGAAGGAGGTTAGTGAGACATGAAAACATTTTAACAAAAGCATTTCTTCCCAAAACGCTTCGTGTCCGACAGTTTGTCAGGACGGGACTGCTGACCACACACAGTTCAGCTGAGGGATCGGGTTACACACACACACACACACACACACACAGCAGAAAGGTTGGTTCACGTTTTATGGAGAAGCTCGTGATTATTTGTTATAGATAATGATTGATCATATTACAGATGAGTACACTGCTCAAGTCATACAGCTCCTTTATATCATTTATATCGCTTACATATATTATATACATACATTATCTATACATATTCATATATTATACACACACACACACACACACACGTGTATATATATATATATATATATATATATATATATATATATTATATATGTATATATGTATATATATTTAGATAGATAGATAGATAGATAGATAGATAGATAGATAGATAGATAGATAGATAGATAATCTACATATATTTGATACACTTATATTTGTTTCCACTCCGATCACGTGACAAAAACTAAACGACCAATAGCAGTGAACGTGATCCTTGATGACGGCCGGGATCATTCAGACAGACAAACGTGTGTAATCTGGAATAAATCAGCCCGACACTAGAAATCACTCGGGAGGATTTTATTATTAAATGACTTAATGACAATAGTCTGTCGATCTCTCGCGATAAATGAAAGATTTAAAGTGTGCAGGCCGGATCAGATCAGGCCGCCGGGCTCGCTCTCAGGAGAAATGGGTTTCTCTCTTTTGCAATTCATTTTCATATTCACAGTCAAATGACTTCTGTGTAATTACAGCCCATCACCTGCGGCACAGCACGGACACACACGGCACGTTTACACAGGCTGACTTCTTTCCAGACCGCAAAATAAATCGGTCCAAATAAAAAGGACAAGAAACGGCGACAGATACACCAAGACGGTGTTATTAACGGAAAAAAGCTCCGTTTGTATTGAGCACATTTATATCTTCTCCTTCTTTTTCGGAATTATTATTATTATTGTTAGTTATTTATGTTGTTGTTATTATTATTATTATTATTATTATTATTATTATTATTATTATTATTATTGTTGTTATTATTGTTATCATCATCATCATTATTATGATGATGATTATTATTATTATTATTATTATTATTATTATTATTATTATTATTATCATTATCATTATGATTATCATTATTATTATTGTTATTGTTATTCCCTAAACACGTCTCTCATGTGTATTCATCATAGAGTGTGTGTGTCGGTGTGTGTCCGCGCCGTGTGTGTCGGTGTGTGTCGGTGTGTGTCCACTCACCGCTGTTGTCCTGGCCTTTACATCCCGGGTCGTGCTGCGGGGTCCCGGAGTCGGAGAGCGACAGCGCCGGGCTGCGGGCCTCACTGTCCGTCAGCAGGTTAAAATCCATAACCAGGCTCTGCACACACACACACACACACACACACACACACACACACACACAC
>JAOXYL010000039.1:1223729-1251908 GCA_028564955.1 Terapon puta | reverse complement strand
CCCTCTGTGGACCTGAGAGGGCCCGGACCCACCTGAAACAGGGCTGGGATGAGTGTGTGTGTGTGTGTGTGTGTGTGTGTGTGTGTGTGCTCCTGCTGGGGGGCTTCTGGGCAGAAATGGACACAAATCAACACCAAGATGAGAGTTTGCATAAAGTGGAGCTTTTTGCATAAGCAGCGCCCGGTGACAGCGACCTCATTAGAATATATATCTGCTGATAATAATCAAAAAATAAAAATAATAATGGAGGAAAAATCCTCTCATTTTTCGGGAGATTGCCGGGTCCATCTGGCGGTGCGCGCCGCAGCCTGCTCGCATTTCCACGGAGCGCAGGCATTAGCCCGGGAATTATTCATAAACGCGTCGAGAATTAATTCCCGGGATTAAGAGTTGATTAAGATGTGTGTCACTTTGCTGTCTGAGAACTTATTAAGGGCCTCCTCGAAGAGGCGGCAGATGGAATTTCAGTCCAATGTTTGTAGATGTTAATTTCTGCCCTCCTATAACACACATTTGCATATGATTGAGCGGCGAGGCTCAATCACTGCGCACAGATAATAGTCTGAGCCCGCCGGAGTCCATCACACTCACACACACATCAACTATTTATCACCAAAAATACCTGCCTGACACCATCTGAAGCATTACAACCACTCCGTTTATTTAGAATAAAATAAAGTCAATGATTATTATTCGATAGTTATTAATGATATTATATGATTATTCATGAATTTATGGCTGCATTTAAAGTGCAGACTGCCGTGTTAAAATAATTTAGGGATGTAGTTTCGTTTTCACAGATCATAGTTTGAAGGATAAAAGCGTCCTTCAGTCTGAGCGGTTTTATTGGAGCCTGTTGTCTCCTGTGTTTGGGGGTGGACGCGGCTCCCAGCAGGCCGTGGCCTTCACGCTGGCCTCTGATGCGCACGGTTGGCTGATAACCACTAAAAGAAATATTTACATTGTGCCCTGGGGCCAAACGTGAACTTCGATTAAACAAATCTTATTTTCATATGTCCTGACCTGACAACAGATGCAAAAGAGGCGAGGCCTGCAGACAGAAGGCCTGAGGGGGAAATCTAAACCGGCCACTCTTCCGAGGAAACCTTCCTTCGTTTTTTTATCCAGGACATTTACAAATACAGCTGGAGAGGCCTTTTTATATTTAAAAGTTAAAATAACGAGGCCGAACAGCACACACTGCTCATTCAACATCACCATCAGCATTTCCATAATGACAATATTTTTACTCCCGTATTTATTTTCAACGGACAAACAGAAAGGGAGGCTCTGACAGAGAGAAGAGGACAAAGAAACATTTAGAAAAAATCACAAAGTTAGAAAAGTCTGTGAAAAACTCGGCGCATCTTTAATGAATTATAACAACATATAATAACATTTTATATTATGATTATTATTATTATAATTATTATGATTATTATTGTTATTATTATTGTTGTTATTATTATTATTACTACCGTTATAATTGTTGTTGTTATTGTTATAATTATTGTTATTGTTATATTACACTCTTGTTATTATTATTACATTATTGTTGTCATTATTATTATTTATTGTACTATCATTGTCACAATATTGTTTCCGGGGCCATAAATGAAATGATCTTGTTATAAAAAAAACTGAAATGATCCGTCCAGCCTGTGTGTGACATGTGTGATAATATTGATAAGTGTGTGTGAGTGTGTGTGTGAGTGTGTGTGAGGGCTCGGTCTCTCTGTCCTCGCGCTCTGGGCCCTGCAGCCACCTGCCATCTATCAATTTTATCCACATCTTCAAAATATTTCTGAGCTCCTGAATATTTTTTCTCCGGGGTTTTGTAGAAAAGCTGTGAGCTCGGCAGCTCGTCCTGCAGGAGGACAAAACGCTGCTTCGCCCGCTCCTGAACGACCTGCACATTTTCCCGGACACACACGGACACACGCCGTCGGGCTGCGGGGGCCAGGAGGCCAAGAGGACCCGGAGCTTCGGGCACAGGGTGTTTAACGTTTCAAACCTGTGTCAGTCATTTCTCCTGGTGCTGTCTGAGTGGAAACGCAGTGGATTCTGGTCTCTGGGGGCTCTGTGAGCAGCATCATGTCGGCTGAGCGCGCGGCACAAAGTCAGCGCATCACATGAGTTCGTCTCTGTGTGTTTTCATCTACACACAGCCACAGGTTTATTCTCGGTACTTTAACTCGTAGAGGAGAAAAACAGGCCTGGGTGTACTGTAGAAAAGCTGCTGATAGCACCTGAGAGGAGAACTGGTGAAGCCCGAGCTTTACAACATGAATCAACTTTTACGCACGACTCCAGATGTTCGGAGGAATAAAGGAGGGGGGGAGAGGGGGGTTAGTGGCACTTACATGGAATCCCGCTCTGGTTAAATTAATCCGTGGAAAAGACAAAGAGCTTCGCTGCAGGCTGATGGCTGTCCTGGCCTCAGGTTTGCTGGTGACATGGACAAAAAGTTCCCCGGCGCACAAACCAAAAAGTGAGAAAAACGCGTGAGTCGGCCAGTTTCCGCTCTGCCTCTCCTTCTTCACTCTGTGCTGTCAGACATGAGGGCTGTGGAGGAGTGAGGCTTGATCCCCACGCAGTGTATAGGGAGGGAGGGGGAGGAGGAGGCTTGACTTAATGCTAAATATTGTGTGACAGGTCCAGAGTGAAGGACGGCCCCCCTGCTCTCCCTCTTTCTGTCTTTCTCTCTCTCTCTCTCTTTTTTTTGCGCGCACACACACACGCACACACACACAGAGCACCCTCCCATTGGCTCTCTGTGGACAAACACTCTCCATCTCTTTCTCTTTCCCCTTTAATTGAAACGGTAGTGGGTGAAGTTGAAGTGTCAGTCTAACACAGTTTACTGAAACGAGCTGATGCTGCACTTCAAATGTTCGTCCTGAGACAAGTTTCACTGTGAGTTTGGGCACCCAGGGAGGCTGTAGTATCATTTGAAGTGAAAGTGCTGAAGACAGTAGAAATCAACAAAGTGTAATTGATGAACTGAGCTGGAGGTGTGAGCTGATGTGAAGTCACTCAGTAAATAAAAGTCTGACTGTCACTCGGAGAGACGTTCAGCTTCAAATCTATTTCATTCTGGGGGTTTTTTGCACACAACTACTGGGACTGTGTGTTCGGCTGTGGTAGTTTCCAAAACTCTGCCTGGACACATGGTGTGCAGACAGACGAGGAGCTGAGCTGCTGCTACATGCTGTGAGAGATGACACCATCACATAGTTTGTTGTCATTTAGTTTTTACTTTACAGTTCAAGCGAGCCAGTAATACAGGAAAATAAAACAGAGGGGAGGCAGCGTGTTCACGGTGACACTTTGACATGCAGCGACATGTTGTGAATACAGGGTAATGACCAAATTTGAAACAGATTTCAAATGAGTAATAAAGACGGACAAAAAAGAAACACTTTTGAAGGAAGAGGAAACATTTAATTGTGCTGAAAAGTTATCAGCTGAAATATTATAACCATTTGAATTCAATGTCAAAAGGGACGTTGAAGTGGTCATTTAAATGAAAGTGGTACAGGAAAGTTCATTTCAGTTTATGTGTACAACTTAAAGTGAACAAAATAAAAGTAAAACAAAGGAGTGGAAGCTTGACTTCTTCAGTGAGAAAAAGAAAAGTGCATTGTGAAGGGGGCAGCGTTAAAAGCGAGTGTCCGTGATGACAGAGAAGAGGACACTGAACAGAGGCTGACTGGGCGACATTCAGCCCACTGACCGGCTCACAGTTGGCTGTGTGGCAGTGAGGGGGGGGGGACAACAATTTGTCAGCTTAAACTTTATCTGTGAGACCTTTTGAATGTTGATACAGCAGTCAACATGTATTTTCTGTTTTTGTCTTGACTGTAAAATGATGATTCGGTCAGACAGCTGTCCGTCACACTCTTTATCAGAGGTTGGCTGTGATGCAGTTTTGCTTTTTGCCAAATGAAAAGAGGACGCAAGAGATTCTGTCGTTTCTCTGCTGCTGGTGCTGCACTGTGGATAGAAGTCTTTTTAAGTGACCTAGAATTGGGAGTTTTCTCATTTTAAAACCGCCTTTTAAAATCCAGACAACTTAATGTAGACATGGTCTAAGGGACAGAAACTATTTAAATATCAGTTGACATGTAAGCACTGAAAGATGAAGTTGAAGAGAAAGAGATGAAAGCAGTCAAAATGTCAAAGAGTAAGAGATGGAAGAGATTCAAATGTCAGTTAAAAATAAGAGATGACAGTCATTCAGATATCACTTTACATGTAAGCACTGAAAGTAGATAAAATGCTGGTTAAAGAAGAAAGCAGTTGAAATGTTGCTCACTCATTGGCCTGTGCAGACAGTAATACAGTATATAAATCCACCGGTTACGTAGACCTGGTGTGGTCGGCAGCCGTGCCAGCTGCTGGAGGCTCCTCGTTGATGATTAGCTCATTGGTCTGTGCCCCCCCCCCCCCGAATTTCCTCTTCTGTCTCTTTCAAAAACACACCAGTGGATTCCATATGGTGAGCAACATATAGTTAAATAAGAGAATGAGCGAGTAAAGAAAAAAGTACTGTACAGTCTTTAATGAAAAACTTTACGTATGACTGGTCTGCTGGATGCTGATGGAGAGTGAGGATGAGAGTGCAGCGAGCCTGAGTGTGTGTCTGTTTACTGCTACTACTACACAAGCACCGTGCTGAGAGCCGAAGAAATGGAAACAGTCGGAATTTCAACAGAATTTGCTATATGACAGCTTAAAGGTCAGAATCTGATTGTTTTGTTATTATCGTCATTTTTATTTGGAGAATAAGCTGAACCCAGCCAACAATCTACTCTCAGGCAAAGATAAAATATAGGAGGATAGGAGGATAGATAGAAAAACAACAGAATCGGTTATTTCAGTATTTATTTATCTGTTGATGTTCTGGGGCTCTGTTTAGACGCAGTTTAGTTTGGTGAGGGCCACGATAAATACATTATGTCTCAGTACAAATATTTTGTAACAGTGAATAAAACCACAGTGAACACATAGTTTGTAGTGTGCCAAACGATGTTTCGCCCAGCTGTAGTGAGGCAGGATTTCATCAAACCTCTTTCAAGTATCAGATCTAAAACATCATACACATATGGTATATTACAAAAGTCCACCTCAAGTTTATAGAAGCCTCCAGTGAAAAATTGCTGATTGGATACAATGTAGGTGTAATCTGAATATCTTGGCAGTGACAGACAGTTGGTCCACCACTTTGGTCAGTCTGATTTATAGCTGTCATTGCATGAGGTAAGGTTTCTTGAATACAAAACATTGAAAACAAAGCCAACCTCTGGTATTATTTTTATTTTATTTTAGACAAAAAAATCTCACTCAAGGCCTCTGTTGTACCAGGGTGAGCGTGATCGTCCTGGAGTTACACTGATTCAGAAAGCAGTGAATCATAGTTATTTGAATCACGCTAACAAATTCTTAACACAGCTGCGGGCTTTGAGATATGATGTCGGTGTACACAGTGTTTTTCAGTGACCTTTGCTGGTGATGCTGGAACTGTGAGGCTTGCAAAATCAACCACCAGAGCAAGTTAGGTATGAAAATGACCAAAACTCAATTGCAGGTGTATTTGTTTTTCTGTAGCACCTGGTGTGTGAAAAGGAGCCCACGCTGATTGCCGGCATTGATAAACTGCTTTTCAGCATTCTGCAGGTGAAGTGATACTGAACAATGTAGACGAAGACAGTGAAGGTATGAGCAGAAGGAGATAACCCATTAGAATCGAATGTGTAAAAGGAAGCTGTGTGATGGTGTTGTGGGGGTTGTACTCTGTCGACGCCATTGAAACTTTGCAAAGGAAAGTGTTGTAGGGACTGATAGTCCAACTAACCTTAAAATACCCTGCTATCAGAGTTCATATGCTACATAAAACCTCCATCAAAATGCTGCCTGGAATCAGTGGGGATCATTCAGAACCATAGTTACCTCTTTCAGGTCCGCTGTATTTTTACAGTGAAACCTGGGGTGAGTCTAAGTTCTGTAATTAAAGGAGTTGTTCATAATGTTGGGAAACGCATTAATTCACTTTCTCTATGTGAATAAGAGTAGAGGATCAGCACGGTCTGGGCAGCGAGTGCAGAGCTGGAGACTGAAGAAATAAGCCTAGCTTGGCATAAAGACTGAGCTAAAGCTGGTCTTAGGGGGGAGAGCAGTAAGTTTTCCAGGCCTGAACTAGTTCCTGGTAAACAACACTCATGAGGTGCAGTGACTCTTCACGTGGAGCTGTGGTGTTAAAGCAATGGATAACCAGTTGAGGAGCCAGTCTTTATACGAATTTAGGCTAATAGCCAAACTGAGATTGAACACTAAGTGAATAAGAAATTAAGATTTAAGATAATAACATGCATAGGAAATACTTACACGCTTGACATTGGGAATTTCACTGAAGATTAGCACCTATTCCAAAATACATGCTGAAATAATTCAAACTAATGACCATAACTCAAACCTATAGGACTGTCACATTATATAAGAGACTAGTTTCTAGAGTTTCTATGTTCAGTACCATTGAGGATATTGTTGAAAATAAAATGACATGTGGATTCACAATTTGGAGAAAAAACACTTCTTCTTTGCAGCTCCACAGAGAGTGACTGGTGCTGGGTTAATATCTCCAGTCATCCCTAAATTTTCATGGCCTTAAATATGCCTTCAGGCCTCAAGCACTGCTTGAAAATAGCTCCAAGAATGTTGGGGGACTCATGTTGTAAAAAAGCTTCCATTTATCACATCCAGATCTTTCAAACAAGCAAATAGTGGCCAAATATGACACAACCATTTTGCAATACAAAGCATATTACATTGTCTGGATTTATGTTTGTATGTGTCTTAAAGCCAACATGCTGATTCTTTGTCTTCTTCCCAGTGAAGAGGACAGATTATAAACTTTGACACAATATGACATAGGTGTCTCTCTGTGAAGCACAGGAATCTGACTTGGAGCCTCACAAAGTGATGTAAATGTGTATTATTGGTGTTCTGTCTTAAGGATTCGGGATACATCAGCTTTAAATATTAAAGGAATCTCACTGCTCTTTTTCTCATGACTGTAATTAATGAGGAACAGATGCACGTCCAAGACACAAGCTTACATAAATATTTTCAGTTTGGATGAAGAAAATGTAATCAAGAGAAATCCAGCTGTTTCATATGCAGCTGAACAGGGATAGGACATGGTGGATCAAATGAGGATATGAAACAAAAAGGCATGTTTTTTAGAGACGATTTCTTAGAAAGATACAGTTTCTTTGATGACTAAACCTGATCCTTTAAGCAATGGTAATGAAATTATTCTATGACCATGTTTGTTTTCCACAAAATGGCAGATTTTCTTTAGTATTTGAGTCAACATTTCAAATGCAAAAGCATGACATAAAGCAAAGTATCAGCCTCAGTGGTGAAGACACATCTGCTACTGTGGAAAATGACATGCATATATTTGCAGATGAAATGTTGCAATTACAAATCACACAGGTGATCAAACATTTTGCAAAGAGCAAACAGAGGTCTGACACAAGCAGATTCTACATGCTTTAAGGTGGAACAATACTTGAGCAAATGGCTGCTTCTGATTACACAGAGAGATAAGAGATTGAAGGACTGTAGCTGTGCAATCTTTACATGGAGCAAATACACATACATATATAGGTTTGTGGCTGATTGATGGGTCAGTGACCAGCATATTTTCTAAAGTCATTTGAGCATTAAGGTAAATTTTCATTCTTGAAAGAACAACAGGGAATGTACCAAGGAGGCAATCTACAAATTATGAGCACAATTGCCAAGCAAATAGCATTACCCAACTATATATACCATGTATAGATGCACAATGTAGACATAAACATTTCCAAAAAACAACATTACACCAAACCATCAGAAGATGCACAAAAAGTTTGGATTTGCATTTCTTGCACATGGTAGAACATGAATAACTGTGTGGACAATGGATTCAATTTTTTTTTCATTACACCAAACTTTCTACTAGGTCTTGGATTCATACTGGATTCACATTGATGCATGAAAGTTCATTCTTGACCTGCAGGATAAAAATTTGACAAAATAATATTAACTCAAGGTGCATTTACTGGCCTGGTCCAGAGCTTTCACCGACATCTAATTTCAGCATTAGAGAACACTACATCACTGAAACAGCAAAGAGAGAAGAATACCAGGAACAGACAACAGCTGTTCATGAACGCGCACGTCATTCATTGGGAAGATGTAAAAGGTCATCGAACTAAGAGTTTGTCTGTTGAGTTTGCAGGATTTGGTAAACCTTATCTACAGGTTTGTAAGAAAATGCTATAAACCTAAATCTTACAGATTTTATTTCATCCAAATAGTTCTTGAGTGTTATCTTAGCTATTAATATGTGTCTTGCACCACTCTACCATGGATTTCACAATCAATAAAGCATCATCTTATCTTCTTATGTGAATGTGTGGGAGACATTTTGTGAAATTGTCTTAAAGCACGCGGTACAGTGGAGCAAAGATCTTGGAAGGACAAAACAAGGAGGGGATTACCTAATAGTCCATGAATGGGAAAGTTTGCTCTGTCCTAAACAGAAACTGAATGAACAGTTATTTTTTCATGAATCATCAGCTTTCAAAAAGGTTTAGGCTGCCCAGAACCCCCTGGAGCTCTGGGAAAGGACCCCTCGTGTGTCACATTTTTTATTTAACCAAACAACGTGAGCCACTCCTATTGTCGTAGAATTATTAACTACAGGTAAACTGGACAACACACACACACACACACACACACACACACACACACACACAAAGTCTATTATCAGTGTAGGGTTGCTCTCTTCATTGATCATACAGACCCTGCTTTCGTCATCAACCCAGCGCAACCAAACTTCTCCACTCCTGCTCCTCTTTGTCCCGCCCTCATTAATGCGTCACACAAGTGGTATTTTCTTTTTTAGGATAACTGCCATTCTCTATTATTTTAAAAAAAGAACAGTACAATCTCAGTGAAGTATAAACATTAGCTATTTGTTTATCTGATGTCCACTTATATTTCAAATCACACCTAAAAAGGTGAATTCAGTCTCTGTCAATCACAGCTGTATAGTGGGGGTAGGTTGAGAGCGCAGAGCTTTTCCACGTCAGTGTGTTTACGCAGAGCAGTCTGACAGCTGCAGTTTTCTGTCACTTATGGAGGCTTCTCTCAGCACTGAATGACTAACCGTTTGGAACATTACGTTATGACGGAGTGGAATGTTTGAAGTCTGTACTTTGTCTCATTATTGTAGCGAGCTCAACTTCAGTCATCCTCATTCACTGTCGGCCGGCTAGCCTGCTAGCTTGCCGAGCTAGCATTAGCTACAGCAGGACTCCATCTTTGAAATAGCAGCCACAAACAGGTAATATTTTATATCTATAGAGAACCCGGGAAGCGCGACTTTGTAGTTGTCAATAGGCTGTTTGCTTCATTTAATTTAGGAAACAAATGACTGTTGTCTGCGAGGACAAACGCTCAAGGCAGATATATTCCTGGTCAGTTGACACGCAAGCTAGTTGAGCTAGGGAGGTAACTACCACTGTTTTGGGCAAGTAATTGATCTTGATAATGCAAAAAAGATCTTAAGTACATTTGTAGGTTTTAACGAAATGGTAGTCACATGTCCTCACTGTGTTTACGTCCCTCCCAGATGACTGTCAACAGCCTAACATTTTACTGAGGTAAACAGCTACCCTAGCCTGTTAGCTTTGGTTATGAGTAGACGCTGCTAGCTAGGTAATCTAATTAGCCAGCAAGCAGCCCTCTGGCTCACCTGACAGCAAACTCACAGGACTCTATCACCTGTGTAGCTGTGCAATATAGCGCTTGTGCAACGTGTGTTGAGGGTTCATATATGATTCTCGCTTGAAACGGACACAGTTTTGGTTCTGGGTGGCCCCATCTTTTCTTGTCAAGTTACAGGGTAATGTGTTGTGGCACTGTCACATCCAGCTGGGTGTTATCATAAACCAACAGCAGCTGCCTGCTGTCACTGATACAGCAGAGCAAGTAAGGAAGTCTAGAGTTTACTCAGCAACATGCAGTGATTCGTGCGTGTGATAGCTAACCTGAACATCAGCATCACCAGGAAAGATCATCATCTTTCAAAGACAGAGGGGGAAATGTCACCCTCCAAAACACACTGCTCCATAAACACTTTACGTACTGGATAGCAGACCACAGGGAGCCCCTTTGCTCCCTCAGATCTTTCAGGTATAGTGTTCCTGAAAGAGTACTGGTACTGATCTAAAGGGGAGACATGTTAACACAGGATATGGCATTATGCTGACAGATTGTAAGGCCTTCCGACATGACACTGGAAATTCCTTGTAGAACCAAAAAAAGATGTTAATCCCGAAGCTCCACTTCTCTGGAAATTAGGAAAAGAAGCATTTCCAAATTCATGCTAACTAAGGAATTCTGCATCACGCTGCGATTTAGGAAGTGAATATCAGATGAATTGATCTCACTTCTTTCATACCTTTCCTCTGTTTGGTCTGTCGTTTCCTAAGCCAGTCAGTGAGTGTGGAGGGGATGTGGGAGGTCAGCAGCATTAGTGACTTGTCATTATCCACTACCCTTAAATACAGGCAAAGGTGCAGCAGAATGGAGGACATAATATGCATTTCATGTATCATTTTGTCCCAAGCTGCATTCATATGATTTATTTTATTCTAATGTCTCACACTTAAAGAATGTACCATCCGTTTAACGGCCAGTGCTGATTGTTTTGGGTAATTATACATTTATAGAAACACTGTAGCACATAATAGAAATCAACAGCTGAGAGAGCGCTTATTGTTGTGAGCCATTCTTATAAATATGCAATAAAACTGCTTCTTACTTTACAATGTCATACAGCTCTCTTTCACACATTATTGATCAACAGTTGAGATGTTACAGTATGATTGAGCTTTTACACTTCTTTATTCTTGTAAAGAATAAATGAAAAACAATGCATTGTAAGCTGTGATCCAGGCAGGTGTTACTTAATGCAGAGCGCAAACATTTAACCTAAACTTACAAGGTTTACTGGACTTGCTGTATGCATTGTGCCACTGTATTATATTAGAAAATACAATGTCAGATTAGGACTCAACACCTTTGATTCAGATTGGAATTGGTGGTTTAAAGGAACTTAATCTGTACTTCTCAAGTGAAGACTCATTTTATCATCTCTCTTCTTATCAGCTCTAAGCCTATCACTGTGTTCGTACATCCTCTACCTATCATACCTTCATCCTCTTATTATTTTGCTTATCATGAATTTAAAAGACCCTGGCCTCAGCCACTCTGTCTCTGCACTCATAAATCTTCCTGTAAAGTAAGAGTATTATCTGGCATGGCTTCCATGACACAAGGAAAAAGGTTAATCCAACCATTTTAAGCTATACTGCTAGTCAAATATGAACAGCATGACAATTTGATTCTGTTTGGTTATCCATATTGGTTCTGGGCATTGTCAAGACACACACAAAGATTTCTTTAGATTGTCTGTGCCTTGTTATGTTTGCCACATTTTGATCAGTTTAATTGGATAACAATGTTAAAATAATAAAGATACCCTCTAAGAATAAGATCATGTTCTTTTTTTCACACCAGATATCAGACATCATTAGCATGTAAATGCTTATAAAGCATACACGTTAATCCACACCTCTGTTATTGTGTCACTGTGCTCAGAAACAGCTTTCCTGTTTCCAGCAGGAGGACAGTTGCTTCTCCTGGCTGGTTTTTGGCACCCTTTGTGAAACCAGAAAGCTCTCTGTGAAATTGGGACTTTGTACTGTACTTAGAACTTAAAAAATAGAGGTGACTTTAATGCTTCCATTTCAAATCATGAAAGTGTATCATTTTTGTGGGATGGTAAATTGTTCATAGTGTTTTATTAGAAATATTCCAGAAAACCCAATATCTCCACACAGCTTTAGCCACCATCATAGCCATCTTGTTTGGACCACTTTCTAAGAGTTTGCAGCAGTTATATAGAGGGACTGTGAGTGACCATGTAATATGATCACGATTTAATTTCTACCAAAACCAACCATCACCTCTTGTGTTTTTCCTCTTAGAAAAGCAGTATGGTGGACAAGAACATCTACATTGTCCAGGGTGAAATTAGTACTGTTGTTGGAGCTATCAAGAGGAACTCCAGATGGAATACCCACACTCCACTGGTAAGTTAAACACACCATTTGTTTGCTATATTTGAGCAAAGTTAGGGTTACGTCTAACAAAGATATGAAAACTAGTCGGTGGAGTGTATTGCTTGCCTATTTTGCATCAATGGGTGCAAGTGTAGAAGAGACATCATGTTTTAAGTCCAAATGAATGAGCACACACCCATGTCAGGGTTGCACAATTCTCTAAATGCGTCTGTTTTCAATCTCCTTTAAAAAAATCAAGCAAAAAACAAATGACTAGATTAGTTTTGCTTTGAGTTACAACATAAGGGAATAAAATGAATGTCATTCAGTCCATATACAACTTGTTTCTAAAATGATCAGCCAGTCATTCACATCTGCTAGACATGAGAGATCATTAGAGTGGGCTCTTTTGAAGCCTGAGCCAGGTATAAATCAGGCTTGATATTATATACTGTACATTTGGCTTATGAGAGTTTGTAAAGCACACAATTTGTTGGTCAAAGCTGTTGAGTAAGTTTATCAGCAGGATTGATGCTTCTTATTTTTCAGATATTTATGCTTTTGTTACACTTAGATCTATCCACAATTTCACATGTTGTCACAGGTAAGTGTATACACCAAATGATCACACTGCTGTTAAGTATCACGTTTTGTAAGTGCCTCATAGATATGAGATTATTGTCTTGATGAATGGAAGGATTCTCATCTCTGCTGGTATTTCAGTCATCTAATCATGGTCGGCTGATTAAGCTACTAACTATGTGAAACAATAATTATAATCTTGTTCCAGAACCTAGAGAACTGCTACTGCACAATGTTTTTTTGCAACATGTTTTTTATCAGGAATTAACATGTTGGGTAGTTTTTTGGAATCAAAAACAATTTGTCCTTTAGAAAAATGTTTTGGATGAGACATTTCTGTTTCATGCAGAATATAATTCATAAAGTTCTGTACATACTACACATTATGGCACACATTCAGCCTAATACATCAAATTAGATTCAGTAACTCTCGATGGTAAATGGTGTCCTAGATTTAAGTCCTCCCATGTGCCCATCGTGTTCTTTATGATATTTTTTTCTGCCCAGGACGAAGAACAGGACCCGTTACTGAACAGCTTTGGCCACCTCAAGGAAATACTCAACAACATTAAAGGTATGGGGTCTGTTGTGATGTTGGTTGGGGGTTAAACTATTTGTATCAGTGCCGGTTTGATCTGTGGGGATCAACTAGCTTGGCTGACAGCTTTGACACCAGCCTAGATTAACTGGACCAAAGTTATTTTGATCTGCAGGTTTAATGTAAATATCCTGAATCTGCAAAACTACTGAATGTCAATAGACATGTTTTTGCTTTAACTTGATTTCTCATGCACTTTTGTCTGCCACTGAGTACAGTCTCCTTGTAAAATTAAGGCAGATTTATGGGGCATACAAGGTTTTATTTACATTTAGTATACTCTCAAATATACTGCTGACTGATGCAACAAATCAGCCTTGGCTTTCTTCCTGTTAGCTTCCAGCTCTTCAGTCAATATTTGTTTACCATGTGTCAAATTAGAACCATTAAAAGTATGCTGAATCAGCTGTTAGTAGTTCCTTCTTGCGGTGTTTCCTCTAGTGTGCAGACATACTGAAGAAAACCTAAAATCTTGATGATCTCAAGGTGAGTTCTGCGCATCTTCAGAGCATATTTTTCTGATTTCTAAGTAGATTTATGGCCTATTTATTTGGTATTGGTATTTTATTTAATGGTGTACTCAGAAAGTGTAAGTCAACAAGTAAATCCATTGACTTGTGGAAGTTTAAATTAAATTGAATAGTCTTTGCACCACTGTAATACTGAAAGGAAATTCTGAGGAAGGAGAGTTTGCCCAATGGATGATTTTAAGAAGCCCCAAGTCATCTTAGTATTGCAGTAGTGAAACCATGTATATGTGAGCAATGGGTAGTTTGAGATTCAGTCAATTCTTTTTCAAGCTGTTGCTGGCACATCACTGAAAGATTTTTCTGAATCACTTTTTCAGGACAATTTAAGAGAAACTAAAACCCCAGACTAGCTGGAAACCAATCTATCAGGGCATTAAGTGTTAATAATGGATTTGTGCCCTCATCTTTACATTTTAGTGTAACATGTTTTTTTTTTTTTTTTTACATGTTGTTAAAATGCACATAGTGATTGGTGTCTACTGTCTGAAACCCAGCTACTGCAATAGAAGTTTTCTCTTGGCTGATAAAGTGATATAAGTTGTATATGGAGGCAGCTTGTCACCTACAAACCCACCCCTCCACACCACCTCTTATAAAACCAACACTGCAGCGAGCAGAGAGAAGAACATTAGTGAAGAGTGGATGATGAAAATTGTGAGTACTGAGTCATTAGCTTCTATGGTTAGCATAGATTATTTTAGTGTTAATGTATATCTGCTAATGTGTTGTGGGCTTGTTAGTGTTAAGGTGAATGTAAAGGTTGATGTGTTGTACAGTAACTGTAACCTTTTGGCATACGTTCCTGTAACAGCTGTTAGAAGCTGCGCTGATATTGATCACGTTTTAGCATTTTTCAAATTTAAGCAGTGGGTGAAGAACAATTTTTTTGTATGAGTAACCATGAATTGAACATAAGGGTAGAAGAATAGGTCTTGTACAGATATTGTGACGTATTATAGTAGGAATCACCTGTAACCTGCTATCGTAGTTCCTGTTATAAAAATATTGTGATTATATTTGCAGTTTGTCTGCGATTCCGACTCCACTCCATATAATAGCATATTCTAGTACAGAGGTACGAATGCCTGGGCCAAGGACGGGTACCTGTCTGTGGGTCACTTGGTCGCGAAGAAAGAATAAAAAGAATTTGTTATATTTCCGTTTTTGAATTTACTGGATATTGGTTTACTAACTTGGTCTGTTTATATGTTACCGCATGATGATTTTTATTTTCATTGTATAATGTACGTAATTATACAATTACACCCCCATTGCAAACAGCCAAAACCTGAAGCCCTTCAGGTTCAGGTTCTGTTTGTTGTACAAATCGATGACATCATATTGGGAATGTCGGATCGACATTTCATTAGTATTTTCTGTCCTCTTTTAGAACAAGCAGTCCATCACTTGATTAGAAAATCAGTTCAGCAGATTAATAAATGATTATAGATCATATGTCAGAAATATGTCAGTCAGTAACTAGTAACTGTGAATAGTCAGCTGAGTGAGGTTTGCAGTGAGTCAGTGAAAAGCTGAGGCAAGTTTCTAAAGGCCTCTTCAACTGAGGGTTAAGGGTTAAGATCATGGACTTCCTCCAGTGTAATCACACTATCAGTAAGTGTGGTGACTGATCATGTGTGAGTCCAAATGTGTGCAAATTCCATGGTGCCAGTCTGACAACCCCCCCACCCCCACCCCCATCTGACAGACCCAAGCTGGTTCTGAAGACAATCCTGCATGTTGTCATGCCTTTGCAATGAGAGTCCTGGCAGCTCCCACAGCCCCAGTTGTAGAAGTCATAAGCAATGGGAAAGATGCAACACATGGAGCTGCACAGTCTGAGCCCCCACCACTGCTGCCTTCTCCAGGGAATGCCTCTGCCACTGTGAGATGGACAAGCGCTGCTGGCTGAGGAGGAATCCGCCCCACTGGTTAACCCTCCTTTTTCCTTTTTCTCTCCACATAACCCTTTCTCCTCAGTCCTCAGATCACCAAAAGCCAGCGTTCCTCTGTTACCCTCGGTTAAACTGATTTCATTACAGTTACTGTATTTGACCAGAATGGAACTTGAATATAAAATTGAAATTTCTTTCAGCTTTTTAGGACATTTGCATGAAGTAATGAGTCCATGTCAAGGATGTTTGAAAGCCTTGCATACTTAAGCCCAAATCCCTTGTGCACTCAGCCTCTCAGATGTTACATTCATGCCCTGATGAGAGACAAAATAACCACAGCAGAACTCAAATCTCTGCTTGACACTGATCAATTTGTTTTGTTTTTGGAGCAGTGTAGCAACCTAATAGATCTCTCTAGCTGTGTGTCTCATACAGAAAGACAGCAATATTTTGGTAGGAAATCTTGCGGGTGGGCTGTTTTGCTGCTGCCTTGAGGCTTCGCAGCGGCCCAGCTGTCTGCTTAATGAAAGCCCAGTAATTCCATTCACCCTGGTGTGTATCTCGGCTCTCTCTAACAACAAAAGCCAGCCAGCAAAGGAAATGTGAATTAGGTTTCTCAGCCCTCTCTGTCTCTCTTCCCTTATTTACTTTCTTTCTTTCTCTGTCGCTCTCTCTGGTTGAGGGTCTCTCTGCTCTGGTAGTCCTGTTCTGTTGTAACTAGTGTGATTGACAGGACCATGTGCCGTAGAGCTGGAGAGTAGTGCAGCTGGAAGTATATCATCTGCAATTTTAGTTGGGTAAATATAGCAGGGAGTCTTGTCAAGCAGAGAGATAAATTGTTCTGGGAAAGGAAGTGTTGTCTCTGTTTTCTGAAAGCAAGAACAAAAAAAAAAGTTTCCTTCAGCTCCTGGAAAATGTAAGGTCCTCTCCCGACTTCCGAACAATGAGAACACAGTTGAGGAAGCTGGGCCAGCGATGGACCATGTGTTGTGATGCCTCCACACCACCTTGCCCACTCAGCCAGGCAAATCAGTCCCAGGAAGCAGGAGCCTCTCCTGATTTAAATGGGATGGGTTGGATTGAGGCTGATATCTAATGCCCCATCCCTAACCTCATTAGAGCCATATAATTGAGTGCTTTCCACAGCCTTGTGGCTAGCATCTGTCTTTAAATGTGCACTGGCTTGCAAAAAAACTTTGTTACTATGTTTTCTGTATTTTCAAAGTTCTACAAAACAGTGGTACATTATGTGTTATTCGGCATATGTTTATAACAAATAAGTATTGTGATTTCTAGATGGATACAAGCTGAAAGAGTGCAGGGAAATGTGCACAGTATTAGCCAATATAAGAACACACATGCTGCCATGTTTTGGGGGTTCTAGGGTTCATGTCAAGTCATGTCCAACACTGTTTGGTACAGGATGTTCAGCTTGGTGTGGCCTGTTAGTTTTGTGAGTCACAATTCTGCAGTAAGCATAAGGACAACTGAAGCATTTTGTATTGTTTTCTATTTTTTCTGAAGAAACAGCAGAATTGTTCTCTTCTGGTTCTTCCAGAAGATTTATTATCTAAATACACTGTGGTTGTGGTTATGTTATTCACGATTTCATTTAGATTGATTGTTATCATTTCATGACATTTTGAACCTTGTGATGTGTGATATGACTTTGGTGGGAATAAACGGTTGGCTTATTGCACCAGTCGCACTTGCACTGACATGATTAGTCATGTGGGCAGTGTGGTGTCTAATCCAAGTCCTATACTGGAATTAAAAACAAGCAACTGTGATCAGAAACGGGCTCTAAGATTTGATTTGTTGCTGTATATCAAAACATATCTCTATATATATTTATATATCAAACATAAGAAAGCCACCCGTATTGTGTTTGGTGTGCAAAGATCTGAAGCATTGTTTAGAGGTGCAGATTGAGTCTTGTCTCCTACCTGACATTGACAGGTGGTGTCTCCTGTATAAGACTGTGATCACTCAGACAAATCTGTCTCAATCTCTCGTTGAATAATTCTGTGGATTTATTTTATTGCTAGACTATACCTCAGAGAATAAGAGAGCATGGAGAACAGCCTTTCAGTTTGACATACATTGCATTTCGTCTCTTGCTCACCAATTTTTTTTTTTCAGTTGCACCTTTTTTTTAAGTCACTGAGCCTCCTTCAATTCTTTCCCTCCACCCTCCTTTCCCATCAACCCCTCTGCTGCAGCGAAGGTCAGATTTTTGACAAGTCTGCAGAAGAAACGGTCTGCTCCTAAATCCCTTCATTTTTATTCATACAAATACAGGTGTAGATTCCCCTTCAGCCCCCCCAGATACAAAGCCAGAGTGGCCTTTTGACTGACAGCTTTCTCCTTTTCATCCAAACGCTAACGAAATTCACAAGCACACCTCTAATTGACTCGAATCACCAGCACAGCACCAGAGGTAGATATCGGGGGGCACGGCAGTGGATTTGCAGAATGAACATTGTGGAGAATGATTTGATTACTCTCAAGCTGACCTTTACAATAATTATCCTGGTATCCCCAAGCAATGGACAAGGCAGAGCTAATTTGGCATGGAATAGTAAAATTACACCAAAAATAATGTGTTTTTCATCAAGGAATTTGAGTGGATGCATACAATGTGCATCACATGTTTGGGGCTTATTTAGTTAATGTGTTGTAATAAAATGAGAATCCTCAGTGGCACCGGTATAATGATACTTGTGTTTTGAATTTTTTTTTCCTTTTGTTTTCACACAGCCTAATCCATGCTGACAACCTCACTAATTCATCACATTTTACTGTCGTGTCAGTCATCAAGAGAGAATGCACACATGCAGTCCCTCTTAGTCTTATTTCAAGGTCAAGCGTCTGTGTCTCGGTCCCCAGCTGTGGTCAGGCTGGCACTGGCGGGCCTACGTGGGTCACAGCACAAGCACTTGGGAACTCGTTGTGGCCTTTTACCCTCTTTCCGCCCCCTTACCCCTCCCTTCCTTCGCACATATCACTCCCAATTGAACCGGCAGAAGGCAGCTGGCAAATGCCGAGGAAGAGGAACCATAATTCATGTCGCTCAGCCACTTATGCAAATATGTTTACTCATGAAGGCATTCAGTGCTAGGAGAATCTGCCTCATTGCAATTCTTAAAATGTCTGCTGCATGGCCCCACTGTCCCAGAGCTTTAAGCATGAGATCACGGGTTAGATTCTCCATCCTGCTGTCTGTTATTTTTATGATATGGTCGAAAGACAATAAAGTCAATGGCTGACTGAACTGGCTTGACATTAGGTGGTCTTAGTACCTGGATGATTGAACACCTTGACATTTGTGCACACTGGAAAAAATAGTTTACATTTTTGACTAATCTGTTTGATTTTCATTTCTTTAAACTGTTTAGTTTATAAAATGTGAGAAAAAGATGGTGACAAGTTGATGTCCTCAAATGGCAAGCAGCAATTATTCACATTTGAGTTCTTGGTAGTTTTTCTTAAAGAATTTATTGAATGGTGTGCGTTGATAACATTGAAATCCACATGATTAAAAAGATGCTGAATAAGTTGGTGGTGATTCATTTTCTATTTACTGACAAAATAATTTGACTAAATAAATTTAGATATTATTATTGAATGAAAATATTTTTTTTACTAATTGTTTTTGACTGATTACAGAGTGTTGCTTGACTTCTGAGAAGAACCATGCCTTTAATACTGTTTGGTGAATGAAACTAAATGCCCTGGTATCAAAGAGAATATAAATACAAGCTGCATCTGTGTGTAGTTGTGATTGATGGTTGATGGGAGGCGCCATGGATTATACAGGTGTTATACTGTGGCAAGCCTTTGGCCTACCGGTTGTAAAAGACCCCATCAAAACAGCTATGATTAATTGGACCCCCCCCCCCTCACAGGCAGGCTGCCACCTAGTGCTGGTTAGTAGCTGTAAATCTGGCCAGTTAACAGTGTCCTAACCGGGGACTGACAGGCAGGGCTTAAACCCAGTGTGAAGAGGGGATGCAACTGTTGTCCTGTTTCAGAGGCTCTCAACAATGTGCTGAGTGGATGGAGAGTCCCAGCAGAGGGCTATTAATCATGCCGACCGGGTGTCTGTTGGGTCGGAGGGGGGGTTGGGCTCAGGCATGGACGGAGCTGAGGGTTAGATGGAAGAGAGCGTTATGGGTGTCGTGGAGGATCTGGATGTGCTGACAGGAACAGTGGGCACGATGTGAGCAAAACAAACTAGTCCCACAGAGCCTCAAAAGACAGAAGGAGGAGGAAGTGGCAGGCAGCCTGGGCAAGGGTTTGGACACAAGAAATGTCCTTTGTATTCACACTAAAGCCCTATAAATGCATGTTCTGGACTTGTTTGGATCAGATTTAGCATTGTATTGTGAATTATACAGATCAATTTGGGAATGCATAAATTCCACTTACTTGCACTGTTATCACAATCTAAACTATGTCACAGGAAATCTGTCACTTTAACCTGGTAGACACTCAAATTCAACTTATGTAAATGTCATTTAGAGGTTGGATTACATCACATTGATTGGTTTTAACCAACTTCTAAGTTTCTTCTACATATAGACAGTACGACTGGCCAATTGTCAGTGATATAAACAGTCAACACAAGGCGAGCAGAGAAATTAAACTGCCTGTTACCATACACCACAGTTGACACATTCACTTTTTGCTTCAACTTTAACCTACTGTGTTTATCGTGGTTTTGCAATCTCACTTTTTCTACACAATAAGAGCACAATTATTGTCAATGTTGTGGTGCGCACACTTGAAGTTGTACCTTTTAATATTGAATAATATGGAAAAAATGTCTGACCACTTTGACCAAATGTTGGTCCTGTTGTCTTCTTTGTTATCAGATTTTTAGTGAGTACAATTTTAACAAATAGAACCGACATCCAAAGCTATGAAAAGCCAGAAGAATGTAGCGTAGGCCATTACGTCCACCAGAACAATCTCAATGGTACTGACCGTTTTATTTTCCGGGTTTGTGCCACACAGTCTAAGCTGGATCAGTTAAGGTCTAGACCTTCTCTGTGTTGTCAGCTGTGAATGGATGGTGAGAATTTAGTCTTTTACCCTGTGCAACCTGGATTGTGTTTTAATGATCTGTTAAGCATATTCTTATGAGGTGGTAATTGGAATTCAGCATGAGGCAGATACTCCAACCCAAATCCACTACGCTTTGGTTTACTCCTGAGCTAATGGACTTTGAGGTCAGTGCTGCTTTAATTACTCCACGCTGAGTTTAGGGCATTAATAAAACAGGGGGCATTAAAGTATTGTTTGGGATATTTCAACACCTCTGAATCCAGTGCCCGCTCTTCACTGGAGGTCTGCTCTAAAAACAGACTCATGGTCTGCACGTGCTGACATGTTGATTGGTTGAACAGCATTTTCAAGATTGACTATACAAGCTGGTATTGACAATTTTTGAAGGTGTCAAGTGTAGGTTTTCAATGTGTAAATGAGTGTGTCTCCAAATTTAGCCTCCATACAGGGCAGAGTTAGTGGGCAACTGAATTTTGTTGACATGACCTGCAGTGTATGACTTGGTATATTTTTGGTGCATCGTCATCACTTGAAATTCACATAATGCACACAGTAAGTGTTCTTAATACCGTTTCAAGTTTGTTTGTAGTGAGATTTGTGGAACTAGAGCTCAGGAAGCTAAAGTGTTTAAGAAAACCCGTTCAACTTTCAATATCTCATAATCAGTGTTGTTTAATACTCTGGCCAATATGGTAGATTTCCTTTTAGTGTGATTACTTCATCTGGATTTCAGTAACATGACTCCTTGATCTGTGAGTAATTACATATATATTTTCTTCCATGTATATATGTTTTTGTCCAAATTTGGTTTGAATGTTGGTCTTTTTTTAATTTCTTTGTTTTTTTTTTGTTTTTTTTTTACAATTTACAATTTGTTGTTACTCTGTAACAACACTGCGCTGCTTTAGCTTGGCACTTATGGCTCAGAAATGTTAGCTTAACAGCTTATTGCTGGACTCAACCCAACATAAACATGGTCAGGTATGCTAATATCTTTAGTTTGACTTGTCAAAGAGTTATTATGTGGAAAATGCATAAGTCATGGCTAGTTAATGGTGTTGCCACCATTCTGATGTCTGCTATGTTGCCATGCAGGTGGTTGTAAAATGTGTTTGTGTGAGCAAGGACTAAAATAGGGTCTTTAAATTTGCCACGTCTTTGACAGAGCCCTGCAATTCCATATTGACAGTTATATGGGATAAGGTCCTGTAACTTAGACTTCACACTGTTTTCTTTAATTATTATCAGAAACCTACAGTTTTGCAGGGCATCACAATAGACAGTCAGTGGTAAAGAATTGAGGCCATTGTTGATAATCTCCTCAGTAGGACAGCAAAGCTGTCCACTAGTAATGGAAGCAGTGCTAGTCTAGAGGTGTTGGCGGTGGAGGGGTTGCAGGGTGGGGGTTGTTGTGGTAGAAAATAAGGGCCCATATTAGTATTTCGTAGAGGCGCTGTCTTGCTTGTGTGGCGCTCACATCCTTAAGCCTTTGGTGTCTCAGTGTGAATCCCACACTGCCTTGATGGACTGGGTTAATAAACCTCTCAGCAGCCATCCCTCCCACACACACAGGCAGACAAACTGAGCACACACACATGTGAAGTCTCTTAACACACACAGCTGCTTGTTATTTCATGCCCCATAAGGGTGCTGTGACCACGGACATTGTAATACACATATCCAATTAGCTAAGCATTGCATCGCGCATTGGTCTCAAGCTGCTATTCTCACAATACGCATGCTCTCCTGTTCTGGACATTATTTTCTTGTTAGTCTCTCATCACAAAGTTGTGCTTTTCATTTTGAACAGGACTTCATTCACATAGAGTGTTTATTTTATGTTAAATGTTGTTCTGTGACATTAGCAGAAGGATTTTGTGTTGACCCCCCATTTTCATTTGGATTTCAAATGAATTGAATCAGTCTTCTGAAGAAAGGATATTTTTGACAGTAGAGAGAATCATGTTTCTCTGATCAGGAGCAAACAGTGCTATATATTATGCTATAGATGCCTGCTGATTGTTGACCATCATGTGTTGTGTCTATTACATGCCGGTACATTGTGTATATTGTGTATATTGTAATCCATATAGCCCTGTGTATATTTTACTTGGTACATGATTTCATTTCAGTGTTCTAACTTCACAAGCTCTGTACAATATCCATACAGTTGCCCCCTCCCCACCCCCCCACCCCATGTTTGAACTTGGAACAGGACACTGTCACAAGGCACTCACCTCTGAGTGGACACCCAGAAATAAAAAAAGCTGTCCTATTTCTGGGCTGCAGCTGGGAGTTTGAAAGGAGTGTGTGCTGTAAAGGTGACATGGGTCAAAAATTTCTTGTTGAGGGATGGTGGGAGGGTGAATGGTGGGTAGAGGAGGACAGGCGTGCTGGTGGGTACAAAGGGAGGGAGGGGGGATTAAACAACTGGCCACATTTCGTAGCACAAATATTGAATCAAAAAGAGGTGACACATGCAGCAGGAGTGCTTTAAACCTGTTGACGCATCCCTTCTTAAATAGAGAGGGATCAGTGCTGGTGATAACAAATTTTAACAAAAGCTGCCTTGGTGACAGGAGAGGGAGCCAAGCAGACCGGTGTGGCCCCGTGCAGCTGACGACAAGACATGCTACATGCTAACAACCTGGGACAACAAGAAGGTGTTGATTGCTCTGAAAGAAAAATAGACCCGCGGATACATATGACCATACTCACTCCTTGCTCTCTGGCTGCCTCTTTTTCCTCACAGCTATGGACTGCACAGAGGTCCGGCTTAAACAAGGATTTCTTCATCTGGGTTGTAGAGAGCTGAGGTCAAAGGTTCTCTAGTTGAAATATGATTTGTTTTTGCTTTGCATGCATTCATATTGGACAAGATTCTGATCAAAACAGAATGTACAGTGGTCATTTTCACAAAGATTATACAGATAGCAACACATGAAAAAAACACGCAGCTTGCTCAGAGGTAGGGATGAGGCGGCACATCCAAGTTAAAGATTGTGGTAAAGGGTCGATTTGCATAATGTGCATCAACACAAGAAAGTAAGTAAACCCCAGGTCAAAATTTGTATTCCAAAATGAAAAAATGTATGTGTATTTCAGACCTGAGAACCAACAATACGTCAGCTATAATCACAGCAGTACAACTGCTGCTGGAACACAATGCAAACCTCACAACCCCGGTCACTACTGTTCACTTTTTGTCCCCACCCAAGCTCCTTATATTCACATTATTAACTAGTGGATACATTGCACCCTGCACATTACTCCAGTGATGATATGAGTCAAGTCAAGTCAAAATACTGACAGTCCAGTTCAAGAAATGGGAAGCAGTGACATACAGTAATTAAATTACTGTAATCCTTTTTAATTTGAGGTCTAGTGTTCTTTATTTGTCTGCCTTTAAGGATGGCAAAGTAGTATGTAAGACTTTTTCCACAAAAGGAATCCTTATAACTAACTAGCTAACTTTATTTCGAGGAGACGTTTTGTGAGACTGTAAAATGGTCATTACCAGCTTTAGTGTTGTGAATAATGCTCTGCAGTGCATACTGTTTGCATTACATTTGTTTGCTTTTAAAGCAAGATGATTAAATTGTTATACATATTCATTAAATAACAGAAATAAATGCATAGAATAATCAAACTAATAATTCATTTGTAAAAATAGATGTTGGGTGCAGCCCTTCTCAGATGTATTTGAAAGAATGGAGACTAATAACTTGCAAGAAGCAAAATAGTTACAGTATGTGGCAGCAAAACATAACTATTAATTACTATTAATAATAATTATATTACAGCAGCTTACCTGTGTGATGTTTGAATATGAAGAAATGTTTGCAAACACATGTTTAATTACTTTGATGATCTGTAGGTGTGTGAGTCAGCTGATTAGCATGGATTCTGTGGTAATGTAGTTTTGATGGGAAAGTTTTGTGTATTGCCGCAAAAATTCATCTTCATATAAACTATACTGATCACCTTACTTTTATGTCAAGATGAAAATTATGATTTCACTTCCCTTTCACAAAAATCCCAACAAGATTATAGCATTATTTTGTTGAACTTCAGAGCTATAGCAAGTATGCAGATGAACACGTGCAGCTGTGGTGTCTGCACTATTTAAATACACCTCCCCAATTTACTCACTTGTGGTAATAATGCAGTGAATAGCAGTTGGAGATATCTATCCCTAGATTTGTACTTCCTAATCCCTGTGTGAGATGAGCCTCCTCCGAGTGTGACCAGCACCTGGACGGCGGGGCTGAATGCAGTCATTCTAGCAATGCAGACTTGTCTGTTAGTTTTAAACTAAAAATCCCTGCTAAACTGGCAGGAGCTGAACAGTTTGAGTGGTGAAATGTTTCTTAATTTATGACCTGGAGTGATTTGTGACCTGCAGCGTCTTCTGGGTGAGTTGGGGCAACAAAGTGGACTTGGTGGAGGCAGGCTTGGTCGTGTATGGCGGTAGGGTGTCGCGGAGGTCAAGGGAGAATGAACTTGAGAACTAATGGGCATCAGTGTTGCTGTCGAAGTCAAGTATAGGTCAAACTAATCCAGGGCTCAAAGCATGGATTCCTCTAAACTCAACACCACAGATGTATTGGTCTGGACTAATACTGTGTGTACATAAGTGTACAGTAACTTTTCAGACTTTTAGGTTTCAGAGGCTGTAGCATTTGAAGTGGTTTCCACCTAGTTCTTTCATTTAAATCATCTCATATGATTCTTCATATGTCAAGAAATGTAGTCATTTATTTGCAAACTAAAGAAAGTGCTATTTAATTTGTAATATTTGTAATAGGTAATGTGAACGGTTTGCTGATTTCTTGGTTAACTATCAAACAATACCCACACTCAAACCAACATACATTGTTCTTTTTTTTGCACCTATGCTTCTTCAAACGGATGGATTTTCCATTGAAAGGACCGGCCAGAGAAAATGAAACAGTGCATTAAAGCTGGGCCAAAAGGAAGCCAAAGCCATTAGAGTCCGTTTTAGTTGTCATGTCAGAAGAATTGATCTTTGATTGCTTTTTCTCTGTCAAGCTTTGGAATAGGAATAATCCATTCACCATACAGCATTGCTCCAGAGTGGAATATATCAGCAACTCCTTAAATATTGTGTACCTGCCGATGAGATAACTATTTTTACCTATTGAGTATGCATCTGACACACAATTAACATCTTATTCTACTTACTACTTAATTTTGCTACTTAAAAATATGAAGTTTATTACATTACCCTGCTAGCTGAATAGCTTTCACATTGTTCCTTTTTATTAAGAAAGAGAGGGGGGAGATCACAGATTTCTTTTGTGTCAGAGTTTTGTGAATCCATGTGTTTCGCCAGCCTTGGTGTTTGAACTCGGGATGAAGTCACACAGGTGCACCATTATCATCGCAGAGAGTGCCGGTCTTCTATTTGAAGCAGGACTTTTTAGAGCCTTTATTTCAATTTTTTTGTCTTTTGTTGTGAAACATTCATCATTATTCTGCTGCTCTGATACTTCAAATATAGCTATTACCATCATGTAGCAAGTGTATGTTAGCCTAAAGTACAGTTTGGCTCACACACATGCATATGTATTGACCAAAATACCACAAAGATGCCTAAGATAAGGAGGATAATATTTATACAATAAATGTTACAGTGTTAAGATGACCTTTTTGTTGTAGGTTTTTAGGCTATAAGGTGTTAGGACTGTTCCCCAGCACTGAACTACCTGTGAACCCCTGATATATAGCCGTATAGGTGGTAATTCAGTAGACCTAGCTGTGTCTAAACACATTTATTTATTGTGACTGAAGAATCCAGTAGATGAAGTAAAGATCTGAATGTAAAATGTACAAGGCATATATTTATTCCACATACCTCCACTGTTGTTTACAGAGGAGTTGTGTGTAGACACACTACCCATGCCATTTTCTTTAAAGGTGACAAAAGGGATAACCAATTGTTTTTCTGTTTATCAGAGGTGACATGATCAGTGGCGCAAGTGGGTGAGGAGGCCCTGTGTTGCCATAGCTAAATATACATCCCTGACAGCTCCATAATAGGTTCCAGGAAGTTCAGTCGAAAATAAAAACAAAGCAACATTTCTAGCTGATTGGCTTTGAAAGGCCGTTTTTCCTTGCTGAATGGGAAAAATGTGGACTTCAGCATTCCATGGCCGTGATGCCAGTCTGATTGGATAGGCGCAGCCTTGCGTGTGCAGAACGAGCTTGGTGTGAGGGAGACACATTGCGCTGCAGAAACCAACTTTATGGGAAAGAATTTGTCTACATGTTTGAAAGAGCCAACAAAACAAAAATAACAGGACTATTCTGAGCTGTGCACATGTCAGTCTTGTGTCACACATTATTTTCAAATTTACAACAAAGTCTTGGTACTTCTGTGCGCTTAATCCGATACAGGTTTTTTTTTAACTTTTTTTTTTACATTGACTCAGGACCTTTTCACTTTTTTGCATGATACAACATTGTCGTGTGAGGCTGTTTTGTGGTTTGGAGCTAATCCTTGTAAAGCGTGTAGTGTAAAGTAGCTGGGAGCCATATACTTTTGCATTTCCTGATATTGCACAGTGTAACACCTGGTTTTGAAAGGGTGGTACACACAGAAGTGATGAAAGTTGTGATATAGTAGGAAGAATTTAAATGAGGACTCATTAAAGCTTGTTGCACGTTTTAGCTCCTCAGTGAGAGCTGACCACAGACAGTGTGTTTACAAACACCTACGCCTCTGTCACTTTCAGTACAAATTTTTTCATGAATTCATAAAGATAATGCACTCCCTGGATCCCATCCCATTTGCTCAGCTGTCTGACATTACCCCACAGTATCTTTTGAGGAGCCACTTACTGCAGCGTGGTTTAGAATTACTGCCCTCTTGGCCAAACAGCTACGTCCAACACCCCTTTAGTAAATTATGTTTGTTTTCCATTTTTTCTCTTTTTGCCTCTCAAGTTTGGTTAAATTATGTGCTGAGAGATGTTTTATGACAAACAGCAAGCCCAAGGGAAGTGCACTTTATACATCAGTGGAAGTGAGCTGCCATGTGAACAGCAGTGAAGTGGCTCATTTTTCTCTCCTCTTGAACCACTCAGCCCCCTCCTTGAGATAATATGCTAAGAAAAACGAGGAAAGTTTGAGCTCATTGCAGTAGAAAGCTTGTTTCAAAGTGATTTGCCACTTTTATTTGAGTAATTTAATTAACAAGTGTATCATCTTCATGTGTACATAGTTTTACAAATGAAAAGAAAAATCTAGATCCTCCTATTGCTGAAGTCTGCTACATATATGTATATATATGTATA
>JAOXYL010000039.1:1186061-1199175 GCA_028564955.1 Terapon puta | reverse complement strand
TTACTCAGTGGTCCACTCTGTTTCCTGTAGTTGAAGATGCGTGCTGGTGGGATGAGTGAGTCATCCAAATGGAAGAAACAGAAACGCTCTCCAAGGCCACCTCGCCACGCGGTGCGAAGTCCTTTTGGTCAGATGGATTCAACCCAGTCCAGCACCCTCAGCAACAACAACCTTTCAGGTAAGAGACTTTGTCTTAATCCACTTAAAATCATCAGTGACTCTTCTCCAGCTTACAGCATATTTTCAAAGCTAAACTCAGTAGTTGTCTATAGTTGTCAAATACATTTTTACACGATAAATGACGTGATAGTAAACATTTGTGTACATGGGTGCATGGTGAAACACGTCGTGTCAAACCACTGAATGTCTGAATCTCTTTCCTCTTAGGTGGTGTCCCATTCCTTGAGCAAGGCTTATCCTCTTCCAGCCTACCAGCTTCAGACAGTGCTGGTTCATCCATTTCCAGCCCTACAACCACAGAAAGTGGCCTTGACACCTGTTCCAAAGCCACCTCGAGGGAAGACCTGTCTGACCTAGAACAATGTAGCCCGTCTGCAACCACTCCGAACACTGCTACCGCACTTCCCGGGACTGAGCCTGGCTCTCCGGATTCACAAGTATGGAATATCAGTAGGACAGCCAACAGTATCCTGTTTGACCATGATCAGTTCTTGTGAAATTGTGTGTACTGTTGATGACTGTGTGAGTAAGTCTGGCTTTCTTTTTTGTGGAGCTGGTATTTAACTTTAATTTCCATGATGACCTGTGATCTGTGTTTTGTTTCCATTTTCATCTAGCTGACTGAACCAGTGACCTCGACCTCAGTTGAGTCTATCCCTGAGGTTCTAGAAGACAAAGATTCCATTACAGAGCAGTCAGATAGCACCTCTATCCATGACATAGACTATGTCAACCCCCGAGGAGTCCGTTTCACACAATCCACACAAAGAGACGGTAAGGATACTTTTTAAACCCCTCACCTCTCTTGTGCTGTCACTTTCACTCAGTGTTTTGTTCCTCTCGATGCCGAGTTCAAAAGCAAACACCTCTTTTTGATAAACATTCATTTCAACTATCAGTGCAGTGCAGAGTTGACTTTAAGAGGCTGTCTTATCATACATTTTCTTTACAGTTCAGATATTATGGGGTTCAAGCTTAACCTTCTTCCTCCTCTTGTCTGACTTACAGGAGCGTCCCTCATCCCTTATGGCCTTCCTTGTCTAAGGGAACTTTTTCGCTTCTTGATCTCACTGACCAACCCCCATGACCGCCACAACACTGATGCCATGATGCACATGGGCTTGCAACTGCTGACTGTAGCACTGGAGTCAGCACACATTGCTAACTACCAGTCTTTACTAGGACTGGTTAAAGATGAGCTCTGCAGACATCTCTTCCAGGTAAAGTCAAATGTAGGAATGAATGCATGGTACATGTCTGTACCTGTGTTGTTTGTTGCTGAACTGAAACTGGTTGGATATTTATATGCATTAGCAGCAGTTTTTGTGGTGAAGATCTTTGTGAAAGCTTTGTGAACATTTTTATGTAATTCAGAAGCTGTTATCACTTAGGAATAAGAAACTTACCGCTAGACAAGGATTGACTTTGGGAATCTGTTCTGGTGGGATTTTTGTAACTGGTTGCATACAAGGATGACCAATAATACTACTTTATCTAATACTACTCAGTCTTCCATTGTAATTTTTAGTAGGAAAAAGTATTCTGACAAAGCACAGATTTATATTTTAATACGTGATTTAATTTTGCTCTCTCTGTGTTGCAGTTGCTGAGTGTAGACCGTATGAACCTGTATGCTGCCTCCATACGAGTTTGCTTCTTGCTTTTTGAAAGCATGAGAATACATCTCAAGTTTCAGCTCGAGGTAACTATGAAATGAATGTATCCATTTTTCCATATTTTATTCATTAAATAATGAGTACGCTCTGTCATTAAAAGTGACTCATGTGCAAAACAAAATGTGGTAAAAACCTGTGTGCTCAACTTGCAGATGTACCTAAAGAAACTGATGGACATCATCACATCAGAGAACATAAAAATGCCTTATGAGATGAAGGAGATGGCTCTGGAGGCACTAGTCCAGCTTTGGAGGATCCCCAGCTTTGTCACTGAGCTGTACATTAACTATGACTGTGACTTCTACTGCTCCAATCTGTTTGAGGACCTCACCAAGCTGCTGTCCAAGGTAACGTCCTTTTATGGGATCACTTTTGGGCATATTAATGATGAATACATTTAAGATTCTTCATATTCAAAATATATTCATTTATTATTATTCATCAGACTTGGAAGCCCTTTCTGGGTAAACCAGACTTCAACTGAAGTGCTTTGTTTCCATTATTTCATGACTCTGATAATTCAGATAATTACATATGTACCACAAGTTGTTTAGTTTAAATTTATTGCTTCCATTTGTGGTTTTATATCAAATTAATTGCAGTATGTTGTCCCTCCCCACAGAATGCATTCCCAGTGTCTGGGCAACTCTACACCACCCACCTCCTGTCACTGGAGGCTCTCCTCACAGTGATTGACAGTACAGAAGCTCACTGCCAGGCCAAGGTGGTCAACAACTCTGCTCAACAAGACCAGTCAGAAACAATGCTGGCAGAGGGAGAGGGTTCAGCCAAAAATGGAGTAGACCCATCAACTGGTATACACACCTCTTAACTCTTTATGGACATTTGACTGTAAAAACCCAAAGGAATTTGAGCTTTCCTCCTCTTGCCTCTAATGGTAATACGTTACACATTTTCTTTCTGTGTTTAGATTTTAATAGGCTGGGCAATACTAATGGTCTGAGTCCTCCACAAGCTGAGAATGTACCTGTGTGTCCACCAACCAGTGGACATCTGATGGCTGAGAAGATGAGACTGGGTAGACAAGATCAAGGAGACAATGACACTGGTGAAACTTACCTTAGACACCATTTTATTTTGTGTTATTTTTATCTTCTTAAGCACTGGCACTTAAATTGTTAGCTTATATGAAGTTTCATTTTTCCATCCAGCTGAGAAGAGACCTCCAAAAAAGCCCCAACGTTTCTCATCATGTTTACCCAGTTCGCAAGAGTTGATGGAAAGCAGAACAAAGAAAAAGGTATGTGATTTATATACAATGAGAACAAGACTACAAGACATTCATCAGGATTCAATAACTCTGCTTCAGCCAACTGGACAGTTAAGGTTTTAAAAAGTTCACATCAGAGGGGCATTAAACGGCCTGTGAAGGTTTACATCTACGTACTGGATTCTGGATACAGTTTGCATATCCCCCCAACCAATCAACAAAACACACCAACCCACCATCACCACCACATACTCCACACTACCCTGTCACATTTGAACAACAGAAGGAAACATTAAGTTGGAAGACCTGAGATTAAACACCTTTCTATGTAATGGTCCTGAAGGTCCTGACTAAGGTCCCAGACCCCAGGTGCTGAGGAGGGCATTTATAAAGCTAGAAATCTCAACCAAACAAAACTGCCCTTACTTTCTGTGCTTTGGGTTGGGAACATTTTTCAATACAATTCTGCCTTTAGGTCCATTTAAAACCATGATAACAAGCTTCTCTGCAGCTGTTTTAACTTTAATCTGTTGTTCTCTGTTTGTTTTTCAAACTGCCGTCAAACTCTTTTTTTGTGTGTCCAGCTGTTGATCACAGGCACAGAGCAGTTTAACCAGAAGCCCAAGAAGGGAATCCAGTTCCTGCAGGAGAAAGGCCTTCTCAGTAGCCCGATGGACAACAACCAGGTGGCCCAGTGGCTCAGAGAAAATCCCCAACTGGACAAAAAGATGATTGGCGAGTACATCAGTGATCGCAAGAACACAGAGCTCCTGGACAGTTTTGTGAAGTACGTTTTGTTGATCAGTTCAATTTTAATAGTCTGGTTTTAAACTTTGTTGAGGTTTTGATTCCTATGAAACATTTTTTGAAAACATTGTTCTAACAATATGCATCTTTTTGCAGTACATTCACCTTCCAGGGCCTTCGTATCGATGAGGCTCTTCGGCTCTACCTGGAGGCCTTCAGACTACCCGGAGAGGCTCCTGTCATCCAGAGACTCCTGGAAACTTTCACAGACAACTGGCATGTAAGGCACATTTCCCTGACCTTCTTCATTACTGCTACTACAATTCTTCATTACTATCTATCAGCAGCATTTTGACATTCACATTAATAGAGAACAAGTTTAGTAGCGCAACACACCAGAGCTGTGGACCGTCAGACTGTAATGGATTCAACGAGTTCAGACTTATTTGAGAAACTGATGTGTAAACTGATGTGGTGCTGTTTATTACCAACCATGGGTAATAAACAGCACCACATCAGTTTACACATCAGTATTTACAGATCATGCTCAAACAGGAGCAACCACCACCAGACAAATCACTTTCAGATTTAAGTTGGTAGGAGTCAGACTGAACAGAGGATTGCTACTTTAAAAAAAGTTACCTTTGGTGAAGGCTTCATTATAATATTTTAAGGATTTGAGTCAGATTCAAGGTGCAAATCTGGTTACATAATCTGGACAGACTCTCAACTTGACTTGTGGCTTTACTTAGACTTAACTTAGCCTTCTTAGGTGGAATGTTTAAACCAAAAATTGGCAGTGAATTCACAGTTTTTTCTGGCAGTGGATATAGTTTTCATTCAACTCATCCACAGTCTCAACCTCCAGCTTTGTGTCAAAATGGAGACTTCTTAAAGATTGGTAACTTCTGCATAGCTTTTTGTACAACAAAGTTAGAACTTGAAACTTGGAAAAGAAGCTCTCAACACAACATCAGTGTGGTAGTGAAATCTTTTGTAATCAGGTGACGTCATAGTTTATATTCATAGATCTGGCTCACACAAAGATGTTGTAGGGCGACATAGTCCATTGGTTCTCTGGAAAGACTAAGCTGAAGACTCTGATCTGACTCTGTACTTGCCTGTCTTGACTTCGCTTGAAACTTTGTAGCAAAGACTTGAGACTTACAACTTACAAAACACTGACTTTTTTTAGTCCTGCCTCCACAACCCACCTGCGACACACACCATATTTTAAAACACAATTAAGATCCATGTTGGTTTGATAATATCTTGGTGCTTTTATATTACACACTTGCAATTTTCTTCCCTTTCCCTCTAGCAAAGTCACATGTCACATGATTAACCCTCTAAATTATAGTAGTGGGATGACATAAGTGTTAACACAGGCACATACATATACACAGTGATGGGTAAAGGACAAACTCCACAGGGGGGGACATTTGACTTCTCAAAATAGCAGGAGGAGCCATGTGACCTGGAAACTATTCCTAGTAATGTCCTTTTCTTAGAATGACCACATACACATAAATGATGGCCTTCAAAGAGTTGATGAGTAATTTTAGGCAGTGACTCTGTAAATGAGTTTTCCACTCTATGGGGTCACTGTAATATCAGCAGGATGTGCGAGGTCCACAAAATAATTTTAGCTGTTGGAAATATTGACTCTGATTTGGTGTTTGGTAAGAAACAGGTGGCTTCGAGGCTCCGATGATGTACTGTGTGTTACATTGTGTGTTGTGTGTGTGTTTGTAGAAAGTGAACGGCTCCCCTTTCATGACCAATGATGCAGGCTTTGCCTTGGCCTACGCCGTCATAATGCTGAACACTGACCAGCATAACCACAATGTTCGCAAGCAGAACATCCCCATGACTGTAGAGGTGAGTGATCGTTCTTTTTCGCTCTTATAGACATGCACATACGTTTTCTGGTCTTCTCGCTGCAAGCATTAAAACCTGGCTGAAGGCACGTGGATGTTAGAATTGGTGAATGAAGCACTGGTGAAAAGTTACTAATAACATGCTTGCTCTGTTAAGCAATGAGAAATATATCCTTAACCTGGGAAATAATTAAACTACAACTCCCTCTAGTGTGTGATGCTGCAGTAGAGTCATTTACACCATGATGTATTTACTAATGATAGATATGTTAAGGTATCGTAATAAACTTGTCACTCTTCCTTTTGTTCTATCAGCAGGATTTTTACATGCCCAACCTGTATCAGAATAAAAACATGAGTGACCCTAAATGCACAAAAGGGAATGTGCTTTGGGTTTAACAAATTCTCAGTGTATAGATTTAATTCTGAAAAGGAAACAAAACTGCGCATTATTGATATTTTTCTTTCTCTCACCCAGGCAGACCACATCACTGTTTGTGTCTGATGGTATGACATATGAGCGCTAGCATTTGCTCTGCTGCAGCCCCGTGCTTCAGAAGGTGCACGGCCAACAGCTGTAGCCAGTGGTGGTCTGTCTGAGAGGTGAACTCGTCCCAAACAGGCGACGAGGGGGCACGGGAGGATTTTTCTGTCTTTGATTGACAGCGGCTAAAGACTAAACAGAGAGCAGATTGAGAACAGTTTGTGGGTGGGCCGGTCTCACTGACAAACAAACGCAAGCACTCGCTTTCTCTTTCTCTTTCTCTTTCTTTCTATCTCATTCTAGTTCTTGTTTACTCATACTTTGCAGAATCAATCTGGAGTCATGTCTCACCATACAGGCGGTGTTGTATGTTGTTTAAATGATCCCTACACATTCCCTAAAGGTCAGTTGCAGTTTGGTGAAGAAAGCCTGTTGACCTCCAGGCTCAGACAACAGGCAGAGCTTCTGCACAATAGTTTGGGGAGGGCCAATAAAAGTGGCGCCTAGAACTTAAGTTACTTAGCAGCTTGCAATGTTTAGTATTCACCACAGCATGTGTTGGCAGTGGGGTTATTTTTGAAATGTGAAAACTATGCCGAGCATCAATATGTCTCAGTCAGATCCTATCCCCAAGGATCTGAAAACCAGATGACATGTTTTCAGTGAGGTACAAATAAGATCAATGGTATAATGTTAATTTGGTCCATAAAAACACAGTGTGTTGCTCAGTTTGGCAGCCTGTGTGTTAGCCGTTGTTACCAGCGGCTGCTCCTGGAGCTGCTCTCTGATAGTGAGTGATATGTGCGGGTGTGAGACAGGCCATATCCCTGAAATGAGCATGACAAATAGAAGCCTGGTCCGCAGTAGCCTCCTGCTCTTTCTGGCTCTGTTTGCTGGTGTTTGTTTTCTGTGTGTCCCTGCAGAGAAGCTTCTGTTTCTCCTCCTCTCACCCGTTAGTAGGACAAGCCCTGCCTAGCTGAGGCATAAAACCGGGCCTTGAGGCTGTCAGTCATCACAGAGTGGTTATGTTTATTTACAGGAGGATCTTGGCTCTAATCCTTGTTTTCCTAACGCTGCAACTAAAGTGTATTAAGTAACACAGGACGGTGTTTCCACACGTGGCCCTTTTAATTGCTGGCTGGATGTTCAGTTAACAAAGCACTAAATACCAGAGACTTTGGTGTCTGACCTAAGATCTTCTGATATGCATTGACTGATGTGTCTTCCTACTGTGTACTGTTTCAGTAAAGTTTCTGCCAGGAAACAATGGTTGATTATATCCCGATCAAGTACACTGTTTTTCTCCAAACAGCAATTCAAGAAAAATCTTAAGGGAGTAAACGGAAACAAAGACTTTGACCAGGACATGTTGGAGGACATCTATAATGCAATCAAGTAAGCTGCCATCACACCACACAACACTCTTTGATTATTGAATTGTGGATAGATGCAAATGTTGGCTGGTTTTGATGAATAAACTTAGACTTTGACAGATGGATCCCTTTGGGGGATAATTATGAATTTAACAATTGTTGTTATTTATTTTCTGATATATTCTGTGTAGATCCATCATAGCTCTGCTGTTGAGTACCCAAAGCTGGTATCAGATGTGTAGTTAGATTCATAATATTGGTTATTTATTCTTTGACCAGACTGTTCCTAATTTGACAAAGGCTGAGACTTACTGGCCTTTTCCAGAGCTTTACTTCCTGCTGAACACATTGTAGTTACAGATGAGATGTTATATCCTCTTAGGAATGAAGAGATTGTGATGCCAGATGAGCAGACGGGTTTGGTGAAGGAGAACTACGTATGGAGTGTGTTGCTACACCGTGGTGCCACACCTGAGGGTGTTTTCCTCCACCTGCCGCCCGGCAGCTACGACCACGACCTGTTCACAATGACCTGGGGTCCCACAATCGCTGCTCTATCCTACGTCTTTGACAAGAGTTTAGATGACAACATCATCCAGAAGGCCATCACTGGCTTCAGGTACATAAGTTTAAAGTGGCAGAAATGAAATGTATGCAGCTGTTAGAATATGCATCATTTTATGTGCATTATGGCCCGCTTGATTAGACCAGACTTTATTACTGAAGTCTGTTTTTAGGTCTTTTATGTAGGTTTAAACCATATCACCATGCGTGTTTCTGTTTTTTGCAGGAAATGTGCAATGATAGCAGCTCATTATGGCTTCAGTGATGTTTTCGACAATTTGATCATCTCCCTCTGCAAGTTCACCACTCTGAGCAGTGAGGTGAGGTTCACCAGGGATACACCAATTCCTGACTAAAACCCTGAGATATTTTTCCTCTCTGCTTCATCCCCTCTGCATTGCAATGGCCATTAATTAGACTGGCCAACTGCATTTTATTTAGGGCCATTATGAATTGCCAAGACTAGAAATGAAAATGGATATAAAATGTGCCTGTTCATCTTCATTATACAGTAAAACTGATTACTAGTTTTGAATGATGACTAAAATAATGTAATTTGTACATTTTTACATGTGTTTTTCACCTATTGAAATGTGTGAGTAGGGAACCTCAGGTACCTGCAGAGAGCTGGAGGAAAGCCAGCAGAAGAACTTGTAGCACCGTTTAGCCTATCAGAGGCACTGTAGCCTTCACTGTTGATTGGCTTTTGGTCATGTTGTGGGGATGGGATATTGAGCAAGACCACTGATGGAGAGAGATGGCTACATGAGCAGTGCACTTTTTCAGTGATGTTATTTTTTAATCTACAATCTGATTTAAAATAAAAAAACACGACAGACAAACAAATCTAATAATTAGTAAAAAATACTGAATATATGATACAATTGAACCTGGCCAATAATGGATCAACCATTAATAAAATAACCTGCAGATAGATGTGTAGTGGGACTTAGGGGTTTCAAAGGGTTTTGTCATTGTCATTGTTTTATAAATTGTAGGAGGAAAATGTGACTTAGTATTGGAGATATGACTTGCCTTAAAAAAGGATAAAGATGTGGTTTATGTAAACACCCTTTTGTCACTCAACTAAACCAGACAAAACCGTATTAGTAAAGACGTTGTTGGTGTGTTCTCTCCCCCTGCAGTCTGTGGAAAACCTCCCTACAGTGTTTGGCAGCAACAGTAAGGCACAGACTGCAGCCAAGACAGTGTTTGACCTCGCCCATCGGCACGGCAACATCCTGAGGGAGGGCTGGAAGAACATAATGGACTCCATGCTGCAGCTGTTCAGAGCAGAACTCTTGCCCAAAGCCATGGTCGAGGTCAGGACTCCATTTCTTTTCCATTTTGTCAGTGACTGGATGATGTCTGCTTTGTGATAACACTGCAGATCTAGTCTTTGGGTTTCAGTTGACGTTTGAAAGAAAACTCCACTGTATTCTACATGCTTTGCTGCCACCTACTGTTCAGTGCTCTCTGTGTTTGTTGTCTCAGGTTGAGGATTTTGTGGAGCCAAATGGTAAAATTTCCCTTCAAAGAGAGGAAACGCCTTCAAATCGGTATGCACAAATCTCATCTCCCATCTGTTTATGTCTTTGCATTAGAAGTTACTGAGAAAATTTTGTCACGGTATCACAATATGGTATTTTCTACAGTCGTGTGTTTATTTAATCCCTCTTGCCGTCTTTCTGTTTTACATGAAGTACTATGTAATTCCTTGAGGAAAATACCATCTTTCAAGGAGAGGATATGGAGAAATGTATTTCTTAGCACAGTTATGACCAAATCTCTGTTGTTTTGTCAGTGGTGAATCGGCAGTGTTGAGTTTTGTCAACTGGTTGACACTGAGTGGGGCTGAGCAGTCAGGCCTCAGAGGACCGTCCACAGAAAACCAGGAGGCCAAGCAGGCCGCCATCCTCTGCATAAAGGTGTGTTTAGTAGATACCAAACACTGAAAACACATCAGTTCCATTTGACTTTTCATATCATTACTCTTTTTAAAGATGTTTTTTAAAAAGGAATGGACTGGGTTTTTAGTGTTTTTCATGTTCCAGAAGATTTATGGCTGAACGATCACTCCTATGGTTTCAATGCACTTTATTAACACAGCTAGAACGTTTTTTTCATGATTAATACCTTGGTGTTTGCGAGTCTGTCCGAAAAAGGTATCAGAGTTTCTGACTAAAGCCTGAAAAGCCCATAACTGATGATTGAATGCTATCTTCATGATGGACAGAAAACTTTCTCCACAAGACTGCAGCTTAAAATGTTATCTCTCATTTGTTGTTATGCCTTTTCTTTGATGTCTTTTTCCTCTCAGTGCATTGCCAAACAATACTTTTACAACTTAAAATAGTCCCTATTTTGTAAAATGTGTAGCAATACTTTGTAATCTTCTTGTTCCTTATCACACATCAGACAGTTTGAACCGTCAAAAATGTGTTGCAGTCACTGAATTTTGTATTTCTCTTTCTAGCAATGTGACCCAGAAAAGCTGATCACAGAGAGTAAATTCCTGCAGTTGGAGTCTCTACAGGAGCTAATGAAGGTTATTAATTATTCTTACCATTTCTGATCTACATACTTATCATGTATTTAGCTCATGTGTGTTGATTTGAACTGCATAAGTAGAAGTTTTGCTCAAGGTTCTCGTTTGGATAAATGTATTCAGTACAGGCATTTACATCATGGTTCATTCAGAAAGACAACAAAAACAAACTAGATTCTCCTCCTTAGGCTCTGATATCAGTCACCCCAGATGAAGAGACTTATGATGAAGAGGATGCTGCCTTCTGCTTGGAAATGCTGCTGCGCATTGTTCTGGAGAACCGGTAGGAAGGAGAACCAGGCAGAGAAAATTTTAGTCATCTGTGTTGTCTTTGCCATTTTTCACATAATGAACATCTCTTTCTCTTTTTTTTTCGTGTGTGTAGAGACCGTGTGTCATGTGTGTGGCAGACTGTGCGTGACCACCTCTGCCATCTTTGTGTCCATGCCAACGAGAGCTGCTTCCTGGTCGAGAGGGCTGTGGTGGGACTTCTCCGACTCGCCATCCGTCTGCTTCGACGAGAGGATATTAGCTCTCAGGTACATCAGACACACACACTGTGGTACTGTGACACCAACCTGTAGCACAGACGGCAAGATGTTAAAGGCTACCATCATCTTTTCAGGCCTGCGCACTGATCAGTTTAAATCTAAATCAGATTTTAATGATACATAAAGAGACTGATATAATGATAAATAAAGTATTAAATAAATCTATTTAGGATAGATTAAGTGGACCGTGTAGCTGAGGATGTGGACTGAAGTCTTTTGTTGATTCACAATGGTTGCAGTGGATTTTATGTATGTGCATAAAACGTGTGACAAATTAATAGAGAAACCATAATAAGTGGAGAAACACAAACTCAACATAAACCCAAGTTTATTCTATGCTTTTGGAATGGTCATGATTAAATTTTTACATGGCTAGAGGACACCTAAGAAATAATATAAAAAATCCCTTGGTGATCACTGTAATGTTTGTGATCATGACTGTAGGTCTAGAAGTGGTAATTCTGTTTTTTTCTGGCAATGTTGTGCTGGAGTCATATGTCAGTAAAAGGCAAAAAGATTTTCAGGGTCACAACCCTCAGATTGACAAGCACAGGTTTTGCTGAATTATGCAGTCCATAAAGTTCATCATTGGAATAAGAAGATACTTAAGACCCATTAAAGTTACAAGGTACTTTATATATGTTCCAGCCTTGATCTTGTCTCTCCCCATACACCCACAGGTTCTCCTCTCCCTGCGTCTCCTGCTGATGATGAAGCCTCATGTCTTGTCCCGGGTCAGTAGGGAGGTGGCCTACGGCCTTCATGAGCTACTGAAGACTAATGCAGCCAACATCCACTGTACAGATGATTGGTGCACACTCTTCTCTTTGCTGGAGTGCATCGGAGCTGGAGTGAAACCTCCTGCCTCTTTCCAGCTGGCCTCCACCACTACTGACAATGACACAGGTGCACTATTCTTCTTAGCATCTTGAACAAAATCAAGCACGTAACAAACGGCAGCAAAGGAAGATGAAGTGTATCTGTGTCTGTCTCTGTGTCTCCAGGAGCCCAGTCCGACAGTGAGCTGTCGTCTCGTCATCCCATTGAAGTGAGTTTAGACCCTGGATACACGTCTGACTCTGAGGTCTACAATGTGCACAGCAAGACCAGGATCCCTCGCTCCGCAACAGATGTTGATGTAGCAAGCAGTGGATGGCTTGTGGTCAGCACACACACACACACACATACACACTCTCTCTCCATGAATACCCGTCTAATAAAAAATGAGACTGTATATTGTATGTGTGTTGTAATTGAAACTTTCCAATTTTGTTGCTCTAACATTAGAAAAAAACATTTCATTCATTAAGAGCCAAGGATGTGAATTCTTCAGTGACCTGTCATGTCTCATTGTTTTTCTGTGATTTGTATTTTCTTCTAGGTCGGTAAAGATGACTTGGAGACGAGCAAGTCCCCTCCTGTAAGCTTCAAAGCTCAGCTGAATCACCCGCTGGTCAACCAGTACAGTCTGACGCTGGGTCAGGACCTGGGCCAGCATGACACCAAGTCTCTCATCAAATGTGTGGAAACGCTGTCTTTCATCGTCCGCGATGCCGCCCACGTCACCCCCGACAACTTCGAGCTGTGTGTTAGAGCTATACGAGTGTTTGTGGAGGCCAGCCTCAATGGAGGTAAGACATTTAGACGCATTTTACATTTTATGGCAGCTTTTTTGAATAATAAAGTTATTAAGTATTAAGAATTAGTGACAGTGTATGGGCCAAAACGACAAACACAAAGATGATAACAAGTAGTTGTGTGGTCTCAGCCTGTCACATGTGTTAGCTTCTCCACTCAATTCACAATTCTGTTTATCTATGTAAAGGGCTCCTACACTGATCTGATGTGCTTGTATTGCACATCCATAATATTTCAGGGTT
>JAOXYL010000039.1:1135698-1150024 GCA_028564955.1 Terapon puta | reverse complement strand
AGAATTCAAAGAAGAAATAGAACTGATCAATAGTGTGTTTTGTGTGGCTCCTCGTTGCTTCATTGGCCAGTGGTTTGACAGAAGCTGTTATTTATGCTCCTTCAACATGAAAGTGGAATGCAGTGACACCCAAACGAATGGGCATCGTGAAATGTAAGCCATCTTATGAATGTAACCTGACTCTTGTTACGAGACTATGAGAAGACCAGGCTGTCCCGCTCTGCCTCTGGGAAGACGACCACTAGTGTCCCTGCACGCAGAACTCAGGAAACTGGTCTGACCCGCTCCCGTTTCTCAAACCAGAGAGCACCTCAGCAGAGGCCCAAACTTACACAGAGCACCACCAGTTTGCTAGAGTGCAAAAGAGGGTCACGGTCAAGCCCTACATTTCCTGATGACAGCTGTAGAGGGCACCATCATCACTGACCACACAGTACAGAGGGCTGACCCTCTTCAGATAGCAGTCAAGTTATCATCTCCAAGATGTGTCCATTTTCTGGGTAGCTGTTCTTAGAGATCTAAAACAATCCTAAAAGGATAACTATAGTGATATTGTGTCTCTTTTTTATCGTTACCAAATGTTGCAGATGTGCAGATCCAAAGTAACAATGATATAGTATAGTATATTATAGTAATATATCAGAGCCTAATATATTATGCTTATCATTATTCATTATATATATCAGTTATGATTATTTATTGATCCCATGGAAATGTATTTAAAGGTAAAAGGTAAAAGTAATGAGAAAAGGATTAACACATTGTTAGTTTTGGTCTTTTCATTGAAGTGTTTGCCTCCTATGAAGGCAGAATATAAATCCAAACCAGAACTGGGACACAAAGCTAATACAGTATGAATTGTGTACTTTGTGTGTATATGTAATGCATTCTTAAAAAGTACTTGTTCTTCAAAATTTCTGCAGCTTGTTTTTATGAAGGGTTTATGGGTCTAATTAAAAAAAAAAAACATTTCTTATTATTTATGTTGCAATGCTTTGTATTTTGTGTCCTTTATTTATCATATTCCCATAATCCTTTACACCACATTTTCAGAAATGTGCTACTTTGTCTTTGGGTGTTGTTTTTATCCTGTAGGGACTCACTCCAGATAACACTGGACCTCATTGACCCATATCTTTTTTCTTCAATTTGTTCTTAAGAACAGTTCTAAGAATAGTCTACGTCAGATTCTTGATGTGTTCTTAAACCACAGAATTGTTTGCAGCTGTGTTCTTGTAATGATGAATCCCAGTGTCTTGAGAGTGCGTGCCAGTTGTTCCTAATTAGAATAGGTAAACTCCCCGCCAATCTACATAAAAGGACATGAGACTGCAAGGCCATGTGCACACACAGAAACCACACAGAAATTCAAAAGACAGATTGAGAGAGAAGTCAAGGATGTCCAAATGAAAATGTAAAGATGGTGGTACTGCTGCAGGAACTAAACAGATGCATGGGATGCTATCAGCCGCTCAATGAATGCTGTATCCAGAAAAGGGCACACGCCTTGGTTAAACTGTTATGGGCCTTTCCAGATGACATTTTACTCCTTTAGTTCTAGCCAAAAGATGAGCTAATTTTTAAGAAGGTAGAAGAGAACTCAGAAAAGCTCTGGGAATATAAGGGGGTGCTCAGAGAACTGAACTGCTGCTGGTTCTGGGACCTGCTTGGGTTTATTGCTGTATTGCATGTGCTCAATAAATGAGACTTTACTGCAGACTCTGCCTGACTCTTGGACATCATTCTTGAGACTCCATCAGCTTCATCCCAGGTGTTTTTGATTAAGTGTTCAAAGAGGTTAAACTTTTTTAGGGTAGTTAGGGTAGTGACTTCTAGTTACCTCAGAAAAATATGTAAATTCATAACCATAACATAGCACTTGCCTTCTCTCAGTCAGGTCTGATTCATATAAACCTGGTAATGGGCTGAACTGCATCTGTGTATCGTGCAAGTGCATCATTTCATGAAGGCAAAAGGTTTTTGTGTTTACATTCTGCTCCTGCATCAAAATCACCACATCTAATGGCAAAGATGTCATAGGATCTGGTCGGTGTCTCACTGCCTTATTTAAGTAGCACTTGCCTTTAAGATTCCCTCCTCAAAGGCAGTCTTCAGAGTCATGCTGCAGAGCCACAAAGACAATGTTCAGCCACAGTAAGCATGATGCTCACTGGCTGCTCTCCTCGTTAATCTTACACTGTGCAGCTATTTAAACCTTTGCTGTCCTGTCAATCCCAACCATAGAGCTGGAACGTCTCCATCATGTAGATATACGTTGTTGATGTTCATTCACTCACATCTTTAGTTCACTGGGAAATAATACAGCACTCATTTGTATTTCATTTGTACTCATTTGAAGGTGTAGTAGGGGCCAGTTCAAAGTGAACAGCTTATAGTACAGCGCCCAGTGTAGAGGAGAAGATATTCACAGGTCATGTGAGGAATTTGTCCTTTGAGCACTGACATTTATAGTACTTATATGTATACACTGTTCACTTGGATCCATATAATAACTGAATTCTGGATATATTTCAGTTATGTAAATAGGTAAATCAATTTATTATGGTTATTTAAGGTACCATATCTAAGATTATAAAGTGTGTTTTTGTGATCAGCTGCTATTATCTATACCAAATGAATTAGATCAATAAATGACCACTCTCTAGTCAAAACCAGTACAAAGACTTACCAGATCTGTATACTCTTTTTTAAGATGGCCAGGTTTACATTGCCCACACACCATCCAGTATATGTCAGTGACGTCATCTGAAGGTGTTCTGGAAAATACTGCTGTGACCTCGTGTAGCACCGATTGTTTTGAGGCCATATTTATGTTACAGGAATATTCCTGTTGACCTTCTCTGACTCATCGTAGTCAGAGAGCCATACGCAAACTATTTTTTCTATGATGTTTATGGCAAACTAACACTCTGATAATCCTTTTCAGTCCCATGAATTGGAATCCAGCTCACAGGACGATGCTGACTTTCCATCCTGCTCTCTTAGTAGCTCTGTATTGAGTCCCATCTGGGAGCAAAGGGATTGTTGTGTTTCCATTCCGGGGATCCTGAAACAAAGGCTATGGTCCATTCACACCAACAACTTCCTGCAATGTGCTAATTCAGAAGTGGAGCAGAACTCAGAGCTGTTTGGAAAGGCATGCAGCCCACCAGGCACGTTAAATGAATAAACAATGAGAGCATCTCACCTGTGAATGACATACTGTGGGTGTCACACATCTTTGCATAAGAGCCTGATTTTCTGGCTGTCAGGCAGCAGCTAAGGTGTTGACAGCCTGTTTCTGTTTTCCATGAGTAATTAGTGATGATATGCTCAGCAAATTGCTGGAATGACCTGATTTAACTTTATGAGCTGAGTCTTTTTTCATCCAGCTTCTACAGTATATTACCCTCCATAAAACTTAGTGTTTCACCCATTGCGAATGTAAAGCAGAACACATAAAAATAAAATGGAATATTACTGTAAAAAATGTAAAAGTTATGGCTGCAGTTGTAATTCATTAAGTTCACTTCTGCAGCTGATTAAAAAAGGAAAGTGATTCATGTGAGCAATATAAAGCACTTGTCATGTTTCAAAATAGAATATGTTAGATTTTGCAGCCCACGTGATTTATTGTTTTTTTTTAATCGAGAAATATTTTTGTCTGCTCACTCACCCATCTGCTTCTTATGAAAAGCCAGTACATCAAATGGCTCCCATCATCCAAAAGATAGAAGCTCACAAGGAGGCAATGCTGTGAGTTATCTACCAACCTGCTGCTTCTTGGTACGTGAGAGTAATCACACACACACACACACACACACACACACACACACACACACGCACACAGACAAAATGAAGGAGTGGTTTTGTACCTGCTCCAACAATGTGAGAGCTGCAGCAGTCAAGCATCCATCTGGAAAAGAAGTCATGCTCATAAATCATAATGTGCAGCACTGTGGGTTTGCAAAGCACTCTGACCACGGTAAATGTGCATCTGTGAAAAAAACAAAAAGAGAATTTACTGCCGCAATGTACAGGATTTCCCTCATACAAATACAGATGTTTGTTGAGGAGCCAGAGCCCCATGTTCCCAGCAGCAGTGAACAGGGAGGCAGCCTGTGGAAGCACTTACCCTGTGTCACCTAATTAAGCTACTGATATGTATGGCATCGACCAGTGGACTGGGGAGCATGCATACGAAAATACAATTCACATATTTCTAACTGCCTGTATGGTCATTGAGTTGCATGGCGTTCCATGATTTTTGGCATTGATGTACTGTAAGTAGGGATGAGTGTAAGATGATGTCTTATGATGATGTATTTACATACTGCATATATTTATACAGTATGGACAAATGTGAGGAAAAGATCATTTGACTAGTGTAAAGGATAGTGCAGATGTTAATCAGCATTTTCCTAATTCCCAAGATCCCAAATCCCAAGAACATACAAAACCAACAACATGCTAGTCCATCTCTCAATATTTTCTGACTTGCCTACAGTGCCTGAAAGAAAACCCAGAGCCCAGGAGTCCCTACTGAAGAAAAGACCCACAGTAAATCTTCAAACAAATACATTTCGGGGAACGGGTGTTTATCGCGTGTGCTGGATCATACGTGTCCATGTTAGCATAAAGAAGGGGAGCGGGGTAAACGATTTACCTCGCTTTGTGCAAAGTAAAAAACAAATGATAATATGAATATCAATTGACTTTTTTCTTAACTTTTTGAGGGTTTCTCAAACTGACAATTTCCTTATTATTTGCACATCTGTGGGGGCAGGGCTGCACAGTGTGTGTTTATTGTCCCTAAAGTGATGATGTTTCAGCCAAACAATCTCCAGTCGTGCTAATCTAAGGTTTAGGAGATTTGTCTTGGCGACTGCTGGAGAACATACACAACTCAAAGGTTAATGGTGCTCTTGAGGTTGAGCTCTGCTCATGTGAATCGACCTGACTGAACAATTTGGGATCAGACACTGCCTCCTTTATATTCTGAGTTATTTGGACGCTATTGATACTTGTACATAAACGTTATTAACTTGCTACTTAGTATTAACAGTCAGTAAGGAGGTCATCGTGAAAAGGTCTTGGTTAATGGCCTGGTAATTATAGAATATGTTGCAGAATATGGCATTAATAAGTTCAGATATGTAGCCTGTTATACAGTGTTACCAAATGTGATATATCACCACTTCTCCTTGGGACAGTTATTTTTGTTGCTAATTAAAGAATGGTGCCAGGCAGAGTAAGTTGCACTTGAAGAAGTCAGGCTCTTTCTCTCTAACAGCATCTTCTGTCATCATTACAGCTTTATAAGACTGCTTACACTCGTGTAAGGGAATTTGGCTGACGGTGTCAAAACTACACACAGGCCCAACAAGACACAGCATATGGAGATAAACATTTCACTTCCATGTCAAAATTAAACTCTGCAATCAAAACAATCCTTTTCAAAATGGCCTTTTGGCAACAAATGAAGCAGATGCACACCATTTGGATGACTCTATCACAGCAGAAACAACACACTGATGTGATCTTTATAAAACACAGCTTTTTTGTACTTTCGTATTGTAATCTCTCACAGGTTTCTGTGAGACCTGGTTCCAGTACAATAAGCCTACATCTATGAACATTTTAACATAAAACTAAAATGCAGAATGGTTTTAAAAAATATATATGCATTGCAGGTTTTTACGACAATAAACAACTCAAACAAAAGTAACATTACAGTACAGTAATCAATGCCAAATTGAAGGCCAGTGGTAAACTAGAACTAGTATTGAGCAAAGTATTCTGCAAAGTTTTCACAAACTAGGTGTGTCTACCTAAGGTCTCTTTGTAGTGCTGCAGAGTGAAGTGTTTCTGTGTGTCTGTTGTGGCTGTTTTGCATTTAGAAAGGTGTTTTCCCAGTGATTGAGATTTTTAGTGTAACTAACTGTGCAGTGTTTGGCGAGGTTTCTGTACGAGGACTGCAAACAAAGTAAAAATCAGAAAAACAGTTTGTACTTTTGATGACTTTGTTTAAGACATTGTTACAAAAGTCGAGGTTTTGATGTCTCTGTCCAAGCAATCAGTCTCACTGTGTAAACAGTCAGCAAAAACTGTAATTAGTCTGAGTGCCACTAACTGTCATGCAGCTATGAACCCAAGGATACACATTTCAGAGTGGGAACAATCAATCTACCATTGAAATCCTGAAACACCAAAATAAGGTATTTGCCACCGCGCAACATTTAAGTCTAAGACTTATTTAGTCTACACCAAGCACTGCAGGTGAATATCCCATTTCATAAAATGCATCACATGCAAAAAGGAAAAAAAAATTTATTATGCATGACACAATTCTGAATGTTATTTACAATGTATAGTTTTTGAACCTCTGAAATGGAGACAGGAGATATTGAGCACCACAACACAACAGAAAGATCATAAAATGTGTTGCCAGAACACCCCAATCTTACAGATTCATTCTGTACATCAATTCATTTTAAACACTGACTGGACTGTAACTGTAAATGGACTGGTTGATAGATAGGCAGTGCACGTGAACATATCAACATGAACATACATTCAGTATGTCTGCTTACTCACTTACACACATGCACTGTTTGAGTAAAGCCATATTCTCAGAAAATGAGCTGTCTGTACATTTAAGAATCTTTTTCCGTACTGAAAACAGATTGCATCATGTTTTAGTATTTAAACAGTAGTTAGTGAATAAAGGCAGATGAATGTGTGAGTAGCAAAAGTGGCTTTGTGCGTCACTCTCCTCTCAAATGGAAATCTACAGGGATTAAAACCAGATGCAGAGTACAGAGTATTTATCCAACAGAAGGTGGCTACAGAGTTAATACATGTCTGAAACTAATCACACAACTCTCAATCTTCTCTGAATCCACACATCTGTTAATTCAGTGTGCAGTGTGTTAGAAAGTCTGTCCTCATCACATGTGTTTCCCTATTTTGAGGCATTTGTTTATGAGCATGTCAGGATGATGGACAGTCGCCCCAACAACATCACATAACAGTGTTAGGTTTCAAAGACTCTGTCGGCATGCCGGCCGCCTATGTGGGCATCCGTTTGAAGCCCATATCTGGTTTGCTGCATATCAAAACAATACCAGGGAAATATAGAGACTGTACAGCAGGTATTAGGATCTTGAGTCAGGGATTTTGAAGTTGAGAAACGTCTGGCATAGTTTTCATTTGGCTGTCAAAAAGCCCCCCTCCGAGAGTCGGCACCTTATCATGGTGGATGGGTCTGTGACTCTGTGAGCTGTTATCGATAGCTCCTGGTAGGGTCTCCCAAGACACATTGGTTCAAGGGGAGGGACCAGACTAAGAGCGAGTAACAGCCCCACATGAACTGAGCTGCAGCACCTCGCCCAGAATAGGGAAACCTAATGTGGAGCCAGGCCTGGGAGGAAAGCTGACCAGCATGCGTCTGATCACAAGGCCTTGACCTATTGGCCTTGGATAAGCACAAAATGACAAGGAGCTCCTGCCCTGTGGATCCTGTACTAATAGGAAGCCTTTGGCTGAACAGCAGTTTGAGGTATCTGGCTTTTTTGGTTCATCTGAATGAGACTGCTGATACTCACATGGGCAATAGTAAAGAAACCACGAAGGGGTGGCCTGTCTGATCTAAACCTATTGGACAGGGACAACTTTGGAGGCTAGAAGGGCTGCAACTTTGGTGGCCAAAGTAAAAACCTGCATGTGGGAGGAGTTGGGAAGGGCAATGGGAAGTTGACAACTGTTTGATGAATAAGGACAACAAGACGGGGCCTATCTCAGGCTGTGTTAAGCATGGAGGGAAACTGCTGAGCCTGATGGGGAATATTGTCCAGCAGTGGAGAGAGCACAATGCAGAGCTCTTGCACTCCTGAACCCAACCAGTCTGAAGAGTTGAGAAAAGCCTTGTTTATATACCTGGCACAGGTCTCTGAGATAGGTTCCTTGGCTAACATGCCTCTTCACTGTTGCGCCAGCCAGCTGGAGTTTTCTCATCCAGTCTAGATATGTAATGCCCAGTGGTTCCCCCCCACAGGACATATACGGAAATTAACTTGAATTAACTGGATAAGTTGGTCAACAGATGGATCATGAGCCATTACTTGGAAATCCATCACATGAGTGTAAGAAGTGTCTGCCATTACCAAAAATACAGTTGTTTGATAAGTAATGATAATGAATCATACATAAAGTTTAGGCTTGTGACAACATCAGCATATTTGTTGTGGCCGAGTTATGAATGAATCACTGCAAACCAAAGCTAAGTACTTCTTGGCACAAAGTTGTGAAGTAAATTGTTGTTTATTCACACAAACGAAAAAAAAGTTCTTCTATTTTAAAAGGTTTGTACTAGCTTTAGGTCTTTAGGACTCTAAAACGGCTACTAGACATGTCAACCAGTGCAAAGTGACAGCATTGTTTTGGGTTAATGACCAATTGTTTAGGAATATCTCTGTCAAAATCGCAAACTTTTGCCCGTAAATGCCTGAGAATAATGGCCTGAATTTTATCGGTGGAGAACAGAATGAAGACACCAAAGTACAAATACAAAATCTTCCAAACTGGCAGGAATATCTAGTGTGAGCAGCAAATAAAAGTGTTATCCAATCTCCTCTGCTTACATAAACTGACTGTAGGCAGAGCAGCCTGCAGACACTCAGACTCTCCCCTCAGCTGAAACAGGATCCCAGGCCTTGACCAGGCAGAGAGTAAAGCAGCTCTGAAGTTGCTGCTTCATGCCGCAGACCTTCAAGTCAGCTGGTCCAGGATCAGCTGTGTCACACTATTCTGCTTTGGGCGTGTGTGGCGTAGGAGCCCTGAGCACTACAGTAAGGCCAATTGTATTCGTCTGTTTATCTTAAAACACTGACACTTCTGTGTCTGATTGGCGACATGAAGACAGAAAGTTTTTGTGGATTCTTGTTCTGGTAAAGGACCGGTGACATTCACAGAATTTGCTGTAGCATAACAATAGTTCAACCACAACACATCACCCTCGCAATCCAGGATATTAGCAAAATGCTTAGCGTGAGCACATATTGAAACAAAAAAAGGGCGGACATGAAATGGGCTTCCGCCTGGTTCAATCTAAGCCCCCTGTCCTCAGCCCGATCATGTTCCCTTCTCTCCAAGGCTGTGATGAAGTGCTGGTATTGCGGTTTTGCATGACACGTGTCATGTGCTGCAATCCATACGCTTAAGCCCCTGGAAACGTTGACCCTTTGGTGTTGCTCTAAAAACAGTCCCTCCACCTCACTTGTGGTTGCTAGGGGCCTTAGTAGCTCTTGATTTATGGATACAGCTGTGTGCTGGTGATAAAGACACCTGTCCCTTCCTCCATGAGCACTTCCTTCCCACACTGAAGAGCCCTTGTGCTAGCCGTGCTGGAATGTCACCTTGGCAACCCCGGGGTCAAGAGGGTGCCGTTCGACAGTTAGCCCGGCAAAGCTGGGTTGGTTTGCACCCAGCTCCACCCGTCGCTGACCATGTCACAGTCACATCTTTACTGAGGAGAAAGAAGTGACCAGACAATAGATAAAATTAATGAAGTTAGGCTCAAACATTAGTGATTCACAGAAGTATTCAAATTGTTAGTTAGAGCGTTATATATGAATACACAGGAGAGATTGGTGAATAAAGGACAATAGCACAACTTATTAAAAAGGCTGCACTAATCAATATTTTGTCTCCTTCTGACAATGAAACAAATCAGTTTGTGCAAAATGGAAGGTCTCTTGTGTAGTGACAAACCCACAGACAATTCAAGAATCACTCAACTCCTCAGCTCTACAGAGGTCTTCAAGCCCTCAGCTTTACTATTCTTTGTTCAGTCTCACTGCTCAAGCAAACCATATAGCTTGACATCATGATCATATGTAAATCATAATCTACGTTTTATAGCCAGACATAGAAAATCAGTATTCATAAAGCATTACGATTTTTTTTTTGTTCAGTTGCTTGTGTATTACCTTGTGCCAGTTATTGTGAATTGTCTCCAACAAGGCTGTCAGTAATCAGGCCAAGAAAGAGTAAGTGAGACTAATCAAATTTAATTGGCAACAAAGAAAATGAACATCCATCTTGTCCTGTTCTTGCCCTGTGTTCTTGGTGTTTCTTCTTTATGATCCTGTTTGTCTTTCTGTCCCTGTGCTCTGTTTGTTGTTTTTCATTTTATTTTCTTGTATTTGTCTGTAGCCAGTTATTTTGTACATTTCCTGTTTTATTTTGTATTCTTGCCTCTCCTCACATGTCTTTCACAAGCCTTCCTGTCCTTGTGTGGTTCCTGCTTCTTAGATTGTTTTGCTCCACCTTGATTGCTTTCACCTGTCCCCTGGTAGTCTCCTCACCTGTGTCCATTTTCCCATCTGCCCTGTCTTGCATCTTGGTCCAACCGTGGCCCAATATAATAGTATGAACTGACCAAAACTTGGGCCCAGTAGACAGAGACTGCTCCATGGAGTGCAGAGAGGTCTTTGAGCTCTTCTAGGAAATTACTAGAACTATGTCCTCATGTACAGGAGGTCAGCACTAACCTTGGTGCTTAGTCCTGGGCTAGCAAGGTGGTGATTAGTTCAACCAGTCAGTATCCAGTTTTCACTTTAGCTTGCATCCCAGTCTGGTAGCTTCCAGAAAATTTGGCTTGGGTCTCTAAGCCTGCAACCTGCCAGCCCTACCCAGCAGTTTCCCTGCGAAGGTACTCACTTGGCTATCTTAACAGGGTCCTGGGGAAATCACAGTAGGAAACATCACTCTCAACATCAGCTACAAGCTCTGTTGCCCAGTCCTAACTCTGTTCGGTGCACCAGAGGCTGTTCAGTCCAAAGTCCCATAGATTGTCCTGTCCAGAACTACCAACACACTACCAATCCTGCTGGTTCATCTCCCTTGGTGGCCCAGGTGGCACCATCTCTCTGCTCTCCATTTGCAGTCCAACAATCATCAGAACTCATGTCCTCTCTGTAGGCAGTCCAGACAGCACCAGCATCTGGTCCCTCTCTGTTGGCAGTCTGGCCAACACCAGCATATGATTTCCCACCTATGCCAAGCCTAAACTCTCTGGCTGCTGCCAGCTGTCCCTGCAGATGCCTCACTTGAACCCAATGGGCCATATCACCTGTCCCTGGGCTCTAGTCACCTGTTCCCACCAAAGGCCTGAACTCTGGGGGTTGACATTGTAAGAACTATATGAAGAGTCTCTGGCAATTGGACTCCATTGTGATGTCATTAATTTAAGTCGGTGGTTCCAGAATGTTGCTCATGATAAGCAGGTCCAATAGTTAATTCAGTCCAAATCAGACATACATCTATATCTATACATATCTCTCATAAGAACCTGGGGCAAGTGGGCTATGTCACTATACTATCTGTGTGTTAAGGGTGTGTGTTGACATGTATGTTAATAATTAAAACAGAAAAAGAGAAAGAAATCAAAGCAGGCAAAGAGGATTCTCAGTAGCTGGCCTGTCATCAAATCAGCTTTGCCTGACAAATGCAGTCAGACACAGCCAAAGCCCACAACATGGATCACACAGTTAGCATTGTTACTGTTACTTTCACACCAATATAAAACATATACAATGATAAAGCTTACTAGAAAACTATGCCCAGACATAAGCCTCTTACTTGGGACTGCTTCACATAGCTTAATGGCAGCTTCTCCTCATACGGCAGTGGGGTAAAACAACAGGGGTTGACTTAATTGAAAGAGATCAGGGCGTAGACATTACCCCTCTCTTTCTTTAGTCAATTCAAAGTCAACTTTATTGTCAATTCTGTAGCATGTACAGGACGTTCAGAGAACTGAAATTATCTTACGGTTCACTCAAACCTTGGTGCATGAAATACAAAAAATAAGCAAATCACAACAAATGCCACATGTAGAACTTAATGTAGGAGAGTTTGTGATCTGTCACATATTTTCAGCCCCATTCACACCTTCTTCACAATGTGATTTGATACATAGTACTATAAAAATATTAATCATAGCCACTTTCAAATGCTTGCTGTCTAATGGAACCATACGTCAGTCATAGTTTATTTACAATAACAATCTTATCCATATATGAACCATACTATAGTTGCCATGTAAAGACATAGTACAAGGGAGAATTTTTTAAAATGTGTATTGTCATCGAACATAATCTTGAGTTTTGTAGAATTGTCCACTACTGATGTGGTCTGGCAATAGGAATGTGACGGATTTACCTGTTCTACATGTATCTTATTAAATATGTTATTAGTTTTATTCTTTAGCAAAAATGAATCCTTCCTTTTACATAATCTAAAGTTTGGGAATTTCCTACAATAAATCCAGTTCATATACATTCAGAGGAATTAATTTAATTAAAAGTTGTGAACTACAATTCTGAAAAAAAAAGATTATTCCACAAGATTGAGCTCATTTCGGAGAAGCAGTGTCCTAATGAGTGTAACTGTACTCTTTTGATTGCTACTTTGACCTATCAATCTGGCTCAGATTTAACTTTATTTGACTCATTTTGTGTGTTCCTGCTTTTTCTGAAATGACTCCACCAGACACACAGGCCTTGGAAGTCCTGCATGCTACTAAAAAAACAGCTCAGTAGTCACAGATGTTAAAGGGGTTGTGGATGAATGCTTGCAGATGACTAATTTGTGCCACTACTTTTAAGAGAATAGGAGAAAAGTTTTTTTGCAGACTCACTTCAGGTTTTTCTTTTTATGTCATCCTGCTCAATTTACCTTTGTAGCCACTTCCTCCATGAGCCAATCAGCCTTTGAAATAAAACCATCATGCCACTCTGAAGTGTGGAAATGAGGAAAGTGAGTGAAATCTGAGAATAAAAAATGGGAGTTGACCTGAAAAAGAGAAGACACCTATATCCTATCTCTACTGTTGTTTTAATTTTTTTAAAACTTTTTTTTTCTGAGTGGCCAAAACATCTGAACCACTGATGTGTCCCACTGCAGATCTCCAACAGCTCTGTCATCCCCAACACTGTAATTATGTCTTGCCAATGTTTCAAGGGATGGTTTTCCTTCAAAAGCCTCACTTTTTTTTGTTTAATGAAATATGACTTCTGTTGTGGCACTATTGACTCTAGAGAGGGATGAAAGTCAAAAGCCAGGAAATATATTTTTAGTGGAGATGCTGAGCCAGGATTCGACTCAGAGGCAGGCTACCTGGCTGTGCTTCTTTGATTCCTGTCTTATGGAATTTACTACCACCAAGCCGTTGTATCACCTAAGTAGACAATGGCATCTATCCATTTATTTTCTTGTGCAGAAAATATACATGTCAGAAATATCCAAATCCTACACTTAAAAGTAGCAACACTGGAGAGGGACTATTTATGTGCTGTTGAGTAGTTTATTCTATAAGTACATTGTATCTAATAAGTCAGTCATCTGCGTAATAATCTTGGGGGCACTAATTGTTGCTGACAGAATGAAAAAAAACTACCTTTCCCAAAGGAATACTTAACCTTTGGGAAAAGGCCCATTCACTTTGTTTTCAGAGTGACATGAGAAGCTGAATATCAACCACACTTCTGTGCGTTGAGTTCGGAGCCTGAGCCAGGATGTGATTAGCCTAGGCCCAAGGGTGATCAGCACACAGACTGGAAGCAGGGGGAAACAACTAACCCAGCTTTGTCCAATGTTCCAAAATACACCTACCAACACCTCTAAAGCTCACTAGATGATATGCTCTACCTTCTTTGTTTAATCAGGTAAACTAATATGAACTAAAACCAAACCAAACCAGCGTCCTTAGTGTTGGTATTGTAAAGGATGCTCACTAATCAACAGTGGCAACCCACAACAAGTTGTCCCCATGTGAGTCTTAATCAGTACTGACATGCCTTAAATGCCAGATCTGCACACTAGAAGACATTTATGTCTGCACAACCATAAGACTGTAAGACTGTAATAGCAGCAGCATAGAATAGCTTATGAATTTGACATCTTTTATAAAAGAAAAAGCTCCTGTAGCAGTGAAGTCAATAAAGACGGCAAAACCATACCTAGACAAATGATGAACCTGTAAGGACATTTAACTGATGTATTAGCTGTAAAATAAGACAATCAAGGACACCGAGAGCATGCAGACAGACTGTTGAAACTTCGTCCTCACTTTGAAGACTCTTCGTGTGTGACATACTGAAAATGTCCTTGAAGAGGCAGGGAGTAACTCCTCAGATGAAGAAATGAGAAAAGCAGGCCTCAAATGTCCACTTCTATGTCCTGTTAAGTGGACTGCTAGGTAAATGTGCTTTAACGAATAGTCATTGAAAACTCTTTGGCAAACTGGGGTCTTCTTTTTGTT
>JAOXYL010000039.1:1068398-1079408 GCA_028564955.1 Terapon puta | reverse complement strand
AAATTCAAGTGTGCAGACGAAACTTGATCAACTCCTGTGTCCTTCTTCAAGAATGAGCTGAAGGTTATGCTTAAGACCATGTAATACAGTATAGATTCTCCCATTCAGATCTTAACTCGGCCCAAATACTACCGAGTTCGGAGGATCAGACAAGATCAGGCACGATCTGACCTTTTCTCCAGCTTAACCTACAGATTTTATTTGGTTTAGTCTTTAATGTCCTGATAATGTTCAACATCAAACATCAAAACCATATCTGAAAGACCAGAGATGTACTGAGCTGTAGCAGGAATGAGGAGATTCATGAAGATCAAATGAATGCAGACTGATGCATTTTACTGTACTGATTTACATGACAACAAGCGCTAAATTCTCAAGTTACTTACAACTCCAGTCTCCGTAACAGCTGTTAAAGCAGCAGGCTTAGTCACTTTTAATTCGAAAGAATCCCATGATTGCAACAAATGTACCTTTCAAAGTATTTTTCAGCTCTGAGAATGATAAATCCAGATGGCTACACAGAGCCAAGTTGTAATTACAAGGACTTGAAGCACATGGAGTCATTACGTAGTGATCAAGCCGCCGTCATGAACCTCTGCAGACGCATGGTGTCTTAAGATGTGGTTGACAGTTGAGGGGACATCTCTTGGTCTGACTACAATTACAGTACAAAGACACAGGACAGGAAAATCTTTATTAGTGTTTTAAAAAGTCTTCTGTGGTGGCGTGAGACCATAAAGAAAAACCACTCATGTGCTTTTTTTGTAAATGTAATTAGACAAGCTGCATGAGGTTGACCATCTTGATCTGACTGGCCTTTCAATCATCTTCTGACCAAGCTCCAACAACTCTGGATTTATTAGGATATATTATTAGTACCCCGCAATTTTAGGGATTAATCAACATGTTGCCATGAAGAAGCTGCCACATGAAAACAGAAAGGCTGTAAATTTTAATTTAGCTTTTTAACGGTCAATGGACAAGCATCAAACCCTTGTGTGTGCACGGCCTGCAGATTGTGAACACATGCTCAAACTACTTTCTACAGCAATAGAGACACTGAAACAGTGGCTTCTTCCATTTTTCATCAGGGATGCGATGCTGACTCCCCGTGTCATATGCAGCATGTTAGGAATCTAAATTACACTGAAACTGAAGTAAATAATCACATGAATACAAACAGCACAAGCTATTTATTCCTGCTCGTTTCATTTCATCCTGTTTTTATTACAAGATGTTCTTCTTCCAAAGTGCAGTGTTTTGCCAGTTTTTTCTCATGGCTTTTTGTCATTGTAAAATCAATCAAGACCAATAGTTATGTGATGGACTGTCTGCTCACTCAGACTGCCAGAAAAAACCTCTTGCAGCCAACAGCCTGGAAATAATTCCTCCCACTTCGCAACTTAATGACTTCTGTTTACACTAAACGAACAAGTGGACTCTAGTGGCCATGTGAGTTATGACTGTTTGTATGTCAGGAGCAAAGAAAGACATAGCATAACAACAACAGCAACAACAACAACAACATCATCAACAACAACATCATCAACAACAACAACAGCAGCATCATCATTAACAACAACAACAACAACAACAGCATCATCATCAACAACAACAACAACATCAACAACAACATCATCAACAACAACAACAACAGCAGCAGCATCATTAACAACAACAACAACAACAACAGCATCATCATTAACAACAACAACAACAACAGCATCATCATTAACAACAACAACAACAACTATGATAATATTAATAAGAATAAGAATTATGAGCAACAAATCTGTTGAATTCTGCAGAACAACAGGACAAAAAAATAAGACCATTTTGTACTTGCTGTGCAGGGCAAAAGGTTTATTAAAAGTTTATGTTGGCAGCACAAAGCCAGCTGATGCTGAATTACATCATATGTATATGATTACATCATTTGTGTAGTGTAGTAAGATAGTCAGGTCATAAAACTAAAACCCAGTAAACACAGTGAAGAAGGAAAGTCAATTAATGATCAGGCTCAGGATACATGCGGCAGAGATAAACCAGCTGGACAAACCTAAAGCACCTTTTTTCCCCCAGAACCCAAAAATCACATCTGCATTGCCCAGAGCAACATTAACTCTCCACTTTACACTAATGTACAGTTCATTGAGCAAGCTAAGTTCAAAGTGACTGTCTTGCTTAAATAAAGATCAGAAATTGTACAGGTCAATTATGAACACGTGTATGTTTTAAAAGCTCAGTATTAAATAGCTAGAATGCCCCTTTAAGACTGAGTCATTACTTAACTGATGATTTTCATCAGCTGGAAGTCACACACCACGTCTGGCATCATCCAGATTTTGAGGAGAAGTTTATTTGAGGTTATGTGGAAGAGAGTGTAGCGATACTGGAGCCAAAACCAGAAGTCGCTGAGAGGCTGAGGTTGGCAGTTCGCTGTTTGTCTGACACGCTTTCAAAAAGGATCAGCTGAGAAGAGATCTGAAAAATCAATTCAACACAGTTTATTAAAGAAATAGAAAAGAAATGAAAGTAGTGTAAAAAAGGATCACACTGATCAGGCCGGTGGAAAACAGCCGTTAACAGAAATACAGTGACCCAGCTCTTCACGCCTCTCTCCTTTGTTACGCCAAAAGCCTGCACGTGAGAAGGTGACTATAAAATGAGCTGGACGCCCCATCACATATATGTCACCTAATTATCACCGTGACTCTAAGACACTGAATCATATTCAAAACTATGTAACCACAAAAAAAAAACTCACTAAACCAAAGCAGAAAAATAAATGTTCTCAGTTTACAGTGAACTCATTCATGGATCCTACAGAGAGTGTTGGATGTTTAGGTGGCTCATACAAACTGATGGGAACTTGACAAGGTCTATGCAGGGGTCACTACAGGGGTCAACAGGGGCCCAAGCAGCGGTCAAAGAAGTATTCAAGTCTTTTATCCCAAAGTACCAACACATCAGTGTAAAAAAGTTTAAAATTGCACTTTATTAAATGTACAGATACCTCATAATGTATAAAAAACTAAAACTAAATCATCCAAAAACTAAAACTAAAGATTACTGCAAGTGGCCCATGTGATTGATATCTTATCACATGTGACGTTATTTTATTAATATTAATGCATCAGTGTCTAAGCGTGAGCACTTTACTGTTGGAGCTACTCCAGGTAAATTTAGTTGCCACTTAACCTTCAGTTATTTTAATCTGGTGGTTCCAAACTTTGGGTTGGGCCCTTTTAACGGGTCACTGTGACGTATTTCCACTCAGGTAACCTGCAGGCCACATGGCTCATGTTGGTGACCGAGCTGTGGACATAATGCTGGTCCTCTCTGCACACAGGCTCACTAAATCCTGCAGATCCTGCTGCAACCAGAGCTGGACCCGGACTCAGAGAAGCTGGGTGCTGTCCCGTCAGTGTACCGGCTGCGTGACTGTGCGTCTTCTTTGCGCGCCCTAAAAATATCCCTCACCAAGTGCGCGGATCAAAGGGGGCAGCAACACCGCCACGAATCCCGCCCCGGTATTTAACCTAAAGCCTCTCAGAGGAGGAGCGTGCACTGTGAGCAAAGGGCCCGCGGCATCCGGAGCCGCCAGAGGAGAGGGAGGCCGGCTCGGGTTTCACAGACGCGCACTGACGCCTGAGCAGCCGCAGCGCACTCAGGACCAGGAGAGGAGAAGCGGCGCGTGGGACACACGGAGCGGGACGCGCATGATTAAAAATCCGCCCCTGACAGTCAGAAACATCAGGGACTGGCTGCTGAGCGCCTGCAGCACAATGCCTCACACCGTCGGGCTGATGGAGCTGCGCATCTGAGCTTTGGAGACGCGTTGAAGGAGGACAGACATCTCCAAAACTTTTCTGTCCACGCAGCCTCTCAGAAAAGTCCAGCGCTGCAGGCAGTCAGTCAGTCTTCAGCTGACGGACATAGGGATTTCCGAGTGGATAAAACCTGAGTTAGATGCCTAAGATGGAAGAGGCCCAGAGGTGGGGAGTCGCTGGAAACCCGGCCGAGGACAGGAGGACCCCCGGCGAGCAGCAGGAGCGAGCTTCAAAACAGGCGCCGAGGAGAAACTGGAGACATTTATCTGGCGTAACGGTTTGCATCGCGGTAGCTGTCCTGTGCCTTGGAGTTTGCATTGTGGTTTTTGTGCGGACCTCGGAGCTGCAGTCCAGGATAGTGAGTCTGGAGCAGCAGCGGGACGCGCAGCTCTCCGCCTGGATGTTGTCTCTGGAGCAGGTGGAGCCTGTTATCCTGGGCCGACTGGACCAGATCCTGGAGGAGGTGGGCTTTGCTGCAAAACTTATCAAACCGTGTTAGATGAGGGATGAGGGGGGCATGTTACCTGGTTATTGGTTCAGTGAAGGGAGGAGAAGTTACACTCACATGCAGCTCTTACAATAAAAAACCACCATCAGCCCTCAGCACACCCACATGTGTCCGTTCATTTAAAGATCAGAGCTAATCCACCTGAAAAGGTTTTACTTCGACTTAACGTTTCTAAAGCTGCTAATTAACACAGTGAGTAGAGTTAAAGTGTGTTGTCTCCTTTATCTGCGTTTTTATTGCAAGTGTTAGACTGAAGAGGTTAACTTCAGAGGTCTGAAATATTCCTGGTTGCATATTTAGGAAACTGTTATTGATGCTTGTCCAGTATCCAGGGAAGTTATCTGAAGAGTTTAAGTCAGCTTTATTGTAAATGGATGGTTTGTAATATGTTTGGGGGGGGGTTCAGGGACTGAAATACTGACATATCCTGGTGTGTTGATGTTGTGTGCATCAACTTACAGCTTTAGTTCAAGTCACTTTGAGCTGATGGCAAACAGAGTTTGTGCACTATTTTTTATTCATCATTTGCATTATATCAATGTATCAATGGAGTAGGAGTTTTAACTACATTTAGGAGAAAATATTGGTTGTTTGTCAAGTTTTTATGGGGAAATGAGTGAAAAGTGAGCATGAGAATTGTTTCAACAGTGTGGATATCACACAACCTGTTAATTAATTAGTCTCAGCTGAGCTGACAAAGCCAAAACTTGTTCTTCATAATTCTCTACTTCTTATACTTGATCAATGAAAATCAGAAAATTATCTCTAAATCATTAATAACAACTTGTATATGCAATTAGGACTTCCTTTTTAGAAAGTGTCAGTGGTAGAATAAATGTCAATCAAAAATAGTTTTATACAACCTGGCAGCAAAAGTTGTTCTTATTAATGAATTCTAACTTAAGCAGGAAGTGTAACTAGATGCTTTATTAACCAAGTCACCCCCACCTATAAAGCCTTATAGAGGGTCACTAAGGCTTTGTTCAGGCTGCAGGCCAATCAGATTAGTTTCTCAAATCAGATTGTTCATACAAACTATCCACATTGTTATTTCAGACATCACCAGTTTATCTGCATAGGTCACTATGGTAACAACATATACGTCAATGCATACACTAGTGACGCAGCTTTCCACGGAGTAATGGAGATCTGTCATTGACTTGATATGTTTTTTTGCTGTCCAGACTGTTCTAAAATCAATCTGGACACAGTCTGTATACGCCAAACATAGATTGGGGCGAGCAGTCTGAACAAAAAAATGGCACCAGAGTGTCTTTAGTCAGAGATTTAAATATTCAGTAGACCATCACAGCACAAACTGGACGTGTTAGATTTCATTGTGTTCTTCACTGAGGTAACGTGTGAGGAGTTCTCTCAGGCCTTTTACATGTGTTGCTCATCTGTGTGCTGCCCTTTCATTGACCACATGTTAGTGGACACATTAACAGGCCAGAAGCAACTTGTTACAGTGAGCTTTACAGGTGATGCTCAGTGCATTTTTGAATTCTTAGACAGAGCCAGGATAGTTGTTTCCCCATGCTTCCATTTGTTATGCTAAGCTATGCTAACTGTGTTATGACCCCAGCTTTGTTCTTAACAAACAGACAGGAAGTCATCAGTTATTTTACAGAACTTTTGTAGCCAACTTTGTTGGTGCATTGCACACGATCATGGACCACTGAAGCTGTAACTGTTACCATAGCGATGGCAGCACATGTGTTTGCCATCAGCTCGTATAAACTTACCTTGAATCTTGTGCCTCGACTTAAATAACCACATCAGATACTCAGAGTTTAACACAGGAGAAGAGAGCAACAGATTGACATGCTGAGCAGAGACAGGCTGATGTACTGAAGCACGTAGTGATGTCCAACCAAAGGGGCCTGTGAAGTCCTGTGTGAGTGCTCCAGAGCTGCTCTGTGGGGCCCAGTGAGGAGGATCTCTTGGTCTTCATCGGAGACGGGCCTGGGGCGATGCAGCCTGCCTCTTTGTTTAGCTCTGTGTGTATAAATAGTCGTTATTAATGGGCCACAAGCACAGATGTGGTGAGAGAGAGGGAGAGATGTTGGTGGTACTTTCACCCAGCACGGTCTTCTTTAATGACGACCACTTTCCTCTGTTATGGAAAATGTGCACAGAGTTGGTGGTTGTTATTATTATTACAGCCCAATTTTGAATTTCACAACAGAATCCTGAGCGTATTGGAAAAAGTCAGTTTTGCAGTTATTGAGTCTGTATATAACTTTTGTGTTTTCCACCATGTCATTAACAATTATGATAGCATGGTTTGAAACGAATTAGTTAAACGCATCACGTTTCCATACTGTTGGACTGTGTGACATGTTTAGTCATCGCCATGAACACACACACACACACACACACACACACACACACACACACACTGTAGCTCCTTTTGATTCAGTCCCACATACACTGGCATAATGAATTATTGAGACTTTTTAAAAATGAGACAATACATTTGTGAGAAGTTGTTTAAGATTCACATCTTCAGGAGGAAACTATGGGCTTCGATCTGAGAGCAGCTGAAAGGAAAGGGAAGTTAAAAAGTACGGCCAAATGTCTGATGTTACATCCAGTGGTAGAATGCAAAGATTATAAGCATTATAAGCATGATGCCAAGTGTGTGTTTTTACACAGCTGAAACTTGTGTTAACTGACTATAACATGCCTGTGAATATTCTCATTTATCAAGGTCATAGTTATCTCAAGGAAACTGAGTCGAACACAACTGGACTTGGTTGTATGTCTTTGAAGATGTCTCACCTCTCATCCAAGAGGCTTCATCAGTTCCTGCTCATCCTCATCTGACTAGGCTGGGACTAGGCTGACTAGTCCCAGACATACAACCAAGTCCAGTTGTGTTCGGTTCAGTTTCCTTGAGATGACTTTAACATACAAATCAGTTGGTGTGGTTTAACCATTCAGTAGAATTGTGAATAAAAAACAAAGAAATAGGTGGAAATTCTGAGGACTACGCCTATGAGCTTTCTCTCTAAGTCTGACGTGAGAAGATGGACATCAGGCACATGTCGGGTGTTAAGTTGGGGCAGAGCTAGCAGATACTAATAGAAGGAAAAGGAAGTCTGACACTAATTAAGATGGTTGTTTAATATGGACAGAAATTCAAATATAGCTGCCAGCGGTGATTCCAGGTTCAAAGCGTTTTGTCTTTAACAGAAGGAAGTAGTTAAGCTGCAGCGAGCTGGCTTCACAAAGCTGACTAATTTCAGCTAGTTTCATTCTATTTAAAGAATGAGTGAGACCAATCACACACACATAGGCATTTAAGATGTGGATCAAATTTCAAGTCAACCCTGGTGTGTGTGTGTGTGTGTGTGTGTGTGTGTGTGTGTGTGTGTGTGTGTGTGTGGAGGGGGTGGGGGTGCTGCCTTCAGAATTTTAGACATTAATTATAGCACCATTAGGCAGATTGGAATCGTGTTTCTTAGGACATTCTTGGGCGTTTGTGCACCATTTCAGTTATTTGGGCAAAGTTTAATGTCTCAAAACAAATTCTGCAGGTTTTTAATAGAATCCCCTCATTTAGACAAAGCCCTCTAAAGGCCTTAAATGTTTTTATGACTACTTTTGTGTTACCTTGCAATAAGTTTTGCAATGTTGTGCAAATTTTTGTCCCCATACAGTTTGTTTTGCCTTCTCCTTTTACTTTAGGACATCAAGTATGCTGAGACAGTAATGCTGGGCAATCGGCTTGGTTATGTAATTATAGTGGTGGAAAATAACAATACGCATTGACTTAAGCACTTTACTTATGTAGTTGGAGGTACTTCTACCTTCTAATATGATGTCATATTGTAGATTACAGAATAAGAGAAAACTTTACTGATGCCAGAGAAACAAATTCACAAGCTGACACGCAGATGGAGCTAATTTTAACGTAACTAAAATGAACTCCATCTTTACCAACCGCAGCATTAAAGTGTTGTATGTAGGAGTGTTTGGGCCACACGGAGGAATGAAGAAAGAAATGAAGTATCTGTGCTAAGCTCTGCTGACTTTTTTATAAACTTTTTATAAACAGTAAATCACCTGCTGAACATCAACCGTGGTCAGTGGTGTTACAGGGAAATCAGCTGATGAAGAGGTCATCACTGCAGCACTGTGGTATTCAGGGTTGAATTTATGTAACCTGTAGGTTCCTGCCAGCTAAGGAAATACTTCTCATTGAAATTGACCTCAGTTCTTTACATATATGTTTCCTACAGAAGCAAAAGAGTTTCAATTTAGGTGGCTCAGTAATTAAAATGTAGGACTCTGTATCTGCGACGACGAATGAAGGATGAGTTAAAGACTTACAGTCGTAACATTTAGTTGTGAGCTTTCGTGTGGTCACAGGCGTTGATATTTTTGTCAGCGCTGACTTCTACAGTCGAATGAATCCTCGTTCTGTATCACCTCCACTTCTCTATTTTGGAGAATGTGACTTTCAGTTCTGTTGCTTCAGGTTGTCGAGAGCTCTGGCTGCATGGCTCTTTGGATTATTCTCACTAAAGACTTCTCCAGTCGTGAGTGGGGCCTGCCAGTATCAACTGAACACATTCCTGGAAGTGTTCGTGAATAACATAAAGTGGACCAAGAGAAATTTGTGCTCGAGCTTGCAGTCCAACAGTTCATTTCACGTGAGAATTTGAATGACAAGAGCACTTAACCCAGAAATCCTTATTTTTAGATTTATTTATTTATTTTAATATTGGGCTCCATAAATAACTCCATGGTGTTCTTACCGTATTCTGGACATTGGTTTCTCTTCATCCTTTATGCCTGTTAGTGCCTCAGTATCATCTAACAGTGTCTGACAGTCACTCTGAGGTAACAGGAAATAACAGTACAGGAGTGCACAGAGTGACGGTGCCGTCATGACTTGAGCGACCCACACTGGCATTCCTCTGCTCCTAACCACCAACAGTAGAGCCGTCTGCTGACTGTACTGGGATGGTTTTATATTCTGTTCATGGTCAAATCACACGCAGGCTCTTATCGGTCTAATGAGGCCGACTGTCACACTTGGATATGTTAAGAAAGACTGAACGTTGTTGGCAGGCCTTCTGTTAAACAATAAAACAATAATATACAGAGCAGAGTTCCTGCTATACATTTCTTAATGCTGACTCCATTTTTTCCATTCCCACTTCCAACCATCTTTAAAGTAAAACTGAAACCTCAAAAGTCAAACCATGCTTTTTGTATTTTGCCATGACCTTACTTTTTTACGAGGTTAAGAGGAACTAGAATACCACATATAAACACATAATCTGAATTCCTGATTTCTCATTGTAATGTGTAGCGTCTTGCCATATTTAATACTAACAGAAACTAAATATCAGTTTCAATCTGAGAGGCCATCATCATTCTGACATCGACGGTAATTTTCAACATCAATACGGGCTCCAAATGTAAAAAGTTTCATATTGTGTGCACTCCAGCATTCTTCTTCTCTTCCCTCTCCCCTGCAGAAGCTTGCAGCACGGCTACCGAAGACACGGGAGGCGAGGGAAGCACCCCACAGCTGCCTGTGTCCCCCAGGTAGGTTCCTCACCTTCTCTTATGGATTCATTCAGTGTTTCAAATGGAGCTCCATACGTGCTTTTTTTGACACTCTTAAACAAAATTACATTCCAGCTGCCCCTTTCTACTGTTACAATATTTGTTTGGATGGTATGGATTTTTGAGTCAATTGCAGAAAGTTCCTGCTGGCTTTTGTTTCAGCCATGAAAAGAAAAAAAGACGACAGAATGTAGTCATGTCATGTGTAGTTCTTGAGTAAAGCTTGCATTTGGGTGCTGTTGTTGTTGGATACTTGTTTCAGTTTTGGCCAATGAGGGATCCCCAAATTGCCGTCCAGTGCAGCATGCGTGTATATACGTGTCGGCCTGAGACGGCCCTGTGAGAGCCGGGCGAGGTGTCCGTCACCACACATTAGTGTTAATTGGACTTGTCAATAGGATGTCAGTTTTTTAACATGGCAGTAAGTGTTTGTGGGACGGCCCATAAATGCCTGTTGAGGTGGTGGTTTTCTTGCAGCTTCAGAGGGGACTCTCCAGTCTCTGCAGGTGTGGAAGTCTTTCAACTCAGAGCCACCAGATGGTCTGGCACTTTTATAGCTTCTTGTGACTTTCTGTTTCCCACAATTGGTAGAGTGTGAGTCTGAGAGAAGGAGGCTACTTTTCAGCCCAAACTGTCTGATCACCTAAAAGCACCTTTGTTTTTTTCCTGTTTCTCTGTTTTAACAGGAAGAGACCCTTAAAGGATAAGTTGACTATTTTTCAAGTCTCAGAACAATAGCTAGGTAATCATAAGTGGAAACATTGAAGATTGAAAGTTTTCTATGCTGTAATCATTCATTTTCTTTATACTGGCCCTTAAGAGATCCTCTGTTACTGCAATCACAGTGTGAGTGATGGGAGCAGAATCTATAGTCTAATCTATAGTCCTCATCCTGTGTACAAATAATTCTGCTAATATGACATTTCAGAAGTATAATTTGATCTAATAAAGAGTTTAAGTTGGTAATGCCTTGTTTTGCCGTGTTTTCCTGTTCTCTGTTTCTTGTTGAGCTGAAACAGAGTTATAGGAACAGAAAGAGGAGGTCTATTACTACTAGTTATTTATGTATAAATAATGATGTAA
>JAOXYL010000039.1:1042445-1055070 GCA_028564955.1 Terapon puta | reverse complement strand
AATTGGAAATTCAAATTTCCAGCAGCATATAAACTTATGATGTAATGAATAAAAGAAGTTAATTTAAAAATAACTCAAACAGAAAGGTCAGTGCTGTCTGACATCTACATTATCCTTTTACACTAGAAACCACTGCTGTCAACTATTAACATATATTGTTTCAAAAAACATAATTAAAGTTGGGATAAATACCCATCGAGGGGCCCACAGCCCCACTACGTCCCCACTCCCCTCAGAAATGTTCAACCTGACAGTAAAAAAAAAGAAAGAGGTGACTGTGCTGTTGCTGGTCGTAGGTACATTTTCTCTGGTTGGCAGCCTCCTATCTTTACAGGGCAGAGGTCAGACCTGTTGCTGGCTCACCCCTGGGCTGTGTGTTTGTGTGTGGAGGCATATGATGACACCATGTGTCTGTGCAGGACGACTTCCCCATCTGTGAAAGCGAGAGCACTGTGTTCTAGTGGGGAGGGGGGACAGTTGGTTTGCTCATCTAGCTGTTGACCAGGCGTTTGATGTGCCTAACGTAAACAAAGTTATTTACAGTACAGGAGGAGGTAGTGACGAGGCGGAGGTGACAGACACTTTCTCGCTCTTTGCTGAATGGCCCCTCGTCAGTGAGTCATCAGGCAAACGTGTGTTTTTGTTGTTTGGGAGGGTGTCAGCTAAGGAAAGTTGATGGTGCACCCCTGCAGTTTTTCAGCAGCAATGTGCTTCACAGTCACATGGACAGCTATATATTATATTTTGAGTGCACATGGGTACTGAATCTATGGGACTGGCCCTCAGCTAGATGTTAGCTCACATACATTCAAAGCCTGTAAAGCCTAAATCATGAAATGGCAAGAAATTCTATTTTTCTTTAAACTATGACTGCTTATTAAACCTTATGGTAAATATAAATAAATAGTTGTCTTAATAATATTATAATGAATTATTAATAGTATCAAATATAATACATTTCACATTAAAGGGTTAAACCCTACTTCTACGCTACTATACTTAAATATCAACATCAAAGCAAAGAAAAACAAAATGCAGCAAGACAGAGCAAACTAAAACGAGACTTGAGTGGAAAAGACTCTTTAGCAGCCTCACTTTTACATCCCCACCTGTGTGCATGACATGCATGATGTGCCAAGCAGAATGTCTCTATGGATGAGAAATCTCCCTCAAGACTCCAGTGGTATTCTGGTGCCAGGACTTGAGAGGCTCATATAGAAAGGCTGTGTGAAAAGACAGAAGGTACCTGGTCCCCTGTGCCTCACCATCATAGTTACAAAACCTGATAAGAGTGTGTACCACTGGTGTGTGGTGTGAGTGTATAACTGTATGTGTGGATGTGTGAGAGGTTGAGACAGGCTATCAAAACAGCTAATATAAGTGAAGGTAGTGTTAATGGGTTGATCAGCACAGAGTTTTAAGCTTGTCAAGGCCCCATTCATAGTATTAAGGGATTTAATCCACCCTCAGTGTTTGTGTGTGTGTGTGTGTATGTGTGTGTGCGAGAGGGAAGCCATGTAGGGAGAGTGTTTCTGTGTCTGTTGCTCTTATTGTTTATCTTGTGTCAACATCAGCTCAGCGAGGAGGTGATGACTGAGGGGGTAAGTGCGAGAACACTACTGATGCCCCCTTTCCCATGGTACACTGCAGGCCTGGTAACCAATGCTGTGGTGGTGTGTGTAGTAGTTCTCAGGAGTGGGCGGGACATCAGAGACCTTGAAAAAAGCTTAACTTGGTGCATAAAAGCAATACAAACATGCACATCCATTCACCTGAAAGACATTGGAGAGAAACTGATGACAACAACACATGTGCCTCACTTCTGTTTGATAAGTAATTACAAAGCATAACGAGCAGTTCCTCTGAGTTCAGTCTGTTTAAACCGTCACATTGTGAACAGACGTGTAGATTCACACCAACCCTGCACAATAAAGGGACTCTCAACAATTCCAAACAAACCTACAGACAGACACAACTTAGCAGTTAACTGATGAGTCATAGACTTCTATGTGTCCCCAGCTGATCATTCACTAAAGTGGCCCAGGATGCTGTCAACAAGCATAAGCTCAGGAGGGCAGTCAGAGGATGATCCAGGTTCTGAGTCCAACATGTCCTCACATCCTGAATTACACATTCCACGCTCAGTCTGTTTTTCAAGGTTGTCTGAGTTCTGGCAGTCAGAAACAACTCCCGCCCTGTCCATGACACCATATTTGCTTGTTTATGATTATTAGTTTATTGTGACCTTCTGACTTACTTTGGAGTTGCAGTTCTCTGCGAGGCTCGGTGAAGTGCAAATTCGTTAGTATGTGGCTTAATAGTAATGTCCAGACTTTCCCTGATTTGAGACATCAAGATATTGTTTACAAGTGCACAGAGATTTATCAAGTCCAGTCAAGTTCCCAAAGGTGCTCAAACAAAACCTTTGCAGACTTCCAGAGAGTTCACTTGTGGCACAGACTTCTCCCGACTACACTCTGAAGATCAAACATTATTCAGAGAAATATGTAACGATGTCAAGGAAATAGCTCTACATGGTTATTGTGACCGCAGACATGGATGTATGACAAAACAGTCAGCAGGTTGAGAATGCTTAAGTCTTGTTTCAAAGTGGCTTACTGCCTTAAGTAGACGTACATACATAGGAGAAAGGGCCTTCCTCTGCATTTAATATTAAAATTCCTGTTGGATTTAAAATTAGTCATTAATAATTGAACTATAGTCTTCAGTAACTGACCTTCTGCTTGTCCGCAGACATCAACCACACACCTTTATACACCATTTCACCTTTAACTTTTTGAACGAGACCCTCAAATATGTGTTTCTCATTTGCGGTGGCTCCAGTATTTGCTGTCATGGTTGACCCTCTTCTGCTTGTCCATGCGTGGTGACATGGATATCCCAGATTATGAGGCCTGATGTCACTGACAACCAGTGTGTCACCACAGTGGCTCAGTCTCGCTCCAGCGAGTAAAAATGGACAGCACAGCTCCCCTGCCTGCACTGCTGTGTTAGTGGTCCCACAGGGCGACTAGAGGCATGCTTGCTCAGAGGTTCTACTCTGCTGATCTGAGACATAGAGACAAACAGTGGCCTCCAGTTTTTGTTCTTCAGTTAACAATTGAATAGCAGATGGTTGATCTAGACTAGCATGGTCAGCACTGCGCAGAGGCCCATTGCTCATGTCTGGAAAGTTATTTTTATCACCTCCCAAGGAGGCAGCAGCAATTTAGGACTGTTTAATCTGATTTTGTGGTCGTTTTAAGGTTTTGAAAAGTTTGTAATACATAGATCCTGGAAGTACCCAACTGAATAGCAGCTCCAAGTCTAAATTCAGATACACAGATGACACAAACAAACATAGGCAGAAACATTTTGACAATTCAAGCAAAGCAACAAAGTCTGTGGCTGCATGTGCTGACATTAGGATTAGATGACTGTTTCTCTTTTCACATAGTTCATGAACAGATTCCTCAAGGTGTTACACATCACTTCAAATTGCCAAGCTGCAATCCAATCGCATTGAATTGAAGGTTTGCAACAAAAACATACAATATATAAAACATACAATATTAAGAAAAATAGAGTGTTAAGAAAAAACGCCTTGGGCGTCCTAGTCACCCAGGTAAATTTCAGTTACCAGTATGAATGACCTGGGGAACATGGAAATCTACTTCTCTATACCTGGCCCAACATGCCCAACAAGCACAACATGTCTCATTATTTTCAGGAACATCTAGACAATCAGTGCAGTAGCCTGTAAGACAATAGACCCAACCCATTTATCACATATCCCCCTGGTACCTTGGTGGATATCCTGGTATATCACTGCAGTGCAGCCTATCTCTCAGTCTTTATTCTCTTGCCTTCCTGCAAATTCCAGACTATTTCTTTCCCCTTGCCTAACTTTTGGTTGACCTCCAAACACCACTATGAAGGCCACCACTCACAAGATCAAGGCTAAGACCACGTGATGACCTATAAAAAATCTGTCTTACTTATCGAGATACAATATTAATCTATTCCTAAAATGCTGTTCTCAACCACCGACTGGTTAGACAGCCCTCTTAATGCCCTTTAGTCCTAACTGCTCTGCTGTACCTGGACTTCTTCCCGGCCAAAATGGACTCTATTCACTACCAGCCTCTGCACTCCTGCCACACAGACACACACACAGATTCCTCAGTTACTGCGTTGCTCTCTCTACACCTGCCTCCCTGCTGCCCCCCCACATTCTCCCCTGGGGATGTTCACCAAGCTGGTCACCAAAGCTGAGTCATCCCCCTGTCCTGTGTACACAGCTTTGGTGAATGCTTGCCTGCCCACCCTATGCTGATGGTGAGCATTATCAACCCCTCTCTGGAATTTGGCTTGGTAGCCTCTGGCTTTAAAATGGCAGAAGTCACCACATCCTAAAAAAAGACACGTCTGGACCCTGACAACCTCACCTACTATGGGCTGATCTCCAGCCTTCCTTTTCTTAGTAAGATCCTGGACAGAGCAGTTCATGCTCAACTCCATCAGCCCATGCTCATCCATGAGTTCTATGAACCCATCCAGTCTGGTCTCAGAACACAGCACACACAGAGACTGCACACATAAAGAATCACCAACAACCTCCTTATTGCTGCTGACTCCAGACACAGTATCATCCTTCCCTTGGATTTTCCTCAACTCCATCTGCAGTTTTCTCCTGCCCAGTCATATCTCCCCAACAGGAAAACATGTGCTACAATCATAGAGTACAGTTTAATTCAGGCCCCAGTCAACCAAGGTATGCCTCAGGGCTCTGCACTTGGACTCCCTTTTATAAACATTTCAAACATACTTCCCCTTAATCATATCAGCTTTCTATGCAGATAACACTCACCTGTAGTCCTATCACATAACCATATACTCACCCCCCCCAACAATTCCTTAAGGACAGCAATGAGAAAGAAAGACTTTGATTTGTCACCTCCAAAATCAATACATTCAGTTTTGCACATTGCAAACCTTCTGTTCAAGACAATCACTGCCATGTATAAATAACAGAACTCCAGTTTTGTCAATCTGTTTGTAGCCCAGTGTAGTTTTTATTTTATTTTTTTATCACAAAGTAAATTAAAGATTATAAACACAGTTACACAGCATGTCCACACTGTTCTGCAACCTTGTCATGTCCAAATTTCTACTTGACCAGCACATAACAAAGTATAGTTTAACTTTAAGTTTATTTGTCATATGGGGTATAATCATGAAATGTCTGTGTATTTGTGCAATAAAAAAACATAACAAAGTATATAATATAATGAATAATAATAATAAACTAGAATCTCCTGACAGCAGCACCAAATTATCAAATTGTTCCATAATTTGTCATTGGTCCTTTATGAAAGCATCTCACATTTGTAGTAATACTGCAGTTTAAAGGACCTAAAAGTTAATTCTCTTTAGCTAGACTTTCCTCTTGGACTGTGAATGTCTTATATTCAGAGATATATGTAAGATTTTATGGAATGGGTGTTTTGTATTATATACGGATTTTTATTTTCAATCAAATTTTCTGCGATTGTTTTTTTTTATTGTGAGAACAGTGAGTCAGACTATTGAATTTTGAATCTGAACAGTGGTGGTGTCCCAAACTACACAGCATGGGGCATCACAAGCATCACATGTACAGTCCACATGAGTATATTTTTGCTTTTGACCATGTATTTTCTTATCAGATTTGTTCTTTTGTCGAACGTAGAAGGGTAGGAAACAAGAAACTGCAGAAGGGGTTGCTGGTGGTGGTGAGATGAAGGAATGCGAGAATGTCTTGTCAGTCATAACTCTGCCAAGTTGGAAGTAAACTGCAGTTTTTGCGGCGAGGGCTGTTTTTCTCATTTGGGGCTGCTCCACGCGTAACCTGATCCCATCATGTGATTGAGCTTTTCATTTTACTGCATACCTCATTTAATATATGCCGCTGGTTATAGAGCTCTGTAGGTATATCAGTGTAGGCCCCATTCATGAACACTTTGTAATTTTGGTGTTTTGTTTTCAAAGCTGCCTTCATTTAATTGTGTCATATTTCTTCATTTGTGCTGCATAAATAATAGCAGCTTAAATTTAAAAAAGGGTTAAAATTGGTGACAATCATGTCCCAGGAATAAGCTGCCTGAAATTTAGTATTTAGTATTCCTAGGTTTCCTGTATGGTAATTACATTAAATACATATTGTCTTGTATTCTATTCTGCCTTTCAACATAGCATCAGGTGAGATATTACTGGTTTTGACAGTTGTATGAATAAAATGTACAATGTCTCATATTTTCCTTTCTTTAAAATACTAATCACAACAATTGTCAAATAAATAATTGGAGTAAAATGACAACTTCTTCCCTCAGACACATAGTGGAGTAGAAGAATGAGGTAACATGTCGGATTATTCATGTATAAGTATATCAGAACATTATGTATCTAAAATGCTATTCTTGCTGTGTTGTTCAGACTAAACTGGGTTCTTTCGGATCACATTTTGCGTCAAATCTTCATGTGTGACTTTTGAAGTATATTGCTGTTTCTCATCAGATAGTCCAGGCTAACTGTTGAACAACCCTGTCATTTGACTTAAGTCTAACTGACCTCCGAGCTCCAGATGACCACACATCTGTCGAGCTGGGTGAAATGTTGTATTTCCTGTTCCCCACAAACAACTTCTGGTCATTTATTTTTAAACTGACATTATATACAGTGTAAATACAGGTTTCACTTTTCACCTGAAGTGGAGTTGCTCTGTGCTATTTTAAAGTGATTATTGACACCCCTCACATATTCATGTGTGCTTGATTCATTTGTTTTGGACGAGGGATCCGGCTGACTAATGCGTCTGATGACAGCTCCCATTCTGAGCCTGGCCTTGTGACATTCAAGTGTTCCTGCTAATGACAAACAGCACACTTACATATGATATGATGGAGGCTGTTTTTGCCAGAGGACTTGGACTCAAAAAGAATAGATAGAAATTAAGAAATGACCCAATAAAGATTATTCAGTATTTGATATGCCATCAAATGCACCAAAAATACTATTAACAATAAATGCAGCCATGAATTAAGTTATTAAATGTGAGATGAATTGATATTTGTTTTTAAATGTGCTTATGTATTTATTTATCTTTCTATTTATTCACCTATTTATTTAATATACTATTGTATTTTACATTTAATTTCTTATTTCATTTTTACATTTGCCGTTACCTTCTATTTGTTTATTTCTATTTGTATGATTAACATTAACTAACTAAACTTTAAGCTTATCCTCAAGGGGAATTTCATTTTATCACTGGATATATTGAAACAGTTTTTTTAAAAAAGTATTTCACTTGAGTGTTTTTAAATGTCTCCAGTGCTTTTTCAGGAGATGAAGTTCTGTGAAAAACAAAGACTGTAAACCACGTTCTACTGGCTTAGCTCCAGATTTATTGTCAACCACACTGGCTGTCAGAAACCCAGATCTGCTTGGTGTAAGGTGTTAGGAGAAATCAGATGGTGGGCAGAGCGTCATGCGGTCTGGGCCGCATGGTTTCTTGCCTGGTTTCAGAGAAGCTGAAATCCAAGCTTTTCTATGGTCTCACCATCAGACTGCACAAAGGAGACGTAGGTTGGATCTTGAGCTCATCTTTCTGCTTTGTGGAGCCACAGAAAGACTTCAAAGACTTGGTGGCCAATTGTTAATAAAATGCATGAGGAAGGCTTGGAGACGTGCTGGGGCCTCAGGTTTCCTCTCAGTTTGTAAATTCAAGATTAAATCTAATCTTTTCCATTCATCCATGAAAAGATTTCATTATTGCATTTAGAAATGGTCAAATATTTGGAGGAAGTGAATTTTCCCATATTTTCTTTCACTTCCTTCTTCACAGTTTTGTTTAACCCTCTGTGATTAGAGCCAGACCCTTTTGGTCCCCCAAGACGTAAGACTTGTGATGTTTATGTTGGTGGTTCTGCTTTTGTTATTAGGCAAAATCTATTAGATTGAGGACCTTTGTTTTAACACTAAGAGTCGTGTGGAGTGTGAAGCTGGACAAAAGCCAAACTCCTACAGCACACATGGTAAAAGCATTGACTTTACTTCCATTTTCTTAAGCAATCTCTTTCCCTCTCTGTCTGAGCTTCTGTTTTAATAGCTTTCATAGCGTTGTGTGTCGGCTACCATTTCTCTTGCCTGGTAACTCGATTTAAGAATGAATTGCCTCTTTAAATCCTCACAGCACCTCATTCTTAAACTTGGCAGAAGACTGACTTAAAAAGTCACATGGGTGACTGAGGTTCCAGCCCTACTGGTCATCTGGGAGATCTGACATCTGTGATATTTCACATTAGCAATGTGACAAAGCTGGACTCAAAGTATTTGCCTCAAACACCTTAGGAGGATGACAGAACACATAGTACACATAGGGGAACCTGAGGAGACCAAACCAGTGAGTTCTGTTTGTTTTAAGACCACAGGGTTTCAGGAAAACGACTAATTGCCATTCAGAATCCATGCTGTGATTACATCCCTCAGAAAATTATGATGGATGTCAATGGATGTGTAATGAATAACGCTGAGAAAATTATTCAAGAGTAAAAGTAAAGTAATAATAAAAAAAATATATCACACAGCTTGTTGTTACTCTAAATGACTCTAACAGTTAAATTTAATGGTGGTCCAAAAAATCTGTTATGTACAGTTAACGAGTAAGAGCCAGCTACCTTTGGGTATCATGGACAAACAGACCACAGATAGAGCAGTTTGGTGGTCACACCTTCACACTGGGCCCCCCAGGGCTATGTGCTTAGCCCCTACTTGGTCATGCATTAAGCCCATGACTGAAATCCCTCACACAGAGAGTCGTTACGTTTGCATACGACTCCGCCATCATCAGTTGGACTTCAAGCAACGAGACTATCAAAGAAATCAACAATCTCACAGTGGTGCACTGAGAACAACCCACTGATTGATCTGTTGAGCTGATGTGATGAAAATGATCTCTTTTAAGTTCCTCTGAGTCATAGACATCACGTGTCTCCACCCCGCTAAAGGAAGGATTCCTTCAAGAAACTTAAGCAGGCAAAGTTTCCACGTTTGTTCACGTTGTTGAAACATGGCTTAAGAATTGTCTGATGTTGCAGAAACACTGAGTAACTTAAAGATTTGATGGGTTGTAAATGAGTCAGAAGAGAGTATCTTGGCTTGTTTCTATCTTTCTTCCTGTCTGACAATTAACATTTCTTATCCCGTCATTAAAACCTGCCCTGTTCATAACTAAGTGGAATGATGCCAAACTATGAAAATAAGATCCACTTGTAATAAAGTCAAATTATCAAGGCCTTGTGAATGATGAAATAAGATTGCTTCTCATTTCTGCGTGTTTGTGTAACTGACCTGCTTCAGTTCTTGTTTTCACAGAGCTTTTCATGTAAGACTAATTCATTTATCACCCTCAGAAAAACAATAGCACTATTTAGGTAAACTCTCTTAATGAAGAACATAGATATGCACATGCACGTTAAAAATCAGAAGATGGAGGAAGGGCAAATGGGCAACCTGCACAATGTGCATACTGTTGCCTTAACCCATAAATAAAACACTCTGTGGCTTTGCTTTGGTGAATTTGTTGTTTTAACCTTTGGTAGGATTCCATTTGACAGATAGTATGCCTCAGGGTCAGGCAGAGGTGGTTTCCCTCCTGAGATGGCCACGGTCTCTTTTGTTAATGTGCGGCTGAGAGGAAGAGAGTGGCGCCTGGATACTGCTTACATTAAAACTGCCATGTGCTAAGCCTATTATTAGAAACGGCCTTCAATAGATGATTGAGAATTATGTTATCGTGTGCTTAAGATAGATTGATATGTTTCAAGGGCAGGGTTCCTGCTGGTCATCTTGAAATATATAAAGAAATTAGACAATACGTTTTGAAAAGTAAGGAAAATATTGTTTTACCACTTTCATATCACATTATACAAGATGTGTGGATGTGATATGAGTCAGACGGGGCCAGATGACTGTGGCGATCAGTCACTCTAGAGACAGTAAAAATCTATTCATCAGAGTATTTGAGTCTGGAAAGTGTAAGCATTTGTGAATGAGATCCTCCAGCATGTTTGGTCTCATGGAAATCTCCATTTGTTAAATGTGTATAGATGCAGTTAAATGTTTATAGCAATTTTACTTTCTTGCCAAAAGTGAGATAAAAGGTTGATACCCACACTGCTTTATCCATCTTTTTATATTAACAATGAGTGACACTATATGTAGGCATTATTATCAGCTCTCCAGATTTATGGAGCAGTAACCTGGAAACTAGTAGTGTGGCTTTAGATTAGCAAAGAGACTAATTTACCTGATGTATCTTGCGTGTTTAAACTTTACACAGTTCGTGGTTTTAGAGGAATTTACGGCCTATATTGCGAACCACCATCTTCCTCCATGCTTAATACACAGACTTGGGAGCGGTTTTGTTCTTCTCCTCCAGTTCTCTCTTTATTTCCAAAACTGTCCAGTAGTTTCTTTACTAGATTTGTGATGATGTTTTCATTCTCTGTTTTTTTCTGTTGTAGGGAAGAGATCATCAAAAGAAAGGTGAAAGATGTAATATCAATTTAGGGAAGGGCACATTTCTATTGTCCATTGTCAGACAAACATAATATCTATAGTAGATAATGGAAAATGAAGACATCTTAACTATCTCACAGTCTGTTTACGTTTTGCTGGCCTGACCTTGTAATGACTTTGGTTTCTGCCGTATAGCATCTGAATGAAATCTCCGTCCTCCAGTAGATCTTCCTTTGGCAGTGCTTTCCGCCTGTTAAAGTCTCTCCACCCATTGAGCTTTTCATTTCAGTTCCCACCTCAGACATCCACCCTCCCCACCCACTGTGTCGGAGCTTCTGGAACGGCCTCAAAACCCACAGGATACATTTGAATCAATCTTGATGATTTTAAAGCCCTAAAGCAGATTAATTGCAGCTGCTATCTCTCTGTTTCCACACACTTCTCTGTCATTCTCTGACTTCCCATAGCTCTGCCGGTTCCTTGAGCTGGTGACGTCAAGCAAAGGAAGTGCGAGCTGGATGACATATTGGTTTTCATGACAGGGGCCGGTGGATTTTTGAAGGTTATTTAACAGCAAAGAGGCCCCTCTTGGGTTACATTGTGGGAGGTGGGTGCATCCTAGCAGTCTCTTTGGCAAGTCTCAGTGTCTTCCTCTTCTTGCTTATTTTTTCACCTGAATTATCCATCAGCAGCCCACATTTTTTCCTTTTCTGCTTGAAGGTGAGGCTTTGCTGGAAATCAGCTAACCTTTGTCAGTTTCCTAAACTGCTGACCTCTCTACTTGGAAAGTCAAACTTCTTTCTTCTCTCTGCAAATCTTTCCTGTCCTGCTAATTCCTGCCCTAAGGTTTAACAGTGCACAAATACAAAACTTGAACAAACCCTCAGTGTGCTTGAATGCAACCCCACCATTAAGTTAATGAAAGAGGAGCTGGGACTACAGGCTCATTAAAAGGCCCTGACTATGCACTTCTAGTGGTTAGATGAATTAGCGTGTCATGGAAATGTAACCTTGTATCCTGGGGCACTGATGTTTAGTGTAATTTCTTAATGATAGACCCTGGACTTTGTAAACTTCCCAAGCCCAAATAAAGTGTTTGCATGGAGACATGGAACTAATGCAGTCAAATAAGATTTAATGGACATATCTATATCGAGTGCATCTTTCATCTCTTAAGAGGCTAATCCACATAGCCTGATGTATTATACTTGGCTTTTTGGCTTTCAATCATAGATTACAGGATTCAAACAGACTATAAAGTCTCGTAAATTATGGCATACATATGTGTGTATACATATATATATATATATATATGTATATGTATGTATGTATACATACACATTTTATATATGCGCTATGGTGACTGACAATACTGTGTTAATGATACAAGACTATGTTGACAAAGGAAACAAAGTAAAGCAGCCTGCCTTTGGGGACTTTTTTCTCCTCCCATTCTTCAAACTAAAAGGAGAGTGAGCATTTTAATGGCATTTATCGGATAACCAGAAACATGACATAACATAAAATGTTGGAATGTCAGTGCATGTGTGTTGGATTCATGATTATAAATGCCAACAATGTGATGATATGTCAAATGTTGTTTTTTCAGCCTGTTCTGCTGCTAAGGTTTTTTAAACCTACTCATTACCATCAACAGCATTAGAAAGCTTGTCTTCTTTCCAGACTGGACAATACTTGCCTTATTCTCCTCCTGAGAGCAATTTCAGAGAGTAAGTGTTGAGTTAGAATAACAGCAGCTTGTTTGGCAAAGATAAATGTTGGTGTCGTCATTATGGTGATGTGGTGTAAGTGCTGCTATGTAATTATTTAATGCCAGCCTTGTTATTTTGTGGTGTAAGACCTATTGGAGAGTATGCCCACCTCCAAGTAAAATAATATATTGCTAAGTATGCTATTAATAGTATGACATAAAACAACTGTGGAAGGTTTAATGATTGACTTCAAGGGTTCAAGTATGTGCAGAGGATGAAGCTGCTCTGGAGTCCGGTGGTACGTCTGTGTCTGCAGGGTGAACAGGCTGTGGATGGGGTGGGTATAATCTTTA
>JAOXYL010000039.1:887282-902630 GCA_028564955.1 Terapon puta | reverse complement strand
CACACACACACACACACACACTTCTCATGGACCTGCATTCAGAGGGCCAAATAAAAGATTAGTCTCTGAGAGGTCTGAGATAGGAGATGATGGGGAGTCGGAGCCGGGTTGAATGATCACATATCTGTGGAATTTGTCATCAATAACGGGACAGTATGACAAGAAGGATGCTTTATTTGTTTTTGGTAGTGCGGCTATATTATGTACAGTACAAATACAGGCAACTTCATCTTGTTCTCACACAGACATGTTGTGAGTCATGTCTTCCCTGTCCTGTCTGGTTGTGGAGGGGGAGGGAGCGGGGAGGGGGGTCAAAGTGGCAGCGGTTTCTCTCTCAGCAGCATCCTCCTGATGAAGGCTTGACAGTAGTGCCGGGGGTCAGCTTCACATTGGGCTTCTCGCCTCCTCCGGCTGTGGCTCCGGGGCCCATCCTCTTTTTGATTTCTGCAGCCATGGTCATAAATGCCTGTTCAACATTAGTGGCATTCTTGGCGCTAGTTTCCAAAAAGGGGATGCCCAGAGAGTCTGCAAACTCCTGGACACAACAGAAGACAGACAGGACGGGAGGTGAGAAACATTCGTTACAGTTAAGAGGTTTATCATTATGAAGCACCTCAGATTATTTGATGAACTAACCCTTCAAATAAAAGTTGAAGTTATAACTGAGGTGTGAGGCCTGCTGTTAGAATCTATGCTCATGTGTGTAAACTGTCAGTACAGTATGCTTGTTGGATCAACCCTCTCTGAAACAGATGATGTGACCTCCGGCCTGCTTTCTGTGGTGATTGGTCAGGTGTTTTCTTTCCTTGTGCTGCTACAAGAATCAAAAACACATTTTCTATAACATAATGTGATGCAGGCACAGCTGGACTCAGTGTGCTCCAGGTCACACTGAGGCCTCCCTGAGAAGGTTCCCTGCAGACCCCCTTTGAATACTCTCCTACATGTTGTACTACTGTCAGCAGCAGTACACAAATGAGTACATGCAGCAGCCTCTGTGTGTGAGAAGAAATAACCAGGTGATTTACCTTTGCTGTTGTGTAATCCACCACCTTCTTTGTCGTCAGGTCACACTTGTTTCCAACCAATAGCTTGTTGACATTTTCACTGGCATAGCGGTCAATCTCCTGTAGCCACTGTTTGACATTGTTGAAGGACTCCTGAGACAGGAAGCAGATCAGCGTTAGCACCACAATGAGCTGCTGCAGGACATCAGCAGCTTGGCATGTGGGAAACTTTAAGCTTCCAACATGTCATGAAGACGGGCAGGACTCACTCTCTCATGTTTCAGGTGAACATGCAGTGTGGCTCTAGCCTGGACTCTGATCATAGCTTACATGTACGTCTGCCCTTCAGTCAGGTGTGGTGAAAGGTTACCTGAAGCTAAAGTAAAGTTCCACAGAAGGGGCAGACAACTTTTTCACTCACGTAGATCACATGTTGTAGTATTTCTTAAAAATACATACTGATGACTGAGTGACCTTGATCTGAGCAATGACTATCACCACCACATGTTTTCAAGAGGACCCTCCTCACAACCTACATTGTAAACCACGACTATTTCCATATGTGATCAGGGAATCAGAGGACATATTGAGCTTACAGAACAACCATGTCCATCCAACCATGGAGTCTAGAGACAACCATTTGTGTTAAACATGATGGATTCTATCTTGTGAAAAGATGGATCCCAAAGCCACATCTTAAAAACGGATTTTTTTTTAGGTCAAATATAGATCTAACAACAGACCAGAGAGTACACAACGTTTCAGCACTCTAAAACATCAAAGTCCAAACATCAGGATTTTTTTTCAGCTTTCAGAGACCATACAGTGTGGGATCCAGTGAGAAGAAGACTTATTTCCTTCATCACAGGCCAGAGAGCACTGACTTGAGTACGTAGTGAAAAGAATTTGCTTAGCTTATTACTCATTTAGAGCATGAAGAGCACAATTCAGCAGATTTCTTTGGGGATAACTTATCTCTGATACATATAACTAAGAAAAATATAATAAACTTAATAAATTAAAACAGAAAGCACACAATTTACGAAAAAATAGAGCCCCCAATGATGTTCAATCAATAACAAAACGAGGCAAATCTCATTTGTTTTAATAGGTATTAAACTTGCATGTTGTTATACTGACCTGGTCTGTGACATCGTACACTACAATGATACCATGGGCACCTCTGTAGTAGCTGGATGTGATTGTACGAAACCTCTCCTGACCGGCTGTGTCCCACTGTCAAAGGCAAAATAAAAGATCAATACATTTGATAACTGGCTTATACTCACACTGACAAAACAACACACTCCATGTAGGTTTTAATGCTCAATACAAATGTTATAACTAACAAACATTTTTACTAATATTAAATCGCTTTGACCATTCAAGCAATCCCAATGTTTTATTCTTGCAAGTCTGAGAGCCTCCAGGGACATTAAAATTCTCCACTGAAAGGTGTAATAACACCTACTTAATGTAGCACGCTCCTTCTCAGTTATCCACTCTGTATGTGATATTTACAGAAAAAAGAAAAGGTTGATGCTTTTTCATCATTGTCTTGTCAGTTAGACAGTTCTGAGAGACAACTACCTGTTGCTTTGTGTCTTAATACTGTAACTGTTGACAAATGATAAGAGAGAGGACAGTTGACCTTTAATGTCCTGAAACACTTTGTTAGTGAACCATGGTTACTAAAGTGATACTGAAGTAGAAGTACTGTGCAAAAACAAAATGAAGCAGTAGGTTACTTACAATCTGGAGTTTAATGGTCTTTCCATCTAGTTCTATGGTTCGTATTTTGAAGTCCACACCAATAGTGCTAATGTAACTTTCTGTGTATGTGTCATCCTGCAGGGAGAAGCAGTCAGAGTTAGATGGCTCACACATCCTGTTCACTTCCTGCTTCACTATGTGAACACACACACACTCGTACACACAATCACTACCAGTACTTGTGAGAAGTAGACATGGTGTTGGTACAGAGAAAGTTTCAGTGGTGTAGTAGAGCATGTTACACTTTAACTGATTGAGTACGCACACATCGTGGTCTGTTCACAGTTTCTTATTAACACAAACTAAGCAAGGATTGCTGGGGTACACTGTTGTCCAGTTGAAGACAGATTTCCACTGCCTGCCTGACTCGTTACGCACAAGAAAAAGAGTCAATAGAAATGTGGGTTTTTGGGGGGAAACTTACTGCAAATCGAAGCAGAAGGCAAGACTTTCCAACACCAGAGTCACCAATCAGGAGCAGCTTGAATAAATAGTCACTGTGAGGGAGGGATACAACAGCTTAGTTAAAAGATATCCAGAAACTGTTAACCAAGTGAGTATGTTACAGATTACCCATTTAACTAGATAAAGAGATGTCAGGGATGAGACAAGCTGGAAAACAATCTAACTCTCTGATTTAGTGTCACTTTCAATGAGATGTAAACAGGCTGATCAGCACAGTGTTATTGGATCACTTAGCAGTGTGGTTGAAAGGTCTACACTTTACGAGGAAACATCCAGAACAATGAACCCTGCTGAGCTCAGGCCCATTTCAGAGGGAAGGGCAGGAGGAGTAGAGAAGTTCTCTTTTTTGGCCACATGCTGTACCTCTTTACTTCAGTTCTGATTCATCTTTGCTGAGCTTATCTAACACCCAAACAGTTCAAACTATTGGATAGGAACACCACCTGGATTTTTATCCACAACAACCCAGGTCCACTTTGGGTTTTGAGGCTGGTTGAACTGAACACCACATGTGCACAGTAAGTATTAATACAGTGCTACACCGTTGTTTCAATATTAGGATTTAGGTGACTTGTTGACTAGTGTTTCTGAGAGCTGAGTCAGTGAGAGAACAGAGAGCGGTTACTTCCAGCAATCATGACTCTACAAAACTGAAACCAAACTGCTGCTCTTACCAGTTTAGTGAGATCGGGGGTGAAAGCTCAGTTTCTATTCTCAAAGAGCATTGTTGAGGCACGGTATGGTCCCACGGCCAAGATATTCTACTGTTACATTTTGATTATCGAGTCCAATGACCCACCTAAACAGTGTCATGCAACACGGCAGGTAGGTCCCCAAAAACACACTCACAACAATATCTGTGTGTAGCTACACAAACTTCAAACAGACTGCTTTGTCTGTCTAATATTTAGTTTGTGCACCCTGGTTCTGCCTCTATCTGTTCTTAATGATCATTCACACTCTGAAGACACCTAAAAAGAAACCAATCCAGGGGGGCAGTGCCCTGGTGATATAATCAATGCTAGATGTTTTTTCTATTTCAAGGACCTCCCCTGGATGTTAAGATGAAGGAGAAAGGACAGGGGGTCCAGAGTTGTAATAGTGGAGGGTGTGCTACCTCCTGGTTTGACAATCCTTGGACAGAAACATGATAGTATGTCTTATTTACCCACAGCTGAATGATTTAGTATAGTTACTGCTGATCACATCGCAGAGCTAATCGTCAGGAAGTTTGTTTTTTTAGTAAAAGCAGTATGTGATATTACCACTGATATTTGATAAGTAGGGGGAGAGAACCATTCATTCTCAGCTGACCTGGGCCTGGTGGTTGAAGTGTTATCTTTCCTCTCAGGACCATCTCAGTGTCCCTCCTTCCCTTTGTGATAACCTCCAGTCATTCCCTCTTCATTAAGCCTGTGACAGGACAATGGCTGAGCGCTAACTGCTCAACACACTGCCATGGTAACCGAAAACCACAGCTCGGAAATCTGCGCTTCCAACTTGCATAAGAGGGAACTTTGATACTTTATTCACGACGACATGTGTCACTGGCATCAAACCTACAGATTCTAATCACTGTCACTCGCCTAACTCCTGCCTACTCCCCACGGTGTGAGCCACAGGAAAGCTGTGAAACACAGCCATCCCAAGCAGGCCAATCTTCATTTTGACTGAGCCTTTTAACAGGAAGATCTTCAGCGTGGCCTGGGAGCATCTAGTCAAAGGAGGTGAATCATTAATATAAGATGTGACCGTTTGCCCTGAGGAATGGCGATCAAATGTCACTACACAGAGTAATGATAGGAGGAAAAGGGCCGTGTGTTTTGTACATGTCAGAGTAGCAGAATAAAAGTTTGTCAGCAAAGAAACAAACTTCATGTCACACAAAGAGTTTGGTCCAGCGCTGTGAATGACGAACCACAGAGAGACAGCTCCTGTGGCAGATTGCTTAACGCGGCTGTGGTGAAATCAAGGGCTTGTCCTGTGGCATGTGACCTACACATGACTGAGAGGCTGTTTCGCCACCACCAGGCATATGACTGAAAACTGAGTCATGCTCAATCCCAGGTAAAGCGTTAAAGCAATGACTTGGACGTAAATAACGAGCGCCTGTGTCAAAGTATCTACATGCTAACACTAGCCAGGGGAGAAGCAGCGTTAGCTTTTAACACAGACTGAATTTAGGGAGCCCTTGTTGTCAAGTCATACTGACTGGGTGGTATTCGTTTGAGTGGCTCCTTCGAGCGGATAACAGCGTTTCAGCTACAAGAAACCGACTGGTTAGTACACTAAGACATAGAGACTGGCGTCACGGCTAACAGTCCAAATTCAACAAGGCACCTTTGTCCTGTATTTACATCCGAACCGGACCCAGAGTCACCAGAGCTACAGCCGCTGGGCCAACAGCTGCTCCCAATGTTTACAAGGACATAATGAACATTGTGGTGTTGGATAAACACTTATATCGACTGATAGTTGGCGTTAAACACCTGAATTTCCACCAACATACCAGGAAAATGTCCACAGCATCTCAAGCTAGGAGGGCACTGAGGCTAACGTCAGCTGATGCTAGCCGCTAACTTAGCTCAACTGCTAATATGAAGTTGTTTATCAAAGCCAACTGACTTCTTAGCACAAAGCTAACCTGAGCCAGCCGGCCAAAAATAGAATACCGTGCTTTAAAAAAAGATACTCACTATTCGGGATTCATTGTTGACTCGCTGTGTGGGGTGTCCCGTCTCGTGAAACGTCTCTTTTCCGGTCAGGAGGTAAACGGCGCTGTGTAGTCGTGTAATCGGGAGCGTTGGCTAGCTAACACTGCTCCCAAAACCACGGCCGGCTACTTGTTCCTCGGTAAAAATCCAAAATGGCTGCAACTCCAAACAGGAAACCGCTAACATTAGCCAGGTCAGGAATGACAGGAATAGGTGGTTCGGTATTACGGATGCTTCGTCTTCTAAAACAGACTACGGAGTCGTCGTGCAGCCTGAGGCGAACAAACAGGGGATGTGTGTAGATGTGCTGCCAACCGGCCCCTTTCTCTGCTTCTTGCTGAGTGTGTCGATACCGCAACAGCGACCTGTCAAGCCCTGCGAGGGATTACGTCATTTAGTGAAACGTGGCACAGAGCAGTCATCCAGAGCTGCCGGTCAGGCTGCACAGCGCTCACTACTTCCGGTCGGACGCTTCACCGTAAAGCTCAAGCTGCGGATCTTCCACGACGAGGCTTTTATTCGCTAAACAGAAATATGATTTAAGGTTCCACCCGTGTTCTATGTGTCCAGCTTAACGTGTGTCAGTGAGCATCCACTTCCTCTGTGCACTTGGATCTGCTGCTGGCCACATCCCGGACTGACCTTTGACCCCTGATGGTATTTTCAGTGTCAGCAGAATAATCAGTGTAATTTATTCGTCACAAGCAGGTCCCATCACTTCAGAAATGTGAGTCCTGACCTCATCTGCAGCCATGAGTCAGGCTGTGTCATGAATAGTCTTAGAAAGTGGGCGTGGCCAGTGACTGAGGAGTACACCTGTCACTACCTGTCCACAGGTAGGATCAAATCATTCACGTCACTCAGTGTTTGAGTAAGCTATTAAGAGATTTCAGTAGGAATACACAGGCAGTTGGAGTGAAACAAGAGTGTCTGTCTGAGACGCTGACGCTCTTCCTTTAGTTCACAGAAAATATTCACATTTCAATTCAGAAAAAAAACTCAAAGGCTGATCCATCATTTCAAATCATTCTCTTCACAACCATCTAAAAGTACCATCAGTTTTTACCCCATCGGCCATGGCTACAGTTTGTACGTGGATGTGGTAAGTCCATTTCTCAACTGACACAATGTCAGTCAGAGTGTGTTGGGAAACACCTCACTCTGAGACAGAAATACAGTCAAGTAAGAAGATAGATCCAAGAGAAATATATTTGATTTTCAAATGAATTACTCTGTGTGTAAAGAAATATTAGAATTTCTCTTTGACTCACAGCCTGAGCATGAAAAAATCCTTTGATAAGGATTAAAGAGGACATGTTTTTAAAAATACAAATGAACAGAACAGAAAACAGTGACTTACATTTATGTTTAGAGGGGAGGAGACGCGAATGGGAGAAGAGAAATGGAGATGAGGGAACCAAGAGGGTAAGGGAGGAGAAAAAAGAAGGAAAGAGGAGAGAACAGTAGGAAACAACAGTAGAGGATAGAACAAAAGGAGCAGTACTCACATTGACACACGAAACTAACAAATGTTAGATTTTCATGATCTTTTCTACATTTAGTTTTACTGTGTGAGGTTAGACTGGAGCTCTTTTAATGACATCATCTCTTCTTCTTCTTCTGTAGTGGTTTAGTGGCAGAGAATTATTACTCTATGAACCAACTCCTAATAATCTTGTAACAGTAGAGGATGGAAACAAACATTCATTTGCATTTTTACAGCTGGTTGCATAGAAATGCAATGCAGACAAAGTCTCAGTCCTCCAGATAGTTTTTCTAACTATGAGCAGTTCAGTCAGTCAGTCTGTCCCCCTCTAACCAGTCCCCTCAGTCTGTCCCCCTCTAACCAGTCCCCTCAGTCTGTCCCACTCTAACCAGTCCCCAGTCTGTCCCCTCAGTCTGTCCCCCTCTAACCAGTCCCCTCAGTCTGTCTGTGACTGTCCGTCTCCCTGCAGCTGTCCACTCATCAGAGATCAGAGAAGTGGATGTGAAGCCCACATGTGGCACTGAATGGTGAACATGTAAACCACACAGAGCTCACACAATAATGATCCTTTTCCACAAAAATAACAAACACAGTTAGGAAGTGTTTCATTTAATTTGTAACTGACACACCAATAAGCTTGTAGTGAGCAACAATAAATACATTCAGTCAGTGATTCATTTTATGTCGTTATTTGGTCTTTCAATGATGAAGTGATGATTCAAAGACAAAACGTAGACTATAAGACTTTGAATAGTTACTTTTTGCCTCCTCACAGCTCCAGCTGGTGAGTCAGAGCTCCTGCTGCTGCTCTGTGGACTGGAAGTTCATTCAGGCTCACACATGTTGAAAAGGAAGAACAGCCATCTGTAAAAGAAAGCCATCCTAAAAGGCAAAGTGTGAGTGTAAACACAGCAAACTGTGAAGTGAATATCAAAGACAGGTACATTTAAAGTCTTTTCAGTTTGTCATTCCATTAGAAAAATCAGTTATTCATTTATCATTGATCAGAGCAGGGAAGTCTTAAAAATACGATGGTGATGATTAGTATGAGTAGAAAATAGTGCAAGAACAAATGAAATAGAACATTTCTGTCATCCTTCAGATAGAGTTTTAGGAGCACCGGGAGATGTGACCACCACAATGTAGACTTCCTGAATGTTTCCTTCATGAGACTTCAGAGTCTGGACATGTTCCTGTCCATTAAAATGATAAACAAACACAAACACCTGATCCTAATGTTACAAAAAATCAGTTGTGCTTCTTGTGCGGTGGAGCCGTGCTGGAATAAATTGAGAAAACAAATAAATCAAATGCTTGTACACAGACGCATCCTGCAGTCTATTCACGAAGTGGACCCCTGAACTCCCACAGGGCCCTGGTCCTCTTCTCTGCCCTGCTGGACTGCACTGGGCTGGGTCAGGCTGTCCATGGCAGAGAGGATGGAGGAGAAAAAGCGTTCAGTGTTGGTCTCCAGAACTCCAGACTGCCTCTCAATCAACAGCAGGGCGTCTCTTAAATCTGAAAACAAGGAGACAGGATGCAAAAAGACTCAAATGTGAGATGGTGAGATGAATGATGAGGTTTGTGTTTCTAATGCGGGGTATTACAGACTGACGTGGAGACGTGCTGTTGATGCACTGAAGGAGAAGCTGTCCGGTGTGTAGGACACAGGAGGTCAGGGGCTGATGGCTGCTCACTTCTCTCTGAAAACTCTGAAACAAAGGAGTTTCATCTTTACAGAACATGCATAAAATGAGGAATGATGCACTTTATAAAGGACATATTCCCCACAGAAATGAACGCCACCCTGAAGCACCAGGTAAACATTCAAATATGATATTTCACAAAGAAAAGGACCAATAAACCTTATTATGATGTAAAATACACCCATGAATTGAGTAGTGGTTATTCTGAACTGATGATATCATTTCAGACTGTTGTTCAAAGCCCCAAAAGTCTTGAAGCTGACTCCCTGATTGTCTTTTCTCGTGGTGGGTGTTAAATTCACTCTGGGGATGAAGCACGGAAAGTACCTGAAATTCAGAGAGCTGTTTGGAAGATTTGACAGTTGTGCACAGTCCCTCTTACTTGCTGGTTGACTGTTCATTTGTGAACTCTTGTGGACATTCATAACTGTCCCTGCTTAGTGCTTTAAAGTGCTTACAAATTCAGATGGTTATAACCACTTTAAACTCAGTTAACTAGCCTAAATTCATCGATTAGTCTACTGGGAGTTACCAATTTAGATAACAAAGACTTTCTCTGGTTCCACATTTCCTGCTTTTCTCTTTTTTATATAATCATTAGTGCATGGTCATCGGTATTCATGCTTTATATTCACATGTAAGACTCAAAGTGTTCAATATCACTCAAATTTGAAGTGTGAGGTTTTGGCTGCATGTGCCTGCAGTGTTGTCATACAACAGAAATAAATCCCTGTGTAGAGAAGAGAATTCACTTTAATCTGACTATACATAGATTACAATGTAATAAAACACAGTAAACCCTGAACTTAAAGTGAGCGACTGCATGTTCAAACAGACAGCACCGCTGACTTTTTTTACAACTAAAATTACATTAATTGTTATTACCCAACCCAAACTGAAGCACTATATTTTTTTTATCCATTTTCTGTAGACTTACATAGAGCACATGTGAGGAACAGTCTTTCTTTATGTCACCTTACATAAATGCTTTTCATTCATTTATTAACATTTCATTATTGTACTTAGTGTATTTGTTGTTGCATTTATTTGTTTGCCTAGTTGTTGTTAGGTCTATGTGTGTAATTTAATAGTTTAATAAATATTTCATTTGTAAAGACCTTGATTTTGTGGTTTTGTGTGTAAGGAGACTCTTCATTCATTTTTCCTGAGTTAAGAGTGGTGCCTGAGGCAAATTCAATTTAGGCTCAATTCAGTATTCAGCATTAATACCAATTATTTCTAGTAGCTAAAGTTGAAACTTTTATACAAATGTATCACCACTATCACATTTTAATCCCAGTCAAAACATCAACTGTTACACAAGTGTACGTCTGTCGTCTCCATTCATTCTTAAGAACAAAAGGGCCTTCGGCTCAGGCCTCACCTGATACTCAGCCAGAGACGACTTCACACTGTCTAAGTCCACAGTGGGTGCAGCCAGCTGCTCCATCTTTTCTGACATTGTATAGAGCTGCTGGATGAGCTGCTCCAGGTGTGAACAAAAGACCTAAGACACACACAGCATTCAAGGCTGACGTCACAAAATGCACAGAAAATAAAACCCTGCACAGTTTGAGCTTTCAGTCCAAACACTCTGAAATCACGGTGTCACACTGCACCTCAGACTGTGTCTCTACCTGGATGTGCTGCATCAGAGACTCACTCCTGTCCTGGTCCTTCTGGCTGCTCCTCGGACCAGGCAGGGTGAGGCCACACAGCTGCTCCACCAAGGCCTCCACCTCTCTGAGACCGGACCCACTCATTCCTCCTCCAGCTGTCTCCACCCAGGCTCCAGAACTCCTCACTGTGTCAGAGTCCCTGTGATCAGCTGCTGGTGGGCAGGAGAGGCAGTTTTTAAGGAGATGGAGAGTTTTTAAGATGTAAGGGTTCTGCACTGTCAGCACCACAAATTAAAGTCCATGTGACTCCACTGTGGTGGGCTGAAGGTAGAAACCTCAGAACGACTTCTCCAAACCTGACAACTCAATACAAAACCGTATGGAGAGATACCAGTGGAGAGGAGGTGAGAAAATATGACCTGAGTCGACCCTTTGAGAGCACACAGGCCAAATATCCAAACATCCATTTAATATCTCTACAGTAAATACCTATTTGAGCAGCACTCCTCTCCTCTCTGCACGTCTCATCCTTTCCTTCATGGCGCTCCGACTCTTTGACTTCAGCCTCCTCTTTCTCAGGCAGGGTGATGGAGGAGGGGACGGAGGTGGTGCCTGGTCCCAGAGACTCCCAGCTGACTGTGACAGGTCGGCTCAGCTGGGCCGTCACCTCTCTCACCTGTACAAAGGGACAAAATACTGTTTTAAAACTCTGCCTCACTATAACCAGTTCACTGTTCTGTGAACATCAACAGAGAAAGCTGCTGCCTGCAGAAGAAGGCACAGAACTCTCCACTCTCCTCTCTACTAAATCATTTATCTTACATTTACTGGTTGTACTTTTGTAAGTAATATTGGACAATGATAACATATGGCTGCATGTCTCTCATCAGGACAGGGGAATGGTCAACCCACAGCTTTGTGGGCTTCTCCTGCCCTCTGCTGCCTGGCTGCTCCAAGTTTTCAAATGAAAACATCAAGAGAAAGGTGGAGGGGACAAATATCAGCAACTACCCTGATTACATATATGAGCAAGAGTGCCTCCATCTATGTCTCCATCTCAACATGGGAGAAAACACACAGGTAAACATGGACTGATTAAACACCGGTTACTGTCCAATCACGTGGATGTTCTCTGTCAAGCATTGTGTTGGTGTTGGGCATCCAGGTGTCAGATAATAAACCTGGACGACCTACTCACCTCACTTTCCAACAGGATAACAAGGACTGCAGCTCCTTTTAACCAGGAGGACATTAAATCAAGGACAAACAGGAAACAGCTACTTTTGAAGTGTCTGCAGGTGAATTTTCAGACCAAGATGAATTTTAACTTTTAATTTAAAACTGAATAAAAGCCTGTGTGTGTTTCCAGCACTGACCTGTCTGGACAGCAGCTGCAGCTCCTCTATCTGCTCTGGGAGACGCCAGAACTCTTCATCCAGATCTCCACAGACACACCTGGACTGTGGAAGGACACTGGTGGAGCGGATAAAAGCACTGGAGGTGGAGGAGGACAGCGCATGGTGCTGATGATGGTGACCATCACTTTTGTAACAATTCATTCCATGTCTGTTCTTATTGTAGTCCAGACTGTCCAAAGGCAAATCCACAGGGTCAGTGTGGGGGGGAGGAGTACTGGAGGGGAGACCATATGAGGATCTGGTGAACCCCTGCAGGTCAGGTGACATATGGCCCACACTGAGCCTGCTCCTGTCTCTGGTCTGCCCTGCACCACTTACAGCATTGCCCAACCCTGACAGGCTGGTGGAACTGCAAAGGCGGTCCAGTTCAATCCCAGAGTCCTGCAGGTTGGGGTCTGTTTGGCAGAGAGAGTCTCCCTGCAGCTCAAGGCTGTCCCACCCACCGACCACCTGTCCAGCTGTCAGGGGGTAGGTGTAGTCCAGCAGGGCCTGGTACTCCCTGTTTGGATCCCAGCCTGCGGACTGTCTGTCTGGAGATGGAGGCGAAGCTTTAGGGATGGCACAGGCCCAGTAGTTTGCCTGATAGAGAGACATTTGGGCTCCTTTTGAGTGTCCTCCGGAAGAGCATAGTTTGGTCTCACCAACACCCGTCTCCTCCATCTCCCCCAGCCTGAGCCGAGTGAGGCCTGGCCTGGAGAGTCCTGAGCGAGGGGTGTACGTAGGGTACATGACAGTGGAGTTCAGCCGTGGCCTAAGAGGAAGATTTAGTCTCTGGACCTCCAGGATGGAGCTGGAGATGCTCCGCTGATCAGATCTGCTGCCAGAGAAAGGTGATTCAAAACTGTGCTCTTCATGGGACAGCCTGGCCCTGAGCTCGGAGACACCCAGGGGTGAGCCGAGGTCTTCTCTGTAGACCGAGGGAGGGGAGATGTCGCTCTGAGAGAGGCTGAAGCTCTCTGGGGTCAGCTCCTCTCTGGTCCTGCTCAGGTTTGTATCAGTGTGTTGCTTTTCTTCTCTTCTGCTAACATCCAACTGTTTGTCCTAAAAGGCAGGAAACTGATTTAATAATTAAATTAAGAATACTGTAACATGTCGGACTTACCTGACTTGTTATTCATAAATTCATTCTATCTTCAAAGATGGCAGCAGTGTTAGAGGGAGAGCTGCAGTGCTGGTATATGTAGCACTACAATGCTTATTGTGGTTTTTTAAGTAAGTACTTACGTATTTTTATCTTAAGTACTTTTCCCACCTCAGAATTATTGATACAATAGTGTGTGTCCTTCAGCTACACTGGTGTAACATGATACACACATTTAATATCTCGTGTGTGTCGAAACTTCTGCAGCTGGAGCCTTTACATTCAGCTCAGGGTACTAACTTCAGACCTGACTAGTGCTGGAAGTGTTGTAAAAATATTATTTGGTCTGATGTGACATGAGACCAACATGCAGTATTACATCACATAACAATAAAAGCACACATCACATCGGAAACAGTTGATAGAATTCATTAACTTGCAGGATTGTATCTTTCATTGTCCTCCTCACCTTCTCTGTGTGCTTCTGTGGATGTGTCTTCTTTAAGATGGATGTATGCTGTTCTGTGGAGAACAGAGGCTTTCTGGTTACATACTGTCTGTCTGTCAGATACCTGGAGGTGGGTGCCATAGTAACACTTTTGTGTAGTCCTCCTCTCCCCCTTTCGTGGTCTGTTGTAGTCAAACTGGGGCATCTCCTATTGTGTTTAAACTCTGGGAGATGTGTCTTCCTTTGAGGGCTCCATCCCTTGGCTTCCATTGGACAGAGGGAATTTTGGAAGATCTTGTCAACTAAAGGAACAAAACAATTGAGTAACTTCAATGTTGTAAAAAAAAAAATTACTGAAACCAATGTTTTTGTCCGGTGTCTTCTCAACAAAACAGGCACGCAGGATCAGTGTAATGACACAATGACAATGTAAAAGAAACCTATGAACATTTTTGATGATCTAATTCCTCTTAAATCATTAGAATAATCATAATGTATGCAACAATCATGAAATCAGAAGAGTATTCATTCTTTCCGTGGCCACTTGGAGGTAGCAGGCAACACACTGATAACTCACCATCTGACATATCATCACTTTAATCTAAAGACTAGATCTTCACAGGCCTAAAGCTAAGACCTTAAAGTCTGGCCCATAACTGCGTCTTTACACCGTCAACCAGCTAAATGCCACTGTCACAGCAAAACCAGACCACGAGACCCAAAGTTGTTAGTGCTGAAACAATTACATGGCAACAAGTCTGGTGAACCGTTAATGGACCCAAAAAATAAACCTGCTGTAGAAATACGACTATGAGCTAAAAAAGGATAAAAAGTAGAGCTACACGTATAAATGGTCAGGCCGATGTATGAGCCAATATCATCTCATTGCAGAATTGTTATTAATGGTGAGTAAACCAGGTCAGGATATGTTAGTAGCACTGAATGTCAGTAAATGCTAAACAAGGTTTGAGGTTGCCTGGAAACCATGACTCCATTAGAGAGTTTTTTTTAACCAGGCAGCAGTGACAGGTTGGTGTGTATACGTACACATGCACACATACAGCTGAGTATGTTTATTGGCTGAGAAAAAAAAAAGATTTATATTAATATTGTTTGTTCATGGTATAGGCTCATATATATCACTGTGTAGCTTTAAAAAGACTTTAAAACCTAAGGGACATTCAGGAATACACACGAGAGCAGATCCTAGCTTTAAATCGGTCGTTACAACAATAAACATTTGTTCAAGATAAACACACATGTCTCAGAGGCGCACACACACTTCCAGTTGCTTAGTGAGTGGAATGGCTCGACCTATTGTTGTGGGATCACCAGGCAGCAGGTCTGATAAGCATCCACTTGGGTTCAGGCAGCGTAATGATATGCTCGCTCCTCACCTGACCAATCTCATTAAGACTGCATGCTCAGACCTGCCTGTGCTCACCAGACCAGAGGAAGAGTACTGTCCGTTCAGCAGCGTGGTCAGAGCTGTGGACACGTCGCATCAGAGTTCAAGCTATTAAACCTGCATGTTCTCCTCACTATGCTCATGTAGATTATACAACCGGAGAAGCTGGAGGAAAGTGACAGAATTTGACTTTGTCCTTAAATATTCATGGATTCCATTCATC
>JAOXYL010000039.1:736065-746368 GCA_028564955.1 Terapon puta | reverse complement strand
TATTGGGCTTGCTCCGGGACCAGGGTAACTAATTTCGTTTCTATCCCATGTTTAACATGTGTGTGAAATGACAATAAGGAATCCTTGAATACAAGGAGACAAAAATAAAGTAATTTAAAAACAACATAATGAATTCAAGCTGGAAATGTGAAGATGGACAATACCAAAAATCAGCATGGACATTTTAACTGATGGTAGCTGACCTCAACTATGCCTTACTTTAAATTCTAGCAATACTGAATGCATGTACTTCTTAACCTTTTTTATCATGGGTGGATGGATTTAGAGCAATTTGGGAAGCCATGCCCTGTTGGTATCAAAGTCACAAATATCTGAAAAGAAAAACGCTCTGATTTTTTTAAAAGTGAATTACCGATATCATTATGTGGAAATAAAAAAAAAACACACTTGTCCCATGAAATCATGAAACTGAGAACATAGGCATTTGAAAATTTTGAAAAGACAGTGGTTAAAAGTGCAAATCCTGGTTAACACGTAAACATGAGGACAGAATTTAACAGGGCATTTGTTAAGTGGAACAACTCCGACTGCAGACCGGGTCTCTGTGAGCAGGCTCATAGAACTGGTTTAAATGGGTTTTTTTCTACTTTTATGGCATAAAGAATTCCCTGTGTAAGCATCTCAGGCTAGATGAATCTGTTGAAATAACTTCTGATGTAGCAAGTCTAGTAAGTACTTAGTACACTACTTAGTATCATTAATTAAGTAAGTAAGTAAGAATAAGACAAATTTACAACTTCTATGTCACCTCAATTTAATAAAAAAAACAATGCCATTATAATGAGACGTTGAATTTTGTGTCTTTGGAGCTATGACTTTCCATTAAAATCAGAGATCATTTTTATTTTAGTTTTTTTTTTTCCATTAAAAGGCACAAAATGTTGCATTACCAATGAACAAACTAAAAATGCTAGGCATGTTTGAGGCAAACGTGTTTTGTGAACTTGGGCTATATAAATAAAGTTTGATTTGATTTGAATAACAAAGCAGATATAGTTGTTCCACGAAGTGCAGCTCTTATGGCAACATTATAACATTTAATAGCTAGATAGGGTTGACTAGTTGTAATTATATTATGACGAGTAAGAATTTTCATTAAAGACATTTATAATTGCATTCTGACTAGTCAAAAGTACAATTGGAGATATTCAGTTTTGACTAGTCAAAACAGAATTGCGGATATAAATAACGTCAGACATAAACCGACACAAGACTCGTCACACATCCTACATAACAAATATAGATATCTATAATTCAGTTTTGACAAGCCAGAATGAAAGTTAAAGATATCTCAAAACACAATTATGACTAGTCATTGTTGTGCAAGATGTTGCTCATGCGAGGCATCCCATTCGCTGCTCATTATCATGGCAAGCTTTCCATTGGATATTTACTCCTGTAGTGCCCAGGCTGTGGCGTTAAAACCCTGTCAAAAACCCAAGTTTCAGCTTCCTGCTGCTCCAACATGGCAAGAAACAATATGGTTTATACTGGAAGCTGTATCAGAATCCAGTTTACAGTGATTGTAACCACTGTTACAGATATCTGCAGTCATTTTGCCGAGTCAAAACTCCAATACCAAATATCTGCAATTACATTCTGACTAGGTAGATTAAAGGTAAAATATATTTCCAATTTGAGATATCTCTAATTAAAATCCCTAACAAGATATCCACAACCCAGTTCAAGGTATCTACATCTGAATTACGACCATAATCCCACTTATAGATATCTATAACATCATTTTGAGAAGTGAATTCCAAAACAAGATATCTACTGTTATTCTGGCTAGGTAAAACTCAGTTTAAGATATCTTGAAAAACTAATGTAGATATCTTGAATTGAGGGCATTTGGAGATATCTTTAACTGGAATTAGGGACATCCATAATTCAGATGTAGATATCTGAGATATGTGGGTTGTGGACATCTGCACATTAATTATGACTCTGTAAAGACAAACGCCACAGACATGAATGGGAAAAGTGATGAATGATTTTGTGGATATCTGAAATTATTTTTTTTTAATGGGAAAAACTGAATTACAGATATCTGCGATACATATCCAGCCCAGCTATTAAATGTTAAAACGTCCTGTCATAAAGCTGAGCCACACTCAGGAGGAACTACTGAGCGTCATCCCGAAGCGTCTTCAAACGCGCCTACGTCACTACGAAGCGTCCTCGTCATCAGCTGTCAGTGTGTAGCTGGAATGGCTTCCTGTTTCCTCTGTCCTGATGAAAGATGGCACATTATCTACTTTGTTTAACACCCGTTTTTACGAGCGACGCGCCGCGCAGACCCGGACGCTCAGCATGCTGTTACCGCAGCTCCCGGAGGATGTCCTCTACCACGTCCTGTCTTATTTGGACCACAAGTCTCTCTGTCGCCTCTCACAAGTTTGTAAGAGTGTTTACCTCTTTGTAAGCCGGGACTGTGTGTGGAGGAGGACTGCCAAAGAGTTTTTAAACGCTGGAATAACTCGGAACGGGACCGACATGTAAGATAAAAGTCGCACACTGATGAGACACTGCTGTGTACTGTTAGCTTAGCATTAGCTTGAACTGTGGGAGCTGTAGTCTGTTTACGTCCGTGTGTGTGAGGAGACACACCTACGGCCGCACCGGCTCACACCTGTTATCAGCCCCTGTTTGGTGGTGGCAGCAGCAAATATCGCTCATGACTTCATAAACAGATTTGAACCACAGGAGCGTTTTGGAAACCTGTCCTGAAGGCCACACCCTGAGCAGGGCGCCCCAGTAAAACCACAGCTGCCTGTCCCCCATAAGCACAGTCCTCTCTGCTGGGATACCACGTGATCACAGATGAGATAGCACACCTGTGTAAGATTGTGTAAAATATTGAAGTCTCAAAGCTGTCTTAAGACTCCAGCACAAAGATTCATTTAATTGTCATTTTATCACATAAAGCTGTACAAAGGGGGATTTTAGCTGTTGTCCCTTTTGTGCACACACAAAGTGACAAAAACAACAACGACAGAGACCAAACAGGCTCATCTATTAACAGCTGTTACAGGGTTTGTAATCACCTGATTCAGAGTCATCCTGTCCAAACCACACACAAACCACACCATGCCACTTTGTACTTTTTCCACTTGCTCCTCTATAAACCTAAAAAGAACTATAGTCCATAGTCTACAGTTTTTTTTTAGGTGGTGACATGAAAGTGTCTTTGTGACGCTGACAACCAGGAACCTGAAACTCACCTGTTCCACCTCTGATTCACTGATGGAGACGTTGTCCTTCACTGTTTCTCTAAAATCAATAATTTGCTTCTTGATTTGGGAGATGCCGAGCATAAGGCTGTTTTCTGTGCACCACTCAGTGAGATTATCCAGATGCCAGGTGACGGTGGTGTTGTCTGCAAACTAATCAGTAATTACAAAGGGTTCCTGCTTCTTGTCAGTCCAAATGAATATCAGCTGGTTCAGTCAAAATCTTCATTGAAAAGGCCCAAGGAAGCTTGTTTGTGTGGAAGAATGGGCCAAAATCACACCTGAGCAATGCACTGGACTGGTTTGTCCATAGAGACGCCTTGAAGCTGTCATTACAAAGGCTTTAGTAAGCAGTATTAAATCAATTTCAGTAAGTGTGTTCAATATTTTTTTCCCTGTGTCATTCCATTTTGTTATGCATAACTTAATTTCTGAACTTATTTGTTTTGGTTTCTTTGCATATATTTTTGCATATGGATTACTTAAATTGTTACCAACATCTGGGGAAAGTTTCATGTCAACATTACCATCAGATATATATTTACTAAGAAAAATCTGAATCAGATTTATTGGCCAGGTATGTGTGCACATACAAGGAATTTGACTTTTACAGAACCCTCTCGTGCTTCAGGGCAAAGAATAGAATGAAAAATAAACAGATGACATAACTTAAACATAACAACATAGTATAAACATGATAGACATAACATAAAGATACACATGGTGATGTGTTCAGTTCTTATTTAAGCGCTGTATATGCGTACCTCCGCACAGGAAGCTCCACAGTAGCAAGGGAGCCAGGTGTGTTTGAGGTCTGCCCTGAGATGCTAAAAGCTCTGGATTGTTGGGCCATCTTGACTCGCATACCTGTTCAGTGTTGCACAGAGACCAGGACAGTGCCTGTGGTGATTAATTTTTTAAAAGGGGTATCATACTGATCAGCCTCTAGGAGAACATTGTCTGTGAAGTGGTCAGGGTGAGAGTCAGCACCTCCAGGTCTGTAGCGTGTTTGCTCCTTGTCAGTGGACAATTTGTGAATGATTATGTATCAACATCTACTATCTGCTATCAGAAGTTGTTATAAACTGGAATTATTATTACGAATTCCAACCAGCTCATATATAGCGAAGGAAATATCCTTCTACTTAATGTATGGATATGGCTGACTGGCATCCCAGTGTCATCCCTCAGTCCTTTCCTCTGGTGGCTGAGTCAGACCCACACCGGTTACTCACAGATACAGGTGATAGAGTAATGGCAGTTGTCGCCCCTGCTGAGAGTGTAAGGCTGACACATCCTGTAGATCCTTGCAGTGAGACAGCTTCAAGCTGCTTCATCCTGCTATCTGTCCTCCCCCTCTGGCATGGGTTGCTCACCACATGTGCATGCATATGCTGTTCTTCTGGATGAGTGTCCTGCACACAGGCCCTGATACCTCAGACATTAATATCAGTGCCATAACAGCTTCTGCCTCACATGTACTCATCTTTCTATTTTACATCATCATCTATGTTTTATGTTGGCCAATTTGGGCAAATGCACAGTGACACATGCAAATAGATGGAAAGCAAAACAATCCACATCAATTTAACAACACATGAGCAGCATTTAGAAACCACACTGCAAATACACAAACAGACTGAAGACAGACAACAGACAGAAAAAAAATAGCATTTCCTGTTTTGGTCATTCCCCCCCAGCCATTGCATTGATTTTATTAGAGGCACGTCATGAAGCACAAAAATAGCCAGCATTTTCTTAAAAATAAACGGAACAAAATGTTGTGACATAATTTCATCACAGATCATCTCAAGTTTATGATTCATAATGTGCATCTAAATCTCTGATTCTAACAAAATTGCAACAAAAACGATTGATCTAACCATTGTTAAAGTTAAAGTTAAAGAGTGTGGAGATAATGAGGTTTGTTGGAGTGTCAATGCAGAATATCATGTTTTCATACCAAAACCGCTTACTCTCATTTCAAATTGCCATTCTGTTTTTTTTTTTTATTGAAGTAAAACAAATATTTTTTTAAAAAGAAAAAAAAAGACTTAGTCAGCATATTTTGTATTTGATTTCCCTGGTGCTAGTTGTGTTGTGTGTGTTGTGTCTTACAACTCACCGCAAATTATACCAACATCTCAGTATCCTGAGTATTGGGGAAAAAATGTTACTGGATTTTTTTGTTTGTTTTGTTTTCTCTAAAATGTTCTGAACACCACAAATGAAATTTGCCTACCACTGTATTCCACTGTATTGAAGACTCAAAAAGAGATATGACAAATGAAAGAAAAAACATCATAAAGTGTCCTAGTAAGGTTTTGGCCACCACATGCCTCCAGAACAGCTACACTTGGACTTGTCATTGGTTCTCCAAGTCTCTGAACTCTTCTGGGGGGATGAAGACCACTCTTCAAAAGATAGTCATTCATGCTGTAAAATTCCCATAGCCGGGAAGGCCACATCATATGATTCACATTATTTTCATCAAAAAGGTTAGCAGTCAGAACAACTTTGGATACAATCCCAATTACCCTTCTATCTCAGTGGACAAGAGGACCCAAACCATGCTGACAATGAATCATCTTTCAAAGTCACTTTTGCTCTTGTAATTTTGTTACAAAATCAAAATCAATTTAATCTGCTCGGGACTTTCATGCACGCACATAGCATGATGGGATTTTATGTGCTTATGTGACCAGACAGTGCATCTGCATTCTGCATGTTTCTCTGCTCATGTATTCAGGTTTTTCCTTTAATTTGTTACCCCTCTGTGTCACTAAGCTGAGACAAATAAAGGCAAAAGAGCCTGATACCACTAGGGGGAAGTGAGAAAATATGAAATGAAGTATGTAATTTGGGAAACTCTTAAACAATCTTCCATGTGTTTTACTACTTCATACAGTTGATAGAAAGAAGCTTATTGCAGTCACTGGAATATAGTCATGCAAAATTCTAAAGGTTTATTAGCACCACCAAATTACATCACATATTGATGCTGTACTATATTTTCCCATGTGGAAATACCTGAAGAAATCTTTTTTTTTCATTTCATTTTCACATGTTTGAATACTGAATCTACGTTTAAACTGATATAATGGCTCCAATAAGCTTTTCATTCGTCATTACTATAAGTGTAACGTTCAGCCTTCAACATAACATATTAATGTTATTCTTTCACTTCCACTGTCATTGCAGATATCCTCACATCCCACTGAAGGAGAGAGTGAGGATAGCTCAAAACTGGTATCATGGGGCCTGCAAACGGACGATTCCTCTCAAATGGAAAGTAAAGTAAGTTATTTGCTTATACAGTTCTTACCATAGCTGGGATAGGCTGCAGCACCCTGCGACCCTGCTTGGCAGGAACAAGCAGGTATAGATGAATGAGTGAGTGAATGAGTTCTCACAAAGTGAAGTATGTATAACATTCAGAGCTTATATACTCCACATGATGTGAAACTGTGTGTTGAGTTTTATAGTAGGACAAAAAGATATATTATTCATTACACATAGACACTTCTGCATATTTTGTTCTATCATGGTGGTGTTTGATTTTTTTTAACTATACACCTTGTCTTCAGACTGTTGCCATGGTTGCAGCTGGATGGGGACACACTGTTTCTGTCTCAGGCTGCTGATATTGGAGCATACCATCTGCGCCAAGACTCTAGAAGGTTCCACCGTAACCCATTTGAAATCTACTCCGGCCACAGGGGTGATGTCTGCCGCTTTGTTCTGACTGATTCTCACCTGATCAGTGGTGGAAGGTAACTCAGGCACATTTGTTCACTTGTGACTTTATTTATTTGTATCTTCATATTAAGAAGTGTTTTACATCTGTAATTATTTAGTATAAATCTAACCTAAAGATATTCTAATAAAGCTTTTACATTTGCTATTACACACCTATAGACATACTTGATTTTAGGCACATGAGGTTCATAGGCTATCTGGTCATTTACAACCTGAAGACAGAGTTTTGTTTGAAAAAGAAAGTGTACAGTGTTTTGTCCAAATATGTCTGAAGGTAAACATGCTCTTCACTACTTTATCGTTGTTCAAAACAGCAATGGTAAGATTTGTCCTGTCAAGGGGTGAAATGCGGTGAATTGTTCAGACAAGGATAATGGCCACACTTGTAGACTATACTGTGGTACAAGAATGAGGAGTGAAAAAGAGCCATTGAGACCAACAACGTCACACTCAACTGTATAACTGCTGAGTGAACATGTATGTCAGATTGTCTATCTGAAAGTTGATCCAGCCTCTGCAACAGGCAGAAATGTATGCAGTGATTTAGACAAAACATATTTGCAGTGATGTCTTTGTTATCTGTATATAAATGAAAAGTAGAATATAAGGGAGATCTCCAGAAGTATCATAAACATTACCTGCCAGTCACAGTTCTTGGGTTCCTCATGTGGTATCTCCACTGTAGCCTCAAGATCTTTACATTTGTCAGCTAAGTCTACCTCTTGTTGGACCTCTCAGGGCCTTGTTCAGAATGCAGCTCCTGTATTCATTTCAGGGAAACTATACAATGTGCCTCACAGAGGGATCAGTTAAGATCCAAAGCTAGTCTTAATAATAACTCTCCACTTCTGTATCAGTGATGGCAAGATCCTGGTCCACAGCAGGAGGACTGCGATGTCCACAGAGTTATCAGGTCATAACCAGGAAGTTAACTGCTTGGACTCTAAAGATGGGCTCATCATCAGTGGATCCAGAGACCAAACAGCCCGGGTCAGAACACCTCTTCAAATCTGATTTTGTTTACCATTCCTGTTTGTTTCACAAAGGACAAGACTTAAGAATATGAATGTCATTGCTTTGAAACATTTATAATTCTTCAGAACAAGGAAACATTACATAACACACTTTTTAAAAAATGTGTTCTGATGCTTTTATTTTTTAGATTTGGACTTTGACTTCCAGCTGTCCCAGAGACACAATTCCCTTGTATGACAGAGTGTGGTCTGTTGCCATCAGTCCTACACTGAGGTAAGAACTTTCTGATAATCACTCACAAGAGTTTGGCTAACAGCTGCCATAGAGAGGTGCTCAAATGTGGCTGTGATTAGTCACTTAGGTCAGTACAGATTCATTGGAAGAATATGAGTTGAGGTGGTCAGCTCTGTAGTGGAGCAGACAGAGAGGCAGAATGCTCCTCTTTTTTCCCCTTATCTCTGTCTATGATGTTATTGAACCTGCCCAATGTCAGTATGCTCATGGTCCAAAAGGTCTATAATATCTTTTAGCTACCTTTACTTCAGTGTAGGCCTTGTTATGTTAAACATGCGTCCATATGGTGCCATTATAACGGGGGGCATGAGGCTACTGTGGACACTATTTCTGATGTCTGCATGTGGGTTACATACTTAACTACCAGCCAATTACCTATTTCTGTACGACATGAAAGCTCCTGTCTGGCATCATAGTAGCAAAGATGCACATGACCTAATAAATGAGCAGGGCCCAGGAATTGGTAGCAATACCGGGGGAAGTGAGTACTAGCTATTAGCTGATAGAATGGTCACCCAAGACTACAAGACCAGGCAGACCAACCTGTACACCACCTGGATTGACTAGAAGAAAACCTATGACTCAGTGTCACACAGATGGATACTGAAAAGCTTGGAAGGGTACGACACCAACAGGGCACTATCAACTCAAAGCCAGTTGCACCATCAGCTACCATCATGTGCAGCATATACCGAGATACTATGCCCTCTGCTCTTTGGCCTAGGCCTGAACCCCCTCAGCCAGGTCTTCTCAAAGACTGGCTACAATTGCCAGTTCCAAAGTGAAGCCACTCCTCTACATGGATGGCATTGAGCCATATGCCATGAATGAGTGAGACATCAACTCACTAATCCTCATCACCAAAATGTACAGCAACAACCTTTAACTGTTATTTGGACTAGATAAGTGTGGTTGGGTGGTATCAAAGCAAGGGAGCATGATAAGAGCTGATGGGATTGAACTACCAGAGGTCAGCATTGCAGATGCTAAGGACAGCTATTAATATCTGGAAATCCGGCAGTCAAATGGGAATTATGAGGAGGTTGCAAGGATGTCAGCCACAGCCAGATACCTATACAGAGTAAGGCAGGTCCAGAAAAGTCAGCTGAATGGAAGAAACAAGTCATCAATACGTTTGCCCTGCCAGTCATCAGAGGCAAAGGGTCGTATGATAAGCTAGCCAAAAAGGAAATAGAGGCCACTCAATGAGCTGGCAATGAGCTGCTAAGTGAGAAAGTACCTCAGCCAGAGGAAACCCAATAATGAACAAGTAGAGGATGAACCTTCATGGAGGGACAAGAGTCTACATGGCATACATCAACAACAGGTGGCAAATATCAAAGAATCCACCAGTGGCTGGCAAAGGCAGGATTAAAACATACCACCGAAGCATTAATCATTGCAACACAAGAGCAGGAAATTAGTACAAGATCAATATAGGCGGGGGGCTACTACACCAGACAAGACACCTGGTGCAGGCTAGTTCCGCAGATAATAGCAGGGTGTAAGATGCAGGCAGAAACGACGTACATGGGACGCCATAATCAAGTGGCTGGCATAGTGTACAGGAACATCTGTACTGAGTTTGGACTGGAAGTCCAGTGGTCAAAATGGAAGACATCTCCCAAAGTGGTTTTGATTGACCAAGCCAAGATCCTGTGGGACTTCCAGATCCAGACATCCTGTTGATCAACAAACAATAGAGAAAGGCAGTTGTGACAGATGTAGCAAGCCAGAGTGACATCAACATAAGAAAGACGGAACACGAGAAGCTGGAAAAGCACCAAGGACTGAAAGGAGCTAGAAAAGATTGTTTCTTACACACTCTGACTGGTGTTAACTATTCACTGTTCATGGAAAAATCTATTTAGTTAATAGATGTCATAAATAGTACCCTCTCTCATGAGATCTGTGTGCTTTGCTGCATGATATAGCACCTATGCTCATGTCATAATGTCCTCTACAATTAAAAAATATAAAAAAGTGACACATTTAAATATATATATATATATATATATATA
>JAOXYL010000039.1:705568-718414 GCA_028564955.1 Terapon puta | reverse complement strand
CACAGATGAGGGATCCCTCTCCCTGGGACGGACAGACGTGTGATAGATGACACATGTACAGAGAACATCATCATCAGTCATATAACAAATGTAATAATAACAAGAATAGTAATAATAATAATTCATCAAACATTCAAATCTTTAAGTCAGCGTTTAGCACTGACTTCATGTAGGACCTTATGTCATTTTTGAATTCTTAATTTCACGACTCCGTCCGTGATTCTGTTCTCACAGAAAATACACACAACAAGAACTTTTCAAGGGCAAGTCGTGTACTCAATAATATCCTTGATCATTACTTTTTAAAATGTGTATATGGGACCAAACATGTACAGTAGACCCTGATCAGTATTCCTCAAACACTTGTGAATTGTTAAAAATAAGCAGTCATTAAGTAAAAATACTTCTTCCCAAATTTATGTGTAATGTAATTTCAAATCAAAGCAATAAAGAAAATATAGGTGGGACTATTTTTCACAGAAATTGGCCTAAGAGTTTCTTATTTCTCTCTGCATCTCTCTCTTTTCTCCATCGTCAGTGTTCTCGTCCAGCCAACAGTGTTTGTCAGTAACTATCTGTGTGTAAAAGGGGGGTCCGCCCCCCTGTCCGTCAACCCTGTAGGAGGGCACTAAGCCCTGAGACTCAGGCCTGGCCCAACAGAAGCCCCCCTACCACCCGCTCCCCTGGTCACCACCCCACCCTCTACATAGCTTCTAACATCCAAACACACCCCGTCAGCCCACTCCCACAGCGCTCCTCCCCTCTCCTTTCACCGCTCCCCCACCTCTCCACATGCATTCACCGTGCATACCTAGGCTGCTAATTCCAACCTGCCACTCCAATCAAAGGATCACGACTGTTGTAGTTTTCCCCTCTTTTCTTCTGATGGGAAACAATATGTGGTGAATGGACCCTGGGACACGGGTGTGTGCATGCTGCTACGTGACAAGACTTTTTTACCTTATTTTAAATACTTATTGTTTTGTCATAATGAACATTTTCTTAAATAATATTATACAAACGTTTTGATCTACTTTCTATGTCTTTGAATCATTTTTGTTTTATTTTGTTTTGGTTTCTGATATAGTTCCCTGATTATGACTGATTGATACATTCTTTTATATTATTCGTCAAACAACATGATTACACTGTGTTTGCTCATATCATATATACTCACATACACGCACAATAAAAATATTGGTGGTAAAAAGTTGTGGTAAGAATACATTTATTCTGCTGTTGAGCCAAAAAAATATGAGTTTAAGTTGAGTCGTACTTCTCACTGTAGCGACTGCTGAAGGCGAAGTGACCGAGGAAGGTCCTTTATTCTTCCTATGATGTCACATATGATTCCACACCCCTCCCAGTTGATGCCACACCCCACACCCTCGTATAAAGTTAGATTTGAGACAAAAAAAGTCCTGAATCTGAAAATGAATCAGCAAATGAGAAAAATGGAACTTCAGATATCAATATCAATATATATATATGAAAGTGAGAATGAATTAGTTTGAACATATTGTCCAAGATCAAAACCTGAACTTTAAGTTTCAAATTCTACCTTTTTAATGAACTCTTGGCCCAGATTTGATTGTTATTGTAATTTTTACCTTTCATTGAATTGAATGCTTTTTGTTCTCACAAAAATGCTATCACTGTAACTAATTTATGGATGTATTGTCTTTCTGTGCACAGCTCCTTTGTGACTGGCACTGCATGCTGTGAGGACTTCTCCCCTCTTCGTATCTGGGATGTGGAACGGTAAGCCAAGACGCAGCATTACTGTACACACACACGACACATTCACCTCCTGTTGAACTGTTCAACCTTTGTACATACACACACACACACACTGAACAGCTTTCTGTAAGTGAACATGTGTTCACAGTTTAAAATATCACCACTTTAACAACACGTTTTTCTAAAGCTTCAACAGAGACAGTCGCTGTTCCCCTGTTCCACCTTTTCACCCAGCAACAAGGACTGTTCAACAAATGGAACTGAAACAGTGTAAACAGTGATGCAGCTGGAGTGTTGTAATCTGTGTGTCACACACCACACAAGAGGACATTACTTTGTCGTAAATGATCATTTATTTCTGTAGAATTCAGTCAGTTACCTTCAGCACTTGAAGTAATCAATGGAGCGACTGATTTGTCTGAATGAAACTGACCTGAACAGTTTAAGCTCGGTTCTCCGAAGACTGTTTGGACTTGAAGTTTAAATTTTGGCTGTTCGTTCACCTCTTCCTGGGCTGAGCATCGGCTTTTGAATGAAGCTAAAATGAGCTCACAAATCAGAGCAGACAGGAAGCGCACTGCTGGAGGTGGGCTCTTCACTTCATCCATGACAACGAGCCTTCTCGCCAAGTGGGATACATGACCAATAAAATCACATCTTTGAAAGTTGTGAAAAACATATCTGCTACTGACAGCTAAACACTAGAGCCCAGCAGCAGCAAAATGGATGTTCCTTCAGACTGTGAGAGAAACTGAGGTAGTGAAGACACCTCACCTTTTTCACCATGGTGACGTTTGCGGCCTGTGCCTGAATAATTCTGTGTTGACTGACTGTTTTCATATTGTCAGCTAGTTACAGCACCATCCAATCAGCCAACTAAGACTAAGAGTCAATATCCCAACATTTTTGTCTTTGACATGGATTAAAGATCTGCGCCCTTTCCTCTTTTCACAACCTATTTTTGTATGGATTCTCATGTTACATATGGAGTATATTAGCCAGAGCTTAGGCACCGGATTTGTTTGCTTGTGAAACTGTAAACTGTAGTTTCTGCTTTTTAAAATCAGAGAATTTCACATCATGCTGTTTTAAGCATGTTACACAAAATATCAACTGCTTGCCAAGTTAAAACACAACCCTCACCTCTGCTTTACATTATGAGAAACCTCTATGAAACCCTCTGTACTATAAATATGGACAAAAGCTGTCCTCTTCTATACTTAATTTTCCAGGGTTGTGTTCACACATTGCTTTGACGGTGTGAGTTTTCCATGTAAATAATGACGACAGCAATAGCGTGGCCCTTTATACAAAAAGCACTGGTCTGAAAACATCACGGGACAAACTAGTCTTGAGGAGAGAGCCGTTCAAAATGAGGGGCCTCTGAAAATTCCTGCTTCTGAATAGTGAGGCTTAAACCTGATACATCCCTGCCAAGGCTGCTGTAATTCCCAGCTTTACCTGGGCCAATTAAAACAGACGGACACGACACAACACCGGGCAGACACAAAAAGCTTCTTCCTGCTCCCAAATGGTGCAGAAATCTGAGGAGGGGAGAGGACAGGAGAGTGATGGGAGGGATGGGTGGGCAGGTTATTCTGGAAGCTGCAGGTGGTGAGGGGAGCTGACATGGTTAGATGGTGTAGCAGACCCACATAATGCCTGTGTCTGCAAAGTACAAGATATTTGTTTTTTGTCCTAACCTAACAGTCCACTGTGACATGGAGATGCATTTCTGTTCACAGAACCACAGGGAAATATTTTTAAAAGATTCCATGCTATTTTTATTATTTTATCAGTTAATACTTAGAGGTTTGCTAAACCGATTGGATCTGATTAAAATGAAAAGAGGAATCAAGTTCTGTACCATTGGATTGTTGTTTTGTGTACAGCTCAGGAGAATGGTCATGTTTAAGGGCCTACTGAAAGAAAGCCCAGTTAAATATTTTAAAAGTAAACCTCTTATTGCAGTTGTCTCAAATAACTTTTAAAAAAATATTTACCCTGGATCATCTTTTCCTAATAACGATAGATTCTTGCAAACCTAAATAATATGGAGCATTCCCGTAATATTTCCAACATGGCAAAGTGAATGTGATGAAACGCATTCTGAAGATGACTGCGGTAAATTATTATCTCTATTATTATCTTTTAGATAATAGACTTTCTTAAGGGCAACTATATCCAGCATGTTATCAATGTGTGCTTGGCCACCATCAGACATAACTCTCTAACGATCTCTAACACTAACGAGTCACATGACACCAGGGACAGGAAATGGCTGATTGGGCCCAATTTGGACATTTTCACTGAGGGGTGTACTCACTTTTGTTGCCAGCGGTTTAGACATGAATGGCTGTGTGTTGAGTTATTTTTTGGGGACAGCAAATTGACACTATTAAACAAGCTGTACACTGAGTACTTTACATTGAATCATATCTTCAGTGTTGTCCCATGAAAAGATATGATAGAATATTTCCAAAAATGGGAGGGGTGTGCGCATGTTTGAGAGATATTGTATAAGAGGAGGGAGGGAGTGTCCCTCACATTACAGATTCTTCACCTTTAAAGTCCAGCAGTGATGCTGTGTTCGAGAAGTGACACCTCCTTTGTCACATCCTTACACTGACAGATGTCAGAGCTGTTCTCTCCCTCTGTGAAGCAGACACTACATATACCAGCACTGCAGCTCTCTCTCTAACACTGCTGCCATCTTTGAACATAGAATGAATTTATGAATACCAAGACAGCATTTCTGTAGCAGACAGGTGAAATTTAAGACGTTTTAATCAAATCAGATCAAAGAAGGAATATTATTTTACACACCATGTTGATCATTAAAGATTCTGTGTCTGTAAAGGCCTGCCAGTAATCCATTACATGTTCAAGCCTGTCAGAATGAGTCTGAGTAGCAGTCCTGACATGGGTTTGGAAGTCTTTAATAACCTCTAAGCTCTGTGCATTGTTCTAACTTACTGTCACCACGAATATTGAGAATAACTGCTTTAATCTGCATTCACACTGCTCTCATATCCAAGAACTCCTCTCCTTATCTAATTATATTCAGAATTGTTTTTTTAAACCTTTTTAACCTTTTTTTAATTCCATCTTTACTGCTAAAAATATATTAATAGTCAAAATGTCTTAATGTATAATAACAACAACAATAATGATAATAATGATGATAATAATAATAATAATAATAATAATAATAATAATAATAATAATAATAATAATAATAATAATAATAATGTAATATATCATTTCTAAAATATTATAACATTATTCAGAATTTATTATCTGAAATATATATCTATATCTATATCTCCTTTCATTTGTAAAGAATCCCCAATATGATACAGTTCTGAATAATAATACACACACTTCCAGTAATACCAGGACCCACAGCATCAGCCCCTACACACCCTGAGGAAACACCCACCAGCATCAGCCTTAAACCCTGTGCATTAGCACGATATGTTCCTTTGAGCCAAAACATTAAAGAGACACTGTTACACCTGCAGCACAAAACACCGTCAGATCACAGAACAGAGACCACACGCTTCCAGAAAGGATTCCAGCAGTCACTTCCTGTCTGTGGAAAATAGTGGTGGTACTGAGGAATGTTGACAGGCTGAAGGACAGAGAAAAGTCTGTACTTTTTTAAATCAAAATTCCTCATTTTAATCAAATCTGGTCAAAGAAGATATTTTATTTTTTACATCATGTTTCACAAATTGTTGAAATTCTGAATGAAACTGTGCAATTTTCAAGAGCCACTTTAAACTTGAATGTCTCAGCACATGCTAATAGGTCTAATAAGTCTAATCAACAGCTGTCAAGTCGAGTTGAGTTATCTTCTCCTCAAATAGCTTAAACTGTCATGTAAGTTTATTTGTCATTGCTACAAATACATCTTTATACCAATCACATCAGTCACAGTTAGGGATGAGGTGATTAATCAGTTTTACATGAAAACGTGTTCTGAAAGCATAAAGGTCCAGCTACTGCAGGTGGAATGAAAACAGTGCACCAGCTTAAAATGCTGTGTGAGCTAACTTCCACATATTGTCCACATGTCCAGAAGACCCCCGAAGGGAAGTGTCCAGAAGACCCTGATCAGATGTCTCACTCGTGAACAAGACCCTGAGATACTTGAACTCCTCCACTCTTTTGCGACTGAGATCAGATTTGGAGGTGCTGACTCTCACCCTGACCATTAACACTCTGCAGCCACCATCCTCCCCCCAGCTGTGTCTCGACATCCCATCCATCGTTATAACAAATAGGATTGGTGACAAGGGGCAACCCTGGCAGAGACCAACACCCACTGAGAGTGTTTGACTGTGCTCTGTGGTGATCAGAAGACCTTCATTTGGCACAGATCAAATCACATGGTCAACACTAGGCATGCAGGGACTTAAAAATAATGTCTAACAAGCTCATGGTCAGATGGTTTTTACAGACATTTATCAACAGGACAGAGTTTTAGAATAACCCAAATTAAAAGGAGAGCCAAATGAGGCCTGTCTTGTTTTCAAAGTCATCATTGATCCTTCTACAGTTTTTAGTAACAATTATCCCCAAACATAGAAAATCACTGTTAGACAAACGTTCATCCACAGCTCAGCACAGACAAAGTTCAAAATCATCTTCTTCATCTGAGAGACTCTCCAACAACAACTGAGCATAAGAACCTGCCTCAAAAAGATACAGCACTGCAATGATAAATAAATTCATTTAACCAAAGATATATACTCCTAACATTTACAACTGGCAGTTATTGTCATCTTATCATCAGCATTTTTACTTTGAGTAGCAAGTTATTAAGCGAAACATTGAGTTAATATGGAACTAAATAGTAATAAATTAAATGTGTCACTTACAGTCAACAAATTAGTGGTGAGTTAAGAGTTGGGCTTTTAGTACAACCAGTATTAACCAGTGAAAACAAAACAAGAGCACAACACCATTTATAAATTCACCACAATATCTAAGAAATGTGGAGTAGAATAAGAATAAATGTTCTCAATTTCTTTCTTTCGTGTTTAATTATTTAAATTATATGTGTTATATACCCTTTACTATACATTGTAACATCTATCTGTCTGTCTGAAAAATTGCAATTAAATATTTTTTCTCCGCTATTTGAGTTCTTGGTGTAGCTTTCCATGACTACACACCAAGAGAATAACTGCTGGTTGAACGTCCATGGTAACACTTAAAAAGGCTCCCATTGAGTTCTTGTGGCTTTGATTTTAATTTCACTTAACACTTTTTCTTTTTCCTCCATTGCAATTAATTCTGTGTCTTTTTTTCACCTCAATGACACAAAGAGATCTTATGATCAGCCATATAGAGGGGGATCCCACACAAGTGGCACCATTGGAGCAGCACCCAACTTTTCACACTGTCTTCGCTCATGGCTAAACACAGAAGGGGAAAGAACATCAAAGAGAAAGGAGCCTGACCATCACTCCCAACTCCCAAGATTCCCCTCTGTTTCTTCAGAAAGGGAGCCCTCCTTTTTTTACAATCAAATGGCCGAGCAGGGATTCCTGACATTCCTGGAAGTGAAAAGAGCGAGTGAAACGTCTGCGTCAGAGTGGACGCTCTGTTATACAAATTGCAGCAGTATTGTCTTTGCAGTGTGCGCGTGTATGTGACATTTTGAAGGTGGTCATTGTTGATGGGAACCCGCAGCCCTCCTCTCCACTGTCTTTGCTAGGAAAGCTCACATTCCTGCCGCAGTTGTGCTGCAGCCGGCTCAGAGGGGTGTGCTAACTCGGGTGGACGTGCAGCAGGTTGCATGGCTCCCCTTTGTTTGTTTTAGCAAGTAAAAACCTCAGCAGGGCGTCTTTTCTCTACCTGTCTGATGGCTTTTGACGAGAGGGCCTGTTTCCCAGTGCGGCCCTAAGGCTCCTGCGTAGAGCTCAGACTTAACTTTACAAACGCCTCCAACCTCTTCTGTCACAAAAACACACACACATTGCTTTTCTTTAGCTGTCCCCACACTAAAGGATAATGCCCCTCGCTTCTTCTATTTTTTTCAACATTGTCAATTCATTAATGAACCCTTTCACAACATGTCTGTGTGTGGCCCCTAAAGCCAACCTGACTCCTGCAGTGAGACCAGACAGGCTGAAATCAGGACTTAGACCCTGCATGTCACACAGCCAGCAGCCCCTCATAACAATCACTAAGTCGGTGCCCCCTAGGGCCACCGGTCTCACAAAGTAACGGCCCCACTGCCGTTAAAACTGCAGCAAAGTCACTGCTCTCTAAAAACCCACAATTTCTCAATGAATTTTGAGATTAGGCAAAAAGGATTCTCATTAATTGGGGTTAGGGTGTTGGATCCCTTTACTTTTAGTGTTTCTGGAAATCATGCTTTAATTCCCCGAACATTGCCTCTATCAGTGTGATGTCTGACTTTGTTTCCAGTTGCTTTGTTCATTTAGGCATTTGACCTGTGGTTGTAAAATTTAGTGTACTTGACATTTGTGCTGATATGTAAATCACATTAGTAACACTCACTGAAGTGAGGGAGAAGATTGGGAAGATGGTAACATCTGCAACAAGTTATTTGCCAGTCAAACTCAAACTGCACACAACTATATCAGGTCCCAGAGGTCACTGTTGAAGCCTGATGAGGGAAGTTTACAGATGTAGACTCGCTCCTCACCAAAGAAGCAGCAGTGGTTCTCACCAGGTGGTTGTCAACTTTTAACCCTCCATATCCCATCAACTTGAGGCTAGACCTGTGCAGCTGGTCCATAATTCTCATCTGCAGTTCAACCAGCCAGAGTTGTCTTATAATCCCGCTCCAGTCACTTCCCCAGCACAGCTCACATCCAGCTCACGACTGGTGCTGGCTTACAAGTTAGGACATTAGTGCCCCTACCAGTTTAGAGGGCACTGAATTCCTCCTACCTTTAAACATCATTACGTCACAAACACTGTCTTTGATGAATATAAATTATATCAAAGATATCATATATCTAGATCTGTTCAGATGTGCATGAGCTGAACAGATTAAATAATAAAAAGTTTGCATGTTTACTTTCCTGGTGGATGGTTCAGCATTGCTGTGTCTTGGTCATGAAATTCTAGAGCCGAACTCAAAGCATCAGAGTTGAGAATGGCGCAGTTGCAGAGTTTAGAATATGACTTGAAGTATAGTGAGAACTGCTTCATCTGTTTATTTAGTTTCACATTTACATTAAAAATTTAATTACTTAATTAATTGAAAATAAAACCTTGATACATTTAAAAGTGACTGCTTTTTATATAAATTTATAATATTGTACATTATTACAAAAGCAGATAAACTGCATTAAGAACCTAATTTGAAGAATCTGTTTGTGCAGGTATGTGTGTGTGTGTGTGTGTTTACATGTGAACACACATAGACAAATAAACTCAACCAACACTAATGTCCCTGCCAATGTTTACCAATGTGAAAACCATCTACGCCCCTCCAGCCTCCAAGCCATTGGTCCAAATGGTTCTGACTCAGCTGGCTTTAGAGCCATCCCTATGACTCTTTTCAATCAGGCATGCTGGGGGCCAGACTAAGGTGTTCAACATCATGGACCCAGACAAGCAGTAGAAAGCGTGGTCAGATCAAAACACTGTACCGTGGCTCACTAACAGATACAGTCCTTTTGACAGATTACATGCTTATGCCTCCATCCTGTAATCACACACAGCCCATAAAAGCCAGTGACCTACCAATTTGACAATCCCTGCTGTTTTTGCACTGTGCACCAGCTCATTGCATGGTGCTATTACTGCCTTTAAGGTCTGTGCACAGATGTCAGGTCTATTTTATGGAGGCCCAGCTTTTATTTTTCAGAGCAGCATAAAATTGTAACCACCTTGCTGGAACTGCTTCAGAGGTAGCATTATGAATTGATGATCTCTTTTTAGTTATAATAGCGGTGCTGTGATGGAGACATCATTATTTAGTTATGAATGAACAGCCTTGTATCTCTTTGGCTTGAATGAGTTTCTTTTTGTGTGGCATGTGCTAAGCCCCTTTGGTTTTAGTGGTAAAGAGAAAATGAGGGGTCACTACCCCACACAGACACAAACTCAGCCTCATCACAGACTCCCCATTGGCCCTGGGCTTAGTCATGAGACCCTGGCAATGAGAAAGCTCTCACCCAATAAGGCGCCCTGTAGGGCAAGCCCTGGTCCAATAAGAAGGCCCCCTGGGGTAAGGCTGGGGGATTACCAACCCGAGCCTGCGGATTGAGCTCCAGGGCAAGGGAGGGGGGCACGAGTCGAAGCACAGGGCTGCTCTGTCGCCAAGGCCAGTCGCCTCCTTTAAATGGTTGCCATGGGACAGGTATCAAACATGCAAGAGTCGCACACAGTCACGGTCATGGAGGGTATTAAATGGCAACAAAGAGACAGTTATTCCGCAATAATTCGCCCTGCTGAGTGCAAGTTATTCTCCAATAATCAAGAGGCAAGGACCAAGTGGGACAGAGCTGTGATCACAAGAGCATGGTGCTTCATGGAGCTGGACTCACACACCCACACACACGTCACACCACATCAACACAGACACACAAGCTTTATTTATCACTTTCATGTACACACAATTTTTGTAGTCCCACAACTACAGCACTGTTCACTAACCCAGACTCTGACACACAGGCAGCACTTACTCCATGGACCACATGAAAGAAGTGGACATAGCTTCCAGGTCTGAAAAGTGAAGTAAATGCCAAAGTGCCTTAAACTTGAATTGTATTGTATTATATTGAATTCTTCAGTACAACATCATGTAAATGTATTAAATTAAGCTCCCGTCTAGAGTTGAGTAGAAGATAAAGCACAGTATGCTTTAGTGTGTTGCTGCCACAGCCACCTGTCCATCAGGATTATTCACTTCAGTTGTGCATTTTGTTTTAAATATTTCTTTTCCAGACAAAATTAGCATTTGAGTTAATGCCACTGTTAACATGAATGATGGATGCACCTTAACAACCAACAAGCTGACTGATGTTAATATTAGCTGGCGACTTGCTCCTACCCAGCTCCAACCTCTCATCCAAATCTGATCACTTTGAACTCCAGAGAAAACAAGACTGCGATGGCCAAAGTGCCAAACAGTCAAATATAGTAGTCTCTAAACCAGTGGCTGAAGTAAAGTCATTTTTTAAGAAGGAAAAGAAGAAGAAGACAGAAACATAGCTTGGAAAGACAGAAACAAACTGTAATAAAGGAACTAAAGAACTAACTATACAAGTTTTAATCATAATCATTTTGCTAAGTCAGTTGTTTCTTCTGAACACATACATTTTCTTCTCTTCATCACAGAATGGGATAACTTCTCTGTTTTCAAGTATTTGATTTGTGTCAAGGCTTCTGTGTTAGCTTTCACCCAGTGTATGACGGGATAAGGTCCAGCTGCCCGTGTGCCTAAGCAGAAGGAAACATATGAAGAGGACTCACATAGCAAATATGCAATACACTGTATACTGGGTGGAAATACACATTTGCATAAATGTTGCATAAATGTTTCCTGATTTGTGCTGCAGTTGCAGTACAAAATGAGAACAAGCCATGCCATAATTAGATGCATGTATGGTACAAAGTGATGTGAGCAGACTCCACTTTGTCTCCTTACTGAATATCATGTCATTCGCTCTGATAGTGAGCAGGAGTCACAGGGAGCAGCTGGAGCAGTTTCACTTGATGTGTTTCTGTGAATAGCCTTTCTTCAACTTTCTTCCAACAGTCTCTATGACCATCAGAAACTTCTCACAGAAAATACAAGTAACCCATGCTGAGTAAGCACAGGTCCAGCTGTCCCTTTGTGATGGAGATAAATATGAGGCACACATCAGCCCAGGTGTTTCCAGGCCACATAGCATAACCCCTTAATGTACAACTATATATGTACTCTGTCACCATAACAGGGCAATCCGTCATCAACCCAGTTATGTTCAGTATCACATTGAAGATATTTAAAAGTTGAGTCCTCAAAGCTCAGTGAACGCCGTTCTGCAAAGCTGACCTCCTCCATCTCTTTGTCCTCCACCAGGTCCGAGTGTATGTGCTGTCTGGGCTCACAGTTTCGCCGTGGGGCCGGTGTGTTGGACATGGTGTTTGAGTCCCCATTCCAGCTCTTCACTTGTGGCTACGATACCTTCATTCGACTGTGGGACCTCCGGCTCAGCCCACGGTAGGCCACCATCTCCCTTTTCAGGGGCCCACCTTCAACAGTTAGTCAGTGCTCATTAGGATTTTTTCTTTAACTTGAAACCCTAAACACACAGTACTGTCTGTAAGTACACAGGAAAAACTCAAGGTTTTAACACGTTTGTTTACATCCTACAATTACAAACGTATACATGGTGGGACTCAATATGTTAAGTTTACACCTTTGTATAAATCAGACTAAATAAATGAACATTGCAAAAAAGGATAAGTTATCCAAGGAGCACTGTAAACAGGTATAAATGTCTTAAGATGCTGATGAGTAAGAAGTGAAATCAGTTCAACTGCCACTGAAGAGTAAGAAATGGAAGTGACTGTTAGTCAATCATTGCAACAAAGTGAAAGATTTCGTTCAGATTGGTCGTAACAGAAATGTTGAGGATTACCAGTAAGGAACAGAAATGTTTTAACCTGAATTAAAGCCACAGTAACAGTGGAAATTAGAGTGTGTTCTCAAATCCATCCATCAGGTTATTTTTGGTCTTGGTCTAAATCTTGAGTGAACCAATCATCAGGCTAATATTACTGCATGTTCCTTGATCTAGATTTTTGCCTTTTAACTTTTACATACCTTTAACCTTTCATACATTTTCATTTCTTGTCCGAATGAAAAAAGAACATTGGATAAGATAGTACTTAAGATTCAGATTCAGAATATGGTGTAAAAATCATTCCAGCCTACTATTTTATTTCCAGCAGTGTCGGCTCTGGGAGCATTGTGGTGTCCATATTATTACAACAGTCCTTGCTTCAATATGTGTTGACAGGGTCCCTAACGTGGTTGAGGAGGGCAGCATTTATTTAGAACAGCAGGGGTTAGAGAGGTTTCAGGCTATATTTTTGGGGGGACCAGTCAAGTAAAACAAATCA